>ML780890.1:1706094-1717282 GCA_009831015.1 Picea engelmannii | reverse complement strand
TTATACAGAAGCATCCAGAGTTACTCAAGCGTTGCAGACAACACTTGTCTCAAGGGGAGGGGCATGTTAAGCCCTAATATTGGCTCATTAACTCTTAATTGGGGCATATTAGATTAGTAATGTTATTTTATTTATGTCGGCTTGCTCATTAACCCTTAATTAGGGAATATTAGATTAGTAATGTTATTTTATTTATGTCAGCTTTAGGCCATTAGTTGTAATTATACCTCCTAGTCTCCTATATATACCAAGGAGACATTTTCATTTTGAATCATCTTGGAATTGAACATTTAAGTGGGGTAAAAGGAGGTTGCCCCCTTGAAGAGGCTTATTATCTAAAATTATCTCTTTTTCAAGGTGTTGAGTACTTTTCCTGAGGTTTTTCTATGCTATATTGATGTTTGGTTCTTAACAGAAAGTCTCAGAGTCACAGAAAACCCTATTTTTTGATTCCCACACAGGCTGTATGTGTATAGGGTGCATGTACATGCAGGTTGGCTGTGTATAGGGTGAGTGTAAACATGGGATGACTGTGTATAGGGAGTGTGGACTGAATAAAATCATGGAGATTTGTGTTTGAGCTGGTGCCAAGCTCTTGGATGATGAGGCAGGTTCCAGATCTGCATTCTATGGCCTCATATCTATCACCAAGACACTGGTATGGTTACATTATTGTCGTGATAGATGTTATTGTTTGATATGTTGTGAATGCTTAGGGCATTCTTGCTATGGATTCTATGATGTGGATTAGTTTGGTTGATTTGATTGATGGAGTGAGAAACACTGTTGTGATTCAGTAGTGACATGATTGCTATGGTATACTTATTGTTTATACATGATTGAGATAACATTCATATTGATTTGTTATGGAGCATGAGCAAGATATTGGAGAGCTTGGATGTATTATGACTGGTTGTGGGTCAGTTTGGACAGTGGAAGATAGAAGGGTTCTAAGCATATGAAGAAAAGAAAAACCCTAGTTTCTTAGAAGTAGATGCTTGTTGCATTATACACTGGTCGCATTCACACGCGGGTTGTAGTGAGCCAGGGTGCATTCACACGTGGGCTGCACTACTGACAGGTAGAGTACCTATTGACAGATTGATATCTGTTGAAGATTGTTGCCTCATCTCAGTTGTTGCTAAGAATGTAAGTTGAGTCTTGCATATAGAGCTGGTGCTCTTGTAGAGTTGTACTCTATTCATTTGTTGCTGATAAACCCAAGGATTGTAGTCCGTAATAAAAATAAAATTGTACATACATCTTGTGTTCTTTGTGTTCATTGTGATGATGACTTGTTGATGATATATTTCTGATATATGTTGTTGATATGTGCCTACATCTAACTGGTTATAAATGACAACAATGGGTAATGAATAAATATTGAATGGTTTTGTGCAAGAGGGAAGTTTTGGGAAAAGAGCCCCACACTCATTCACCCCCCCTCTAAGTGTGGTAGGTGTGTCCAACAAGAACTATGCATTGAAAAGGCCCGAAGCCCGAAATCCTGAAGTAATTAAGGACCGTTGATCTTTGTAGCAGGTAAGAAAGGAATATCACCCGAAGGCCCAAAGTCCTGAAGTAATTATGGACCGTTGATCTGAAATCAATGAGGACTGTAGATATTTGAAATAATTCTGTTAATATGCCATTCGACTATTCAAAGAAATTGAGACCTTCTCACATCAAGACGCCCAAAGTGCCCAATTTTCAGCCCCCAGTCACATGAAAAGTTGAACTTCAAATTTTTGTTTGGCTCTCGAGTAAACTTTGAAAGCCCAATTCCGCCAAAGAAGGGACTACAGTTGCTAAAGAAAAGAGATCAGAGATCTTACTCCATATATCTCGTGCTCAGATAGTCAGATGCATCTAGGTCGAAGTTAAAGAAGTGGTCTCCCCATTTTTTTTAGGCCCGAAGTCACACAGAGGATTTTCTAGACCTGGTTTGACACGTAGGAAACAGGTAAGCACACAAATCTCTAACAATTTTTTTTTGTTCAATTTCTTTTCAAGATGGCCACCCCTACTAATTTAGTGTAACACAAGGACTGATTCTTTTGTTGTTTTTATTCATATAAGATATGATTGATATTCGATATATTATTACAATGATGAGTGTTTCATATATAGGGAACATAAGGTGACCATCCATGAAAGGATGTGTCCCTTGAATAATCAATAACTATTTGTTATTATTATTTACTTATTATATGCTATAGTTAATAATCAATTAATAATTATATTATTAATTATTATCTTTAGAGAATGTCTTCCCGATGTTGTCCAAACATAAACACTCCCTCTCAACGAGGGAGACATTATGCAACATGCCACTCTTGTCTTTGAAGTATACAAACTTCACCCTAGACTCATGACACTTATATTTTAGTCTTGGGAGACATCTCTCTCCTACTTGAACTAAGGAGAAACTCCTTCCGCGACTCTCCCTCTGAGCCAATTAAATATCTCTAAGATTAGGCTCACTTTGGGTCTGCATGTAAAAGCATATATCATCTTGAGTCTTTATCATTCCTTGTCAAATCATGATGACTAGGACAAAGACTATACCAAGATCTTTCACCACAGGCACACACCTATGAGTGAATGTCGACTTGATGCTAACTGATACTTGGAAAGAACTTCAAGCACCTCAAGTCTATATTATTCCTTGTCATTATCAAGGAAGGACTGCGTCTGGGTCCATTTATCACAGGTGAACCTTTGTGATAAATGTATCCTATCTCCCTTGGTTTGCAGCCCAATCTAGGAGAAGTTATGCCCGATGTTGAAACATCAACACTCCCTCTTACCTAGGGAGGTATATTTCCATAGTAGCACACAACTACTATCCAGAGACATGCAGTGTCTTCCAGTGGTTCAAAAGCACCATAGTAGAAAAATATTTGTCACACAGGGCAGTCCCATGTGGACTTCTAGAGGCTAATCCCTCTAGGAACACTTAGGGTCAGCTCCCCATAGTGTGACACATCAAGGGCCAACTCCCTTGACATGTCCTCATATTCTATGAACATGGGATGATGGGCTATAATCCCAAATGTACTTATTCCTTCTTGAATAAGTGTTCCACTTATCCCTTCTCGGATAAGTGTCATCACAGATCAACTCAATTCAATTCACAGAGGAGTACGATCTGGAGAAAGTTTATCAGACATGGCACTCCATGTGGACTTCTAGAGGCTACACCCTCTAGAAACACTAGGGTCAACTCCCATAGTGTATCATGTCAAGGGTCAACTCCCTTGACATGTCCTCATGTTATCTCCACATGGGATGTTGGGTGATAATCCCAACTGCACTTATTCCTTCTCGAATAAGTGTTCCACTTATCCCTTCTCGGATAAGTGTCCTCACAGATCAACTCAACTCAATTCACAGAGGAGTACGATATGGAGAAACTTTGTCACACATGGCACTCCATGTGGAATTCTAGAGGCTACACCCTCTAGAAACACTAGGGTCAACTCCCATAGTGTATGATGTCAAGGGCCAACTCCCTTGACATGTCCTCATGTGCTCTCCACATGGGACATTGGGTTATAATCCCAACCACACTTATCCCTTATTGGATAAGTGCCCCACTTATCCCTTCTTGGATAAGTGCCCCACTTATCCCTTCTCGGATAAGTGTCATCACAAATCAAATCAACTCAGTCACAGAGGAGTACGATCTGGAGAATGTCTCAGGAAGATACAAACATCAACACTCCCTCTCAATGAGGGAGGCATTCTCTGCCACACCAAGTCTATCACAAAACTACTTGAACTTCGTCTTGGTTTGGTAAGAACATCAACAACATGCTCATCTGTAGGAAGGTACTGCACCAATACTTCCTTCCTTTACACCATGTCTCAGATTTAATGGTACTTGATCTCAATGTGGTTCAATTTGTCATGAAACACTGGATTATCAGAGATCTTTACACAACTTTGGTTACCATAATGAATAATGGTGGAATCCAACACATGTTCAGATAGATCTGCAAGGAGCTTTTGAAGCCACACTGCTTCACAGATTGTCATACATAATGCAATGTATTATTCTTCTGTTGTGCTCAACACCACAGAAGTTTATTTCCTGCTACACTAGGAAACCATGAAATATCCCAAAGTGAAGAAACACTTGAAGGTGCTCTTTCTATCCACTATGATCCCTACCCTATGATCCCTACCCAATCCGAGTCAATATATTCCTGCCATATCATATCAATACTGGAAGTATATCTCAGACCATGTTGAACTATGCCTCGCAAGTATCTCAACACATGTTTCAACAATCTAGTGTGTCTATATCAACTAACTTATAAATTGGCTAAGTGCACTCACTGCATAGCAAATATTTTGTCTAGTGTTAACCAGATACATCAATGATCCAATCAACTGTCTGTACAAAGTTAGATCAATTTCGTCAAAATCAAAAGAAGACACACTTAGTTTCTTTAGATTTGTCATCATTGGTATAGCCACAGGCTTGAAGTTCACTATCTCAAACTTCTTCAATGTATCAACTGTGTACTTCCCATGACTCAGAAAGATCTCATCAGTTCTCTTCCACACTGATAGTCCCAAGAAGTAGAGAATCATACCAAGGTCCTTCATCTCAAACTCAGAGGCCAACACATACTTGCATTCAATAATAAGGCTCTCTATACCGGTGAGGAATAAGTCATCAACGTAGAGGACCAGAATCAGGGCCTCACCGTTAATAGTTTTGTAGTACAGGTTGGGATCAACAATAGTTTTTCTGAAGCCCAAACTCATCAGGTGTCCATAAATCCTCACATACGAAGCTTGAGGTGCCTGCTTGAGTCCATACAGGGCCTTCTACAACCTACACACATGAGACTCCTTCCCTTGTATGACAAAACCATCTGGTTGCTCAATGTATACTTCTTCCTTAATATCTCCATTAAGAAAGGGTGTCTTTACATCTATCTGATGTACTCTCTAACCCATCAATGTTGCAGGGGAAATAATCATCCAGATAGAAGTGTATCAAGCAAGAGGAGGAGATGTCTCCTCATAATATATTCCCTCCACCTGAGAGAATCCTCTAGTAACAAATCTCGTTTTATGCCTCTTGATGCTCCCATCAACTGTGTGTTTGATCTTGTAGATCCATTTGGAGGTCACTACAGACTTCCCTTCAGGTCTCGGAACAATATCCCATACATCATTCTTCATGATGGACTGATACTCCTCCATTATGACATCTCTACATATTGGATGACTAGTTGTCTCCTCATAACATGAAGGCTCAAAATGAATGATGTGGCTCATAGTTGCAACATAGCATGAATATCTCTAAGGTATATTTCTCTCTCGGAAGGTACCATGAGGAGATGCATGTCCTCCATGTTTGATTCTTTGGAAGAGCTAGATGATTCCCCTTGAGCCTTGAATTCAAAATAGATCATGCTACCTACCATGTGATCTCATTGTCCACTAACCAGGTTCCCTTCTCAAGACAGGGAAATTGACTCAAATACAATAAGACATATTTGAGGCTCTTGTACTAGGGAAAAGGTCCTTCAAAGAAATAAGGGTTCTCGTATTAGGGATAATGACCCTTGATTTCCAATTCCTACTACAGCTACTACTGTCATATTCAAGTCTTGCCTGCTAGGAATATTACATTGTTGTCCCACACTAGAGAAAGACCATCCATTAGTTCTATATCAATATACAGGAAAACAAATATGCACGAAAACAAATTCTTCTTCGATCTCCGCCTATAGGCACAACACCAATAATGTCGTAGCAGAAGTTGATCTCCACTTTGTGTAGAGTCTTATGCTTCTAGTTTCATGTCAATGCAATCTCATGACACCTTCAATCTCATGGCACTAATTGATTTCCAAGTGAAATTCCCCCTTTTCTCCATGGGATTTCTTCATCGAAATTACACCGTGTCTTCCTCTGGTTGTAATTGCACAACAATAAGTTTTCTCTCTCATACAACCTTGCATGCATATGGGTTTGCAATATTTCCAATCCCTTTGTAGTTTTCTCAATTAGAGAGGCTTGGTGTGTTATTCACAAGGCTATCCTCCTCGACAGCGCAATCATTTTCAACTGGTATTACTTTTCATTCACGATATCGATGATGGTGGCACTCATTATCGTAGTTTACATTCAAGATAATGTAAGTTGGAGTTGGGGCAAGCACTTCCAGATCCCTGCAGGATCATTTGGAATTTTCACTATGCTAGCGCTCACCTTGTTTTTTCCCATCTACGACAGATTTATCATGCCCTTCTCCAGGCGGATGACCAAGGAAGGCAAGGGCTTAACACTTTTACAAAGAATGGGGATCAGATTCGCCCTCTCCATCTTATCGATGGCCTTCACTGCGGCTGTGGAAACGAAGCAGGGAAATGTGGCGCTAAGCCACGGTTTCATGGAGAAACCGAGGGACGTGATTCCTATGTCATCACTATGGCTGGTTCCTCAATATTTTGTGGCCGGTCTGGTAGAGGCATCCAGTGCAGTCAGACAGATTGAATTTATGTATAGACAATTCCCCGAAAACATGAGGAGTATAGTGGGTGAACTCTTCTTCTTGTCCAATGCTCTGGGTAATTATGTTAGCAGTGTCATCATCAGAATTATGCATAACACCATAGGCGTGCCCGGTCACAATAATTGGATGGCCTAGACTTTGAACAAGGCAAAGCTCAATAATTTTTACTGGCTAATAGTATATATATATTTATTTATGGAAAACTGCAATCACCTTTTACAAATACTCCATGTTCTGTTACAACTATCCTATTATTGTCATATATATGATCTCTAGCCAGTCTCTAGATTGAAAGTCGTGGAACCATCTGGTCACTATCCATCATGAGCTTAAAACTCTGGGCTCTCCTATTAGGGAGTGAGGGCTAGTCCTGCTCTGATACCATGTTGTTTTTCTTCATATAATATATGATTGATATTCGATATATTATTACAATGATGAGTGTTTCATATATAGGGAACATAAGGTGACCATCCATGAAAGGATGCATCCCTTGAATAATCAATAACTATTTGTTATTATTACTTAATTATTATATGCTATAGTTAATCATCAATTAATAATTATATTATTAATTATTATCTTTAGAGAATGTCTTCCCGATGTTGTACAAACATCAACATCTTCTTGGAAAGAAATATGAATTTTTGTCTTTTAGAATGAGATCCTTATTACAAGAACAATAATGATGGGATCCAGTGGATCTTGGCTATGTGGAACCAGATCCAATAGACTTTGTTGCCATGAACAATCAACATATAACTTCTCAAGAAACACAGAGGAACATAGAGAATAAGGAAAATTTTTGGATTCAAAACTCAGTGGATGACTTGATTTTATAAAACATCATAGGCATTGTTATTTCAAAAAAGACCCGAGACATCCTTAAATCATCCTACCAAAAAAATGACAGGGTCAAAACAGTCAATATGCAGACCTTGAGAACACATTTTGAGACTTTAAAAATGATAGATCCTGAAAAGGTTGATTAGTTTATGAACAGAGTCATGGGAATTGCAAACCAGATTAGACTGACTGGTGAAGCCATCCTTGATCAAATTATGATTAAGAATTTCCTCAGAAGTCTACCAAAGAAATTTGAAATAGTTGTTACATCCATCCTTGAATCCAAGTATCTGTCAATTTTTTCAATAGATGAATTAATGGGTTCTCTATTGACACATGAGACTAGACTACATCTCAAAGATGAGTCAATAGCCAATGCCTTTAAGACTCAATTCTCCTTTAGTAGAGGGAAAGGTAGAGGCAAAGGAAGAGGGAGAATTCCAAGTAACAATCACTCAAGTGAAGGTTACATACAATAGAACTACACTACTACATTTTGAAAAATTTGCGACGACCACTTGCGACGAAAGTACCCTTTCGCCGCAACATGCAAGAGAAAAAGTTCAATTTTTCTAAATCCACACTGTATTCGTCGCTATCTCGATGCATGTACTTTGAATAAATTAATATGGTGAATGTTTGTCGCAAGAGCGATGAATCTAGTTTGTTTAAATTAATATGGTCAACGTTCGTCGCAAGAGCGACGACTGACCTAACGTTAAAATTGACCGTTAAAAATGACAAATAAATAGGTAAAAAAAAAATATTTTTAGGTCACGGTCATTGCAATTGTGACGATCGTGACCTAAAATTGGACTCTAAATATTGGACGATTTAAATATGTTGCGACAATCTTGCTATAACAACGATAGTTTCGAAAGGGTATTTTTGTGCGGAAGAATGTCGCAGAATGTTGTTAGAGGTGGGGGAAAAAGTAAAGTGGGTGAAAAGGGTGATGGTAGATGTTATTTCCCTTGTAAAAAATGTTGCCTCAGACATCCCGTAATAATTTTAATCGCAATAGCTAAAAAACATTGTAGGAAATATGGGCACATTGATGGTGGATCGAATGAATATCGTCCCATGGTAATTAGCTATATATTCATTATCTTTTTTTATTTTGTCAATTTTATATAAAATTATATTTCTCTCTCTCTCTCTCTCTCTCTCTCTCTCTCTCTCTCTATATATATATATATATATATATATATATAGATGATGGGACAAATCAAATGATCCAAGATTTGTTTTCGCAGCCGGATGAGGATGGGGAAAATGTTGGTATTTATGATGAACCTCTATTAGAAAAGGCAAATAAACAACTTTATGAAGGATCAAGAGAAAATCTTCTCTCTTCTACATTGTTGCTAGTGAACTTAAAGGTTATGAATAATTTTTCAAACACTTGTATGACAAAGATACTAAGGTATGTAATATGTTTCATCTCATATTATACATAAATGTTGATTTTTTTCTATTTGTTTTTAGTGTTAATTAATGTGTATAATAAGAATGTAATTTGTATGATTAATATTCTTACATTAACTAGTTATTTGTTATGTTGTAGATTGTTAGGTGAGTTTTTTTTACCATCGTCAAATATTTTACCTCGCACATATCGAGGTTTGCATGCTATTATGAAAGACATTGGAATGGATTATCAAACTATAGATGCATTTCCTAATGACCATATTATATATTATGGACAACATGCTTCTAAAACAGAATGTCTGCAATGTCTTATCAGTAGATATCAAACCGATCAAGTAACAAAAAGGGTTCCTCAAAAGGTTCTTCATCATATTCCCATAATTCCACGTTTGCAGCGATTGTTCAAGTGTGAAAGCATAGCACAATTTATGGATTACCATGCATGTAACATAAGTGGAGATGGTGTTCTTTGAATTCCTGTCGATGGTTCTTCATTTAGGGAAATTGAGGAAAAATGGGCAGATTTCAAAGATGAACCTCGTAATGTTAGGCTTTCATTGGCAGCTGACAGTGTTAATCCATTGGGAGAGCTTAGGTCTATTTACTCAATGTGGCCCATTTTTGTTATCAACAATAAAATTCCTCCTTGGATGTCAGTAAAGACGAAGCACATAATGTTGACAATGATTGTTCCAGGTATTTGTTTACATTAATTTTTTGAATTTAACATTTTCATTTGTTTCAATTTTTGCATAATATCTTTTGTTTATTTATTTAATTATATATATTACATGATATCATTCCTATAGTAATTATTTGTAATTTCAAACAATTAGGTAAGCACCATGTTAAATATATGAATGTATATATTGAGCCTCTTATCAACGAGCTACTAAAGTTATGGGCTAGCATCACAATGTATGACATATGTAAACCAATTGGGGAGAAGAAATTTAAATTCCGTGGAATACTTTTATGAACAATTCATGATGCCCCTGGACTAAAAGTTTTTTGTGGTATTGTTGGAGCTGGAAGTCACTCCCGGATTGCTTGCAGGAGCAGAGCCCAACGCCCATCAGTTTAATGTCATGATTTGTTTAAAGAGTGATCAAATGGAGGAAAACTCAAAACAACATCGTGTCAACTTAGAAACCAGACTAGGCATACATGAACGAGTGAGGTCTTGATAAACTCCAAACAGTGAGTCGTAGTAAAAGGGTGAGCAGGTGGAAGACTTATGCAAGAAGAGTGCAAAGGTCTATAATAAACATCATGTTCATAACAGACTGGAGGAGAAAGCATTCAAACATAAAGTCTCTTTGCGTTCAAACACAAAAAACCAGAGAGTACAAAAATGCCACGACAAATCCTTTATCATAACATAACTGCAACAATCCACGTGAATCATTCAACTGTGAACACTCCGGCATGAGATGAAACAAAGATGGAAAAAGGAGAACTATTTGTAATAAACCAAGAAGTCTCAAACACAGAGGCATAACTAGGAAACCAGAATGTTGCTGAAACTTACAGTCGGGAGCTTAGCTCTACCATCGATAGATACAAAAATGGAAAAAATGCCTACATATACTCAAAACAACAACAACAGCGGAACCAAGAAACTGCATTGAAGGCTTTGCGTCTGCATGGCTTCTGACACTCTGCGGCCGCAATCTTTGCATAATCGTGCAACTTATGGCAGACGCAATCGATCTTCTGACAGTTACATCAGCGAATCGACGTGCCTTTAATTCATTGCAGGATGTCCCCATAATGGCGGAGACGATGTCTAACCACCCTCAACCGCTTCAATAACTGCTTCTTGGGATTGGGAATGGCGCAGCCAACTCAACATTTCGGGATAAGGAGGACTTCTCTCACGCTGCCACCTGGAATAACTAAATAGCTTTAGAGATTGGCATGGAGGCTAGCGTGGAGGATGAGCACACGACAAGAATGGTGGTGGAATGGTGGTGCCAGGTTGTAAGGACATGGAAAGAGTGATGAGATGAGAGAAGGATGACGGAGGACGATTCATGGCGGAAGACGTCAGGTGGAAGGAGAGGAAGACGGGAGAAATGAATTTGCCTTCGGGTGAGCGGCTGATGTGGAAAAGAACGGGACACGTGGCCAACAGTGAGTGGATGATGAGAGGAGAGAGAACCATGTGGACCGAGGAGGGGAGGCGGATGGAGGACACATGGCAGCATGGGAAAGGCGGAAAGGGGGATTACATGAGGGAAAATGGGCCCACTCCTGGCTAAATATAGGGCAGCTGAGAAGGGTGGGACTACACGAGCGCTGTTGATCTGGGCGCGTCGATCCAGTCAGTCGGAAAGCTGCATTCTTGTTTTCAGACCCCCCCCCCTT
>ML780890.1:1655328-1669082 GCA_009831015.1 Picea engelmannii | reverse complement strand
GGGGGGTTCGGAATCCAACGCGCACCGTTGATCCAGGCGCTGTGATCCTGACCGTCCAGAACTGATCCTCATTTAATTCGGATGTATTTGCGCATAAAACTTAGGACAAGTGGGTTTTAAACCCTTTTATTTAGTGTTCCAACCCTCTTAACAAGAAATATCGCTAACAGGTATGTAGCATTCTAATATTTCTCTTTAATACTATATAATATTTTAATGTTATCATGTTGCATGTTTAATTTTTAAATAATCTCATCGTATAGTTGACATTAATTCATTTGTTGCATGTCTTCAAACAAAGGGTGAATTTGCATGTCCAATTTGTGGCCCTAAGATGAAGTATCGTCATTCAATTTTTTTAGGAAAGATGGTGTTTGATGAGTATAGGCACCTTCTTCTTAAGAACCATAGGTATCGTACTACTGAAAAAAAAAAATTCAATGGGAAAGAAGAGACTGGTTTAAAACTGCGAAGAATGACACCTCACCTATGGAGGTTGGAATATAATAGAAATCGTCAAGGTACTCAATTTCATAATGTATCATAGATCATGTAATATTTTGAATTTTTATTTTAATCATTGAATTTATTTTACCATATTTGATAATTATTTTTGTAATTTCTTTTATGCTTCATGAAGGTCACAATCATCATGAAGGTATTAATAATGGGCTTCCACGAGGAATGCAATCTTATCCCACTCAATTCATGAGGTTTCCCTATTATGAGGAGCTAAAAATAAATCATTTGTTTGATACAATGCATATCGGGAAGAATGTCACTGAAACCTTATGGCGAATCATGGATGGTAGGGGGGACAAAGAAAAAATTGTCAAAATTTGTACTGACATTCAGGAAGCCATTCATGCAATGCGAAGTGTGATCCGATATTCAAATAGATCATATGGATTACTATACCTAAATAACCTTCCATGGTTATTAACATAGCAACAAAGCAATGATGTAAAAGAGGTCATTCAAAGAATTAAATTTCCCACAGGTTTTGCTTCAACCTTAAAAATTATCTTAACGAAGAAAGGTGAATTTGGTGGGGTAAAAAAACATGATTGGCATACCTTCATTAAGGTAATGATTTTGGTATACATATTTATATTTATTTGCCTTATAGATATTTTATTTTTTTTAATTTTTTCTTGTCTACTTTGGTCAAAACAAACAACGATTCATTTTGTTGTTACAGTATGTTCTACCGCTATCTCTCCCAAACGAATTTGAAAACAACGTCAAACAAGTTATATATGATCTTGGAAAATACATGAGGTAAGACGTAGTTGTGATTTATATGCAAAATGTTCTTTCAAATTATTGTTGTACTTAATGACGCATGTTTTACTTGTAATGTAATATATTATATTATGTTATGTTGAAACATGCTATTTTATTGTGTCATGATCTCATGTAGATGGTTGTCATTGAAACAAATCCATGAAGATGATATAAATTATTGGAAGAGAGAAATTCATCGTCTAATGTGTGAAATGAAAAGGTATATACCTCCTACATTTTTCAATGCACAAGAACACTACCTCATACACCAAGTTGAGGAGATTGAAATTTGTGGACCTGTTCACACAAGGTCAATGTGGATGGTGGAGAGGCACTTGAAATCATTGAAGGCATTGGTTAGATAAAGAGAACGTCTTGAGGGTTCTATGGTAGAGGGATATATGGTATATACATACATGGTGTATATTAGTCAATATCTTCCTAAATTAGCAGTGCCAACTATGCATGCAGTGGATCAAAATTGGGATGTGAACTCCATAAAAAAAATTGAAGATCAGGAGCATCTGCTGGGGAAAGGTAGAATGAAAAAAATGAGAGGTAATATATTAATAATTGTGAAAATTTATATTAATAATACATATAAAGTTTTGTTTTTTATGTATATGATCATACTCATTAATACTCATTATTATAATTTATTTCATAAATTATAAATATTTATAATTACCTGCATATTGTACGTTATAACTAATATTTAATATTGGTGAATTATGTTTTTTTGATTCAATTGGTCAAGAGTGGGATGCACTGCATTTATACATTGTAAATAATCTTGACTGGATGAATGTATGTATTGAAAGATGTAAACAACATAATGGAGGGGTTATCATGGCAACCGATGTCTAAATTGGTTAGAGAAGCTCGTCGTAACTGAGATGCCAATGTTATGCAGAGGGAAATTGATCTAGCATATTGTTTGAAAGATGGACAGGTAAACAAATCCACCCATTTTATTCAGTTATTTTATATTATATTAATATGACTACATGTGTACTATATTTTTCAGATACTTTCGAAGATATATAAATATATGTTAATTTATTAATTGACAATGCATCTTTTACATATCTGACATATTGTAGTTGAAACACCACAAGGCTATGTGGTGCAATGGTTTTAAATTTCGCATCAAACTATTGGATGAAACCAATAAAACTTATGATAGTGGGATAACTGCAGTATTCCAGGTTACTAATTTTTCCTCTAGGAGTGACATGCATCCCCGAGAATCTGAAAATAAATACTATGGGTATTTAAATGATATACTTGAGTGTGACTTTAATTCCTTCAAATTAGTTATGTTTGATGTCAAATGGTATAGGTTACGAATGAACGAACGTGATGAGGAAAGAATTGTTATTCAACATGCCAACAGATTTTCAATGATTAAAACACCGGTGTTTTAAAGAGGACATGATCGCTATGTTTTTACAAGACAATGTGAATAGGTCTTTTACTCAAATGTTTCAGGTGAAAGGAATTGGTCATTTGTTGTTATATATGATCCAAGAGGAAGGCCAATTAAGTATACTCATTTACAGGAAGAATATGATATTGAAGATCAAGAAGATAATTTGACAGATCAGACAGAGCTGGAAGATCATGGAGGGTCGACAGATGAAGAAGATGAAGAAGATCATGATCCAGGCGTAGGAGACAATATTTCAATTCTTGATGATGATGTCGATACAAATATGCTCGAAAATGGCATTGATGATGATGATGATATCATAAATCCTTTCAAAATCGTTTCAGAACCGGATGATGATACATATGTTGAGTTCGATGAAGAATATCAAGATAAAGAATAAGGATGATTACACAGATGTTGAGGTTGGATTAGGTACGTGACTATATAATATTTTAATATTTATGAATTATTCTCTTAAAATAATTTACTTTTAATGTCATGGGTTAATTACATGTTTTTAAGTTTTATGTGACGTTTTTATATGCTAGGTTACATGTTGTTTAATTATTATTTGAAACCTGAAAAATAGTTGCCAATATACTAAAGTACGTGGTAGACTAAAAGTATCATTTAGAAACACATAATTTCATGTATCTTCATTAATTTTTGTTTTTTTAGTTTCTATGCATGAATCTTAATAGGATGTTGCTTTCGATTATTTTCTATTTTATAGATTGGTTTTTAGGGATCAATTGAGAGTGATGTGAGGGGGAGGGGAGGGGCCATGTGATATTCCACCTTCACCTAGTTGGCCTTGTTCAATAGAGGATAAATTATGCTTAAACCAAGAGAAGCTCTTTCATTTTTATACCATCATGATCGTATAATATTTCATCAATATTGTTACCTATTTGAATCTTCTTAGAATTGAGATTCGTTACATAGTCGTTCAAGAAAGACAAAAGACTTATGTAGCAGATATTAATTTGGTCTTTGTGTGGGACATTTTATGCCATTAGTATGTTTTGTACAAAAATAATGGATCTTGGGGACTACACCATGGTCAAGGAATGAGGAACGAGGAATGAGGAACGAGGAACAAGGAATGAGGAATGAAAATTGTACGAGGACTAGACACCGACAACAGTGACCTGCGAATGGGGCCAACGTTGAAATTTTTTCAAACAGTTTCTGTATGCACTAAAATTTGTCATGGATAGACTATTGGCATGCTTTAATGATATGGATAGAATCAAATTTGAGTGACACACCCACTTTCTTCCTTCATCAATTCATCATGTAAACCATAAACCCTATTTTTCTTTCAAAGTACCCAATTTGGTTGACACAAGTTTTAGGCTTTCGTCAGTCTTTCTTCATTTTTATTTCAGGTTCTACATTAATGTATATACAATGTATATGTGTCATATTTTTGATGAAAAATCCCTCTATTTCATTGATTTCTTAATCAACACCATCAAGATACTAGAGGTGGGAAACAATGACATGTGAATGGGGCCAACGTTGAAATGTTTTCAAACTGTATCTGTATGCATTGAAATTTGACTTGGATAGACTATTCACATGCCTTAATGATATGGGAGGGTTTCTAGACTCAAATTTGACTGACACACCCACTTTATTCCATTATCAATTCATCATGGAAACCATAAACCTATTTTTCATATGTTCTAGTAGATATGTTAATGATTCCAAGTTTCATATTTGTATTTGACTGAAGGTCCAACTACCTTGCAAAGTATCAAATTGAGATTTCAAGTTGATAAAACAAATATGAAATGAATCCAAGCATCATTTGATATCGTCGCAAGAGAGACGAATTTAAATAATCTTGCGATGAATTTGGTATTCTATCGACGAAAAAAGTTCGTCGATAGTATAGCTAATTCATCGCAAGAATATTGTGTCTAATTTGAATGGTGTTACATGGTTTGGAAGGAGTGTGGGGATTATATTATGGTTCAATTTAGTGTATTCTATAAGAACAATCTCTATGCCAAACCTCAAAATGGATAGTACCATATCTTGTTCATAAGACAAATATTCTTGGTATGTTTCCTTTGTGGATATGGTGGCTCAAGCCCTCAGTACACATGATTCCTTACAATGAAATGTAACAATTTTACTATTGAATGATAGTGTTATGCCACCCATGGTTAAGGAAATAACTTAAGGTTCTTAGGTCCTATTTGAATCTTCTTAGAATTGAGATTTGTTACATAGTCATTGAAAAAAGACAAAAGACTTATGTAGAGGATATTAATTTGGTCTTTGTGTGGGACATTTTATGCCATTAGTATTTTTTGTACAAAAATAATGGATCTTAGGGACTACACCATGGTCAAGGAATGAGGAATTAAAATTGTACGAGGACTAGACATCGACAACAACGACTTGTGAATGGGGCCAACGTTGAAAGTTTTTCAAACAGTTTCTGTATGCACTGAAATTTGTCATGGATAGACTATTGGCATGCCTTAATGTTATGGGAGGGTTTCTAGACTCAAATTTGAGTGACACACCCACTTTCTTCCATCATCAATTAAGCGTTAGGAGGTATATATGTAGAGGGTTATAGATAGAGGTAGTAGGGGTTAAGGTATAAAATGGTTAAGTGTTAAGGGATATATTAATTATATGATTTAGGAATTAGGTAAAAATGATTATGGGTCAAGTAATAAGGGTTATATTAAACTTGTAACTTGGAAAGTTAAAGAAAAACATTAATGGTGGTGCAATAACCAACTAATCTAAGAGGTGAACATTTTTTAGGATCATAGAAACTAGGTATTAAGAGTTAGAGGAAATAGGTGCTAGAGGTTAATGATTATAAGTATAAGCAATTATAATTAGGAGTTATAGGTTAGAGATGTTATAAATTAGAGTATTTATGGATGAAGTATTATAAGTCTTATAGATGTTAGCAGTTCAACATTATAGGGGCCATGGTATTAGGAGGTATAAAGGTTATAAATGTTAGGAATTATAGGGATTATATAGGTTAGGGGTTAAAAGAACTAATGGATAGAGGGGTTAGGGGTAGTAAAGGTCTTAGGGTTTTAAGGTAGTAGTAGTTAAGGGTGAGGTTAATACCTCCTGCAGCTGCCATAATATCATTAATTAGGGATTGAGTATTATGGATCTTATAAATATTAGCAGTTTGACGATGTTATGGTATTAGGAGGTATACTGATTATAATCATTAGTATTTATATGGATTATATAGGTGAGGGGTTACAAAATTTGTTTGATGATGCTATGGTATTAGGAGGTATAATGGTTATACTCATTAGGAGTTATATGACTTATATAGGTGAGGGGTTACAAAATTTGTTGGATAGAGGGGTTTGGGGCGATAAAGATCTTAGGGTTTTAATTTAGTAGGGGTTAAGGGTTATATCATGATCATTTTTAAAGGAGAGAATGATTATGTGTGTTAGGGATTATGGGATAAGGGGTTATCCACATGGGTTATAGAGGTTAGGATATATATTGTCTTTGAATTGGGGGTTATAGGTTAAGGGACATATGGGTTATAAATAATAAGGATTATATAGGGTTCATATCAAATATGTGATATGGTTTGGAGATAATAGAGATCATGCATTATAAGGGTTATTAAAAGTGTTAGTTATTTATGGTTATATTGCTTTTGGATGATTTGTGTTAGAATTTATGGGGTTTGTAAGGATAAATGATTATAGGTTAGGAGATATATGTTGGGATCCAATCTACTGATGTGAATTAGAGTGTATTTAATTGTCAATCTGGTGTTTGTAAGACTTAGAGACACATCCAAAATGTATGGACTTAGAGATAAATTTATTTCTTTAAATAAAAATAATTCAAAAGCTAATCTAAGTGTTGAGTATGAAAGAAATGCTAATATTCTTTACATAATGTGTATTCATATATCTCTTACCATTAATCAACAAGCTAAAGTAAAAGCATTGAACTAAATTTAATCATTCAAATAATTAAGCATTCAAACTAGTTTAGAGGCTTGTAAATGTAAGAAAGACTAAACCCTTTTACAAGAGATGCATTCTTTGCTTTCCCACATTCATCAACAACATAAATAATTTTGAAATCAAGTAAAACATATCAACATTACCTACAACAAAATGTAAACTTAAAGCTCATGCCAAAATTTACTTGAAAATAATGAAAAAGGAGAAGTGTACTAGCTTGGCAAAGGGGGCCCTCCAGTGCTTCACTTGTACACCTAGAGTTGTCTTAGTTAAGAAGGAACTTCCAGCAACATTCACATAATCATATAATAAACATCATAAGGACCAAAAAACCAAACTGATCTCAAGAATGAAAATTCAGAGTTTCATTAACATAAGATGTCATACTAGTCCATGTCTTGAAGTATTTATACAAAAAGATTGTAACTAAAAATACTAAAAAGACTCCTAATATGAGGATGATATCCACAAAATATAATAATAAGGTCGAATAACTCCTTTAGATCCATAAAATATGTACAAATCCCAAGAAAATCTAAAACTGTCCATAATTTTCTGCTAAAACAGGGTATTTTTTGCTGAAGTGACCCTGTTTGACCAGCATTGACCAGAAACCTGTAAAGCTCAGATCTCGAACCTGATAGATATTCATCCATCCTTTTACATCAAGGATCATGACACATGTCTTTGATTTCACGCATCTATCCAGAAAGTACACAAACCTTGGAGCAATTATGGGATTTAGTCAAATCCTGTAATTTTTGATAAATTTTTTATTTTAATGCTAAAAATTCAAAAATTCAATTCTTAAGCTAAGGAATGATAAATGTACATTGCAGAGGTTGTTTTATGGAAAATATGGAATAAAATGAAGGCAAAATGGATGGCTTTGGAGACAAAAGTATGATTTGTGAAGTGAAAATAAGCATAAAATGGTACCCAACATCTCCACCAAGAGGAAGACTTTGCATGTCCTCATTCACAAAAAATGTTCTTGAACTCCTGTCAATAGTCTTTTTCCATCTCTATTGCTTGAAATAATGTGTCCACATTGGCTTGAGCTGTATGAAGAATTTTTAACCTCTGATATTTTGCCTTGTATGCTTGCTTTTGTTGAAGCCATTTGTATGCTTGTTCGAAGATCAGTTTGTTTCTCTTTTGAAGCTTCTTTTTCTTCTTCTTTAGTTTTTCATTTTCCTCATGAGTTTTATGGCTTTGAGTCCTCAACAATTCATTTTCTGTTTTCAAATATCTTTCCATGACCTATATTTCTTTGATCTTTTTTATTTTCTTGTCTTTCTTATCAAGCCCTGATGTGGACCCACCAACCATTTCTTCTATTTTTTATACTTTATGTGGTGATTGAGTTTCATCTTTCATGTCTTAAATTAATTTTTTCACCTCTTCTCTCATTTTATCATATGTGGAAGTCTCTTGTTTTTCAAAATCATCATCTTCTAATGATTGTGCTTTCCCTGCCTCTTTTTGTTTCTCCAAAGTCTGAATGTGTGCATACTGTGCTTGTTGTGCTTCATCATCACTTTATTTTATTTGTCCTTTTTTGAATTGTTAGAATTTTCTTGATTTCCTTTCATATGTGGTGAAATCCTTGTCTTTTTATTGGAATTCTTTTTCCATTTTCACCATACCTCTTGTTCTTCTCCTCCCCATACGTTTTTTTGATCTTGTTTCCTTGGGGTGTTTTTTTCCTCCTCCTCATCTGTCACAATCAAGATCCGTTCTTCTTCTATTTTCTCTTCCACTGCTTCAAAACCATTTCCAATGATAAATTGCTACCATGACAAGTTTTGTTTTTGTAGTTCATGTGTGATGATCATTTTGATGAAGCCATAGTGGTATAGACTCTTTTCTGTATTCCTCCCTTGTTTTTGAATAGCCTTAGCCATCTTAGAAAGGATTTGCAGTAGAAAGTAGGGAATGTTAATTTCATAATCACTCTTTAAATGTTGCAGCAATTTGATGTGACACAGGTAGACAATACTAAACTTTCCTTCACAAGTAATAAATTTCTGGATGAGGTATCTTAATTCATCCCAAGGATGAATCAACCAACTTCTTGGAATTCCTTTTTTCCAGGTTATTGCTGGAATCCTAGATCTGGATAGAAAAGGTGGCCATGATTTGTCATTAAAGTGTTTAGTTTTGAAGTATCTTTCTCTAGTATGAGGTAATCCAGTGATTTGTGCAATTACATCTTCAAAAATTCTAATGGTGATGTTACCAACAATGGCCCTTTCCCCATTAAATGAACAAGCAAACTCTAAATAAACCTTTTCACAATATCCATCAAACTTCTCAAAGAAAGATATCCACTGATTTTTTCAAGAATTTCTAAACAGTCTTTGTGAGTTTCTGATGGATCAAACTTCTTTGGTTTATACCTAGACACCATTCTTTCAATTTTTAAAGAGAAAGACCCTGGAAAATATTTCACTTCTTATACAAAAAAGAGTTCTATCCTTGTCCAAAAAAAATTCAATCCTGTATATTCTTCAATCAACTATTTTGATTTCTTCAAACTTGCATGCTCTGTTTTAATTCAATTCTTTGAATGTTCTTTCAACACGAATTTTCTATTCAAATGAAACAAAGAAAAACTCATTTTTTAAATTATAAACTTCTCTGTGTTTTCAATCATAAATTTCTTGATGAAAGGGCATACCTGGCAATTCAATCTACAATTTAAAAGCTTCTATGCTTTCTTGTTGAAACCCAGCTCTATTTTTCTTCTTACAATTAACCTCTGCTAGAAATGAATTGTTTCTATTCTCAAAACGTTCCTCAGGAAGTCGAAATTGACACTTAACTTAACAATTCTTAACATTGAATTCGAACTTAGCTTCCCTGGCCGACTCCTTATTGAACACATTCTCTTCTACTTGGATTATGCATTCACCTCCCATGTATTTCCTCAATGCCACGATTTATCCACACGGTGAAAATGGTGTATATTGACAGTGAAATTGTCAACACACAGTTTGTTGTTTATCAGAAATTTTGTGCTGGGTAGGCGTAGGAAGCAACGCGTTGGAGCGAGGAGGTAAGGTATAACGCAGGAATGTGTCAGCATTTTGAATCTGGGGAGCATCTAAGCAGAACAACAATAAATGGAAAGAGGTGAAGCTACAACATTTTTAGGAAAGAGGAAAAAAAACATTGTGGAGGAAAATGAGAATGAGAGTGTTGACTTCAAGAGAAAAATTGACTTTTGTGGAGGGAATAAGAATTATTAACAAGCGTATTATGGTAGAAATGAATTTGTACAATCTCTCAAATTATCACTCATTGTTGAAAATGCCCTGTCATCATACCTCTTTCACTTATGAAATTTCACTTTCTTTTCTTGCAATCATCACAGGAAATGGTGTTCATCTTATGACTCCACTTTGACTTATAGCTCCCTGATTTATTTTCCTTTGAATAACCATTCAAATTATAACTCCAATTTTTTTTTCATTATGACCCATATTTTCATTTTGAAGCAAACAATAACTTATGTCTCCACATATGTAACATCCCGCTCTGGTGCACTGAGAAAACTTATTTTT
Source organism: Picea engelmannii (assembly GCA_009831015.1). NCBI lineage: Eukaryota > Viridiplantae > Streptophyta > Pinopsida > Pinales > Pinaceae > Picea > Picea engelmannii. The sequence continues at coordinate 1,658,802 of ML780890.1, read as the reverse complement.
GAGGACACTTGCTTGCAAGTGATCTAGACTTTTGTGATGTTAAACCATTTATACTTTATTATGATGCAATTGACAGACGGCATGATTTTTTACTACTTTGATGTAGACAGGTGATGCTGACTCGGTTTCATTGAGTGTGTAGGGTTTTGGACCTTGAGGATGCAGAGGCATCGGTGGAACCCCCTTGGACTTCGGATTGAGTCAAGGAGTGTGCTATTTGGGTTGATTTATTTACTGTGATATTTATTTGATTTGATGATATGATGTTGACATGTTCTGACACGATTGTTGATGATGAAGGATGACGATAGCTTGCCGACCAGACTCACATATGGAGTAAAGGGGCCACACACAATTTCCAGAGAGGTTGAGGGAGAGGGGTGGACAGCAGCCCTGCCACCGCCTACTAGCACTCCCGTCATGGCTCGAACTATAGGTTAACGATTACCTAGTTCGAGAGGATCCACGATGCCGTGAGGGAAGACTGCAACAGTCACTCATGATGATTCTAAGGGGCGTGCAATAAGGTGGGGGCCTTATTCCTTAGAACCCTTAGTCTCCCACAAGTTCACCTGGCGGAGTGTTGACTCCAGGGGTTATAGATGTCTACCAATCAGTCCAGTTGGCGAGTGGAACCCTTGGAGCACGTGGCGCATCCTGAAGGGCACGTCGCACAAAAGAAACACAAGAAGCGAGTGGCACCCTTGGAGCACGTGGTGCATCTTGAAGGGCACGTCGCGTAAAGGAAATGAACGAGGCGAGTGGCACTTGGAGAACGTGGTGCATCCTGAAGGGCACGTCACATTGATGTGGATGAAGGAAACAAACCTAATTATCCCTAAGACAGTAATGCCTTAATAAATTCTTAAAATGACACCCCTAAACAAATCGTCATCCAGTTTAAATTCTAAACCTAATTAAAAAAAAAAACTTCTCTAAGATAAAAATTTCATTTAACCTTAAGGAAAAAGGCCCTAACTCTAACTCTAAAAAGAGCCTAACCCTAATTCTAAATGAAATAGCTATTATGAATCTTGACCTAATCCTTTACCCAAATATAATTAATAATAACAATTAACCCTAACAACCATTAAAATAATTAAGCAAAACCTCATTATGAGATTTTAGGCTAGAGTTCGCACCTCAATGCAGTGCAAGGAGAATACAATTTTTAGAACGTACCTGAGCTCTAGTTCTTGGATTCATTAGTGTTAACTTCATCCAACTACAACCAATATATCAACGGATACGTTTTAGTTAACTCAGACAATAAATTTCATTGAAGGCCTCTCCTTCCTTAATCACAACCTGCAATGAGAGTTCATTAACTTATTGAAAACATAACTCCCTTATGAACGCAATAGTTTTTCAAAAATTAAACTAATTCATAAATAAACGAATACCAAAAGCCATAGTTTTGATTGACAGAACGCATAACCATTAGAGAATAAATTGAATGCTCAAGGGATTAAACTATATTCCTTAAAACTCATACATAAACTCAGATTGAACCAATAGTAATAAAATTATTTAACAAGCGGGAGTATAAAAAAAAATATATATGAATTTAAAAAAATAAAATGAAAAGATGCTTAGCGCTTTTATCGTTTTGAGTTTTTTTTTTTTTTTTAAAAAGANAATATGATTTAGGGTTGAGACTCCATAAAAAGAAAGGGGGAAGGGGGAAAAGGGGGATGGGCTATGAGGTATTGTTATGCTGTCAAAATTGAAAACTGGACTGATTGCTTGTGAGGAGTTGGGGACCTTCTCAGCTATATTAGAGTGGTAGCTCAACCTTGGAGGCGAGATGGGAAGCTAGGTTATTGTTCAGATTGTGTGTGGCCCCTTTGCGGCTTGGGGGGTTGAGGGGGAAGCAGAGTACCCCTAGCGTTTGCATGGGAGGTACCGATGTAGTCTCTACGGTCGGCTAGCGGGAGCGACATGGAGCAGGAGCAACACGGAGTGCACAGACGTCATCAAGTGGGTGATAAGGAAAGGTACGCTCCTCTATTTTGTAGGGTAGAATGGTTACTGTATAAACTTGTAGTTTCCAGGGTTATTGTATAACTTATTTTATGAACTGAAGTTTCAATGGTTGCTGTATAATTGTAGTTCCAAAGGTTATGGTATAAACTTGTAGTTGCCTGGTTACTGTTATTTACTCTGCAATCCTTCTTTGCCTGTGGTTTATCTCGGCGTTGACTGTTTTAAAAAGGAAAATAAGAAAAATAAAAATAGAAATTGCGTTGGGGTTTATATTAGCGTTTGAGGGTCAAAATTTCTCTGCGTTCTTGTGGTTTAAACTCTGTGTGTTTACAATGGAATATCTCTGTGACTTTTGGGTTAAATACCGGCGTTTATTTTTTACAAATGAACTTGCTCTGCGTTTGGGTTTTATTCTGAGCATTTTCATAATGCCACGGGCGTTTAAATATTTCTGTGGGCGTTCTGTGTTAATGGGGGCTTTTACATATGGTTAGGGGGGTGTTCATAACTGACTTGGGTCGTTTTTATTAGGGCTATGATTGTACAGTCATTTCGTTTTGAAAAAAATCATCTCGTTTTTGGGAAGTCAAGTCTGAATACACATTCCTGACAATCCTGGAGCGATATCTTTTTCCTGGTGATTTAATCGCTGAGATGGAGAGTTAAATCTATGAGTCATTGGGCTAACTGCCCCTATCTGCTTTAAATTCCTGGGCGGTTAATTATTCATGTTTGCATTTTCATCAAACCTTAAATTATCAATTTCTGGGCAATGACTTATTACATACTGCATTTTCAACAATTTCGGGGCAGTAAGTATTGCATGTCTGCGTTTTTAATCTAGTGTGCATTTATATTTTGATTACATACTGCGTTTTCATCAATTTCAGGGCAGTAAGTATTGCATGTCTGCGTTTTCAATTTTGTGTACATTTATATTTGATTACATACTGCGTTTTCATCAATTTCGGGGCAGTAAGTATTGCATGTCTATGTTTTTATTTGGTGTGCATTTATATTTGAATAGGGAAGACAATTCAGTCTTCTCCCTTCTTCCATTGATTTCCCGTCTCTGACGGGCTCCTCATTCAGCGCCACTGCCTTAGCGACCACCTGGTATGGCTTCCACTGCTCTGCCAGTGTTAGCGTGTTGGACAGCAATGCCCTTCGCCAGTTGTCAGTTTCCTGGACCGTGCCTTTGTATGGTTGGGTACTGTGGAGCGTCCTTACCAGGTTAATGCGAATACCAATGCTATCATTTTCCTTGACACGTATCCGAGACTGACAAACACTTTATTGGTTCTGGTTTTTATGCTTGGTTGCCTACTTCCAGGTATGCATGGCCTGTAATTTATTTTGGTTTCAACACAGGGTTTATAGTTAAAAATTGATCCTCATATGCCTTACCTGCATTTCAGAGTTTATGTGATGGGAGGGATTAGATTTCAGTCTGGGATAATTCGGATTTGTTTCACGAATATTTTCCAT
>ML780890.1:1611329-1655278 GCA_009831015.1 Picea engelmannii | reverse complement strand
TAGATGGTTAAATAAACATGGAATTAGTAAACGTTTATTGGTATTGTTTAAGTGCTTATAGTTAGTGTAAAATAAAATGAAAAGTAGTGGTTGTTAATGGTAGTGACATTTATGTAATTGTTATCCAATTGCTATTAATGGTTGCTTATTTAATTGTTAAGTAATCACAATGTCATATAATTGCTCGTTATTTAATTAATCGCTATTTAATTGGTGGAGGTACTGTATGGCTCCTTATGTATAGTTATTGTAGAACAAAATGAAAAATAGTGGTTATTTAATGGTAGTGACATTTATGTAATTGTTATTCAATTGTTATATAACGGTTGCTTATTTAATTGTTAAGGAATTGCAATGTCTTGTAGTTGCTCGTTATACATTCAAACGCTATTTAATTGGTGGAGAACCATGAAATGCATTGCTAATTAAAGGCAAGGTTAGGGTAACATTAAACAGAGGATGTTAATTTCAGGAATGTCACTGAAAATTTTATTGTTAATAATATAAATTAGTATGGTAACGTAAAGGTTATTCCTGCAAACTTTTTATAACTTAAATTAAAAGGGTGTTAGCCTTTTAGGGCAATGATTTGTAATGTTAATGTTGGGATAACACATAAAATATAAGGTGATGTTATTGTGCAAAATAAATGGTTGTAATGTAATATGTTTGTCATGTCACGACAGCGTCATTGTAATCTTAGTGTCATTGATAAGTTATGTGGTGTAGTGTCCTTGTTTAATTACAAGGATTATTTGAGTTAGTAAATGAGGGTCGCGGTTCATTGAATAATATTGTACTTGGTTGATACGCCTTCTGTGTGCTCGGTCTGCTTGTATCGGGTGGGATGTAGACCCCTCCAGGTAACCTTAGGAGATATGTCTGTGTGTGTGATTTTCCTTGTGAGAATCCAGTGCCGTATCAAGAGTCTCGGGCTCTTTAAAGGCAGGGTTTCCACTCTTGCGACACACCTGACGGAGATTGCTAGTTTCTGCCTGAGCAGTCGGCCAGGAGCCTATCTGACCTTCTCTCTCTCCGGAGCAGTGAACTAAGATTAAACGCCCTTCTTTCCTGTGCAGAAATAGTAAGATCTACTACTATGGATCCTTCCCTCTGTGTTCGTATTGTGCATAACCCAGTATGTTGTTAAATGTTTGCGTTGTGCGCCTGGTGTCTATGGTCGTTTATTGCTCGTGGTTACTAGTTGTGTGCCTTAAGTCTTCTTGTGATGAACATCATGGTTGCGTCTTGTTGGTTGTCTAGTGGTGACTTAGAGTCAAGTGAGTCTGTTACTTCTACACGTGCGCACACACCTTAAACAAAAAAAAAAATTGCACCTGTTATCAGAGTTGTCGTCGTAACAAGGAGTATGTTACATATGGTATCAGAGCTGGTTCGACCTGTGACTTGGGATTCGCTATGACTTTCGTTGACATGATTAGATTGATTATATTGTTGCTGATCGAGTTGATTGTGTGCGTGCAGGTAATCATGGTTAGAGGACGCCGCGGAGGCAGACGATGGGGATCAAGGGGAGGAGGCGTGACGCCTCTAGTAGCATCCATGCCTGAGGGGTCTAACCCCCAGGGAGGCGAGAAGGTTCTCGGACAGGAGCAGATAGCAGTTGGCGATGTTATTGGGATGATGAGATCCTTTCAGTGCATATCTGAGGCTCTGATCAGTCGATTGGATAGAGATGAGGCCAGGGCACCGGCACCCACTGAGGTTCCGTCGCGCGCATCTTTCGTTACTGGTAGCATTCACCGTGAACTCGAGAAGGTAAAATTTCCTGAGTTCTTTGGTGCTCCGGACGGCACAGCCGCCAAGGCATGGTTGGAGAATATGGTGATGTGCTTCGCACTCCGCGATTATACCTCCAACATGAAGGTCTGCATTGCGGTCTTTCAACTGAAGGGGAGCGCTCTTCTATGGTGGAAGACGCTCCTGCCGCAGCTGAACATGGTCGTTGAAGACGTGTCATGGGAACTGTTTGAGGAATGGTTCCGAGAGAGGTACCTTTTAGAGGAATTCATTGAGCGTCATCTCAATGAGTTCAATGCGTTACCACAGGGAGGTCGTACGGTGCCCGAGTACAAGGCACGTTTTATGGAGCTACTCCGATATGCTCCACACCTTAACATGGAGAAGATCAAGGTCAACAGGTTCTTGTTTGGCCTTAACGATAGCCTGCATGCAAAGGTTAGGATCTTGATGCCTCAAACCTTGCACGATGTTGTCCAAAAGGCCCTCATAACAGAGGAGGAGCTTATATGTGGGGGTCAGACCAGGACTCCAGCGAGACTCGCAGGGCAGGGTTCATCTGGTACGCCGCAACATGGGACACCAGCGAGACATACGTTGGGATATCGTGGCTTCCAGAGGGGATCCACGTTCACTACACCTCGACGACCGCCACCTCAGCAGCGTAAACCTTATCGAGGACCACATCACCAGCAACAGCGTCACCCGTGGCAGCAACAGTTTAGGCATGTTCAGCAGAATAGACCAGGGTTTTAGGCCGGTGGGCAGTCATCTTCTACTTTGGGTACCAGGACTATTGGGCCGAAGAAGGGGTGTTGGACGTGTGGGGAGCCACACTACCAGTGTGAATATCCTGTGGAGAGGACCAGGGCATCTAGATTAGCCAGACCCGCTACCATGGGAGATATGGGAAAGGCCCATCGGATTCATGCAACGGTGAATAACTGCCAGGTAGAGAACTAATCGACTGTGATTGAGACGATAGGTACTATCGCTGACCAGACCCTTAGTATTTTGATAGACCTAGGAGCTACTGAGAGTTTCATTTCTGGTGCAGTGCTAAAAAGGATTAAGGTAAAGGCAGTCAAACAAGATGAGTTTAGCTTCGTGGAGATGGCTTCGGGAGCCAAACAAAAGGTTGGAGGAAAGGTTACGGGCTGTGCCCTTAACTTGGGAGAGTTTGTCACGAGGGTCAACATGTACGTCACGATCTTAGGATCTTATGACGTCGTGATCAGTATGGATTGGTTGGAAACGCATGAGGTGATACTCAACTGTAAGACGAAATGGTTGAGCTTGGTTGATGACGAAGGACAGAGACGTGTGATTGTAGGAAGGAACCAGGGAGTTTCCCTGCAGTTCGTCTCTTCCTTACAATTACGGAAGAGTATGAGCAAGGGGTGCAAACTTTATGTGATCCTCGCGCTAAACGAGAAGAGAGTAGAAGAAGGTCTAGATCACCTTTCGGTGGTGAAGGAGTTTGCAGATGTATTTCCAAAGGAGTTTCCTGGGATGCCGCCGGAAAGGGAACTGGAGTTTACCATAGACCTGAAACCGGGAACCGAACCAATAGCAAGAATGACTTATCAGATGTCGACCCCGGAGTTGCAAGAGTTGAAAATGCAACTGAAGGAGTTGTTGGACCTAGGAATGATATGTCCTAGTGTGTCACCATGGGGTGCACCAGTTATTTTCATACGAAAGAAGGACAGATCATGGAGGCTTTGCATTGACTACCGTCAACTGAACAAGGCTACGATCAAGAATCAATATCCCTTACCAAGAATTGATGCTCTGTTCGATCAAATGAAGGGTGCAATGGTGTTCTCCAAGATTGATTTGCGATCTTGGTATCACCAGTTATGGATCAAGGAGGATGACATCCCTAAGACCACCTTTAAGACGAGATTTGGACATTACAAGTTTACTGTTCTACTGTTTGGATTGCCAAACACCCCAGGGGTATTCATGAGTTTGATGAACAGGGTGTTCCGCGAGTACTTGGATAAGTTTGTCCAAGTATTCATTGACAATATTTTGATCTACTCTCAGACGATGGAGGAGCATGACGAGCATTTGCGCTTGGTACTACAATGTTTACGAGAACACAAGTTGTATGGGAAGTTGTCCAAATTCTCTTTTTATCAATCGAGGATCCACTACTTAGGGCATGTCATCTTTGGCGAAGGTATCACCGTGGATCCAACCAAGGTCGAGGCTATTATGGAATGGCCTGCACCGATGAATGTCATAGAAGTGCGTAGTTTTATGGGTTTAGCAGGATACTATCGACGGTTTGTCGAGGTATTCTCGAAGATAGCAAATCCGATCACGGAATTGCAGAAGAAAAAGAAGAAGTTTGTCTAGACTGAGAAATGCACGGAAGCATTTCAGAGGATTAAGGAGTTGTTGATGACAACGCCGATACTAAAGGTCCCTGACACGGATGCCGACTTCTTGGTATGCACTAACGCATCCAAGGAAGGTTTAGGTGGAGTCTTGATGCAAGACGAACGAGTGATTGCTTACATTTCGAGGAAGCTAAGAAGACATGAGGAGAACTACGCGACGCACGATTTGGAGTTATTAGCCATTGTTTATGCCTTGAAGGTTTGGAGACACTACCTTGTTGGACACAAATTTGAATTAAAGACTGATCATTGTGGGCTGCAACACATTTTCATGCAAAGCGACTTGAATGCACGACAACGACGTTGGTCGGAATTGCTTAGCGAGTACGACTTCGAGATTACTTACATAAAGGGAACAATGAACCGAGTGGTGGATGCTTTGAGTTAGAGGCCACGCATCTTTTCGGTGTTGCCTCTTCAAACGAATCTACGTGAGAATATTTTCACTTTACAGCGTGACGATGATTGTTACAAAGAAGTCGAGGATTTTATCAGACAAAACACAATGATGGTACCATGATATGATGGATTTTATTTTGATAGCGATGGTTTAATGAGGTTTAGAGATCGGATTTACGTACCGCCAAATGAAGAGTTGAGGATGTTGATCCTGAGCGAGGCTCATAGAGCAGTTTATATGGCTCACCCAGGAGTCATGAAGATGAGGGCAGACCTTAAACCCTTATTTTTCTGGAAGGGAATGAAGGCCGACATAGTCAACTTTGTGGCTAGATTTCTAGAGTGTCAGCAAGTAAAGGCTGAGCATAGACACTCGATAGGTTTAATTCAACCACATGCCATTCCAAAATCAAAATGGGAAGTTATTTTGATGGATTTTATTGTTGGATTGCCACTTACGACAAGGAGACACGACTCGATTTTTGTAGTAGTAGACACTCTGACGAAGAGTGCTCACTTTATTCATGTGCGTGCGACGTATCAGGCACCTGACATAGCGAGAGTTTTCATCAATGAGATTGTGAGGCTGCACGACATGCCTAAGAAGATTATATCCGATCGAGGATCGGTGTTTACCGGACGATTTTGGACGAGTTTCCAAGAGGCATTGGGAACCCAACTTAATTTTAGTACTGCGTATCACCTAGAGATTGACGAGAAGAATGAACGAATGAACCAAACCTTGGAAGACATGTTTCGCATGTACGTGATGGACCAACAAAAGCGTTGGGAGGAGTTCTTGCCCCTAGTAGAGTTCACTTACAACAACAGCTATCAAAGCACCATAAATATGGCGCCTTTTGAGTTTCTTTATGGGCGACCGTGTCAGACGCCCTTGAGTTGGGATCGGCTTGAGGATAGGGTTCTAGTGGGGCCAGAAGCGATCCAAGAAATGGAAGAGCAAATAAAAACCACAAGACAAAGGATTAAAGAAGCACAGGATCGACAGAAGAGTTATGCCGATGCGCACCGAGTCGACCGTAGTTACGAGGTCGACGATCGATTTTTCTTGCAAGTTAAACCGCATAAGAGTTCTATCAAGTTTGGAAAGGGAGCTAAACTCTCTCCTAGGTTCGTGGGACCTTTCAAGATTGTGGAGAGAAAGGGGCCTGTGGCCTATCGACTAGCCTTGCCTGATTCTTTGAGGCGTATGCACGATGTTTTTCATGTATCTATTTTGAGACATTATATTAGTGATCCTACACACGTGATTGTCTTGAGTTCCTTGCAGATATCAGATGAGGGAGTGCTCATGGCTGAGCCGGTTTGCATCTTAGATCATCGCGTTTGACAGTTACGACGTCGAATGGTAGATCAGGTCAAGGTGCAGTGGGACAGTTATAGTCCGCACTCGGCGACCTGGGAGGACGCATATGATATGCGCCAGCAGTTTCCATTTTTGTTTGATACATATACTTATGATACTGTGTTACTTATGATACTGTGGTACTTTTATTTTGGCATTATACTGAGAAACTTCGGGACGAAGTTTAGACCAAGAGGGGGTGTATGTAACATCCCGCTCTGGCGCACTAAGAAAACTTATTTTTGAGAACACTTGCTCGGAAGTGATCTGGAATTTTGTGATGTTAAACCATTTATACTTGATTATGATGCGATTTACAGATGACATGATGTTTTACTACTTTGATGTAGACAGGTTCTGCTGACTCGGTTTCATTGAGTGTGCAGGGTTTCAGACCTTGAGGATGCAGAGGCATCGATGGAACCCCCTTGGACTCCGGATTGAGTCAGGGAGTGTGCTATTTGGGTTGATTTATTTACTGTGATATTTCTTTGAACTGATGATATGATGTTGACATGTTCTGACATGATTGTTGATGATGCAGGCTGACGATAGCTTGCCGACCAGACTCACATATGGAGTAAAGGGGCCACACATGATTTCCAGAGAGGTTGAGGGAGAGGGGTGGACAGTAGCCCTGCCACCGCCTACTAGCACTCCCGCCATGGCTCGAACTATAGGTTAACGATTACCTAGTTTGAGAGGATCCACGATGCTGTGAGGGCAGACTACGACAGTTGCTCACGATGATTCTAAGGGCTGCGTAATAAGGCGGTGGACTTATTCCTTAGAACCCTTAGTCTTCCACAAGTTCACCTGGTGGAGTGTTGACTCCAGGGGTTATAGATGTCTACCAATCAGTCTAGTTGGTGAGTGGCACCCTTGGAGCACGTGGTGCATCCTGAAGGGCACGCCGCACAAAAGAAACACAAGAAGGGAGTGGCACTCTTGGAGAACATGGTGCATCCTGAAGGGCACGTCACGTAAAGGAAATGAACGAGGCGAGTGGCACCCTTGGAGCACGTGGTGCATCCTGAAAGGCACGTCACATTGATGTGGATGAAGGAAACAAACCTAATTATCCCTAAGATAGTAATGCCTTAATAAATTCTTAAAACAACACCCCTAAAAAAATCATCGTCTAGTTCAAATTCTAAACCTAATTAAAAAAAAAAACTTCTCTAAGATAAAAATTTCGTTTAACCTTAAGGAAAAAGGCCCTAACTCTAACTCTGAAAAGAGACTAACCCTAATTCTAAATGAAATATATCCTATGAATATTGACCTAATCCTTTACCCAAATATCATTAGTAATAACAATTAACCCTAACAACCATTAAAATAATTAAGCAAAACATCATTATGAGATTTTAGGCTAGAGTTCGCACCTCAATGCAGTGCAAGGAGAATACAATTTTTAGAATGTACTTGAGCTCTAGTTCTTGGATTCATTAGCGTTAACTTCATCCAACTACAACCAATATATCAACGGATACGTTTTAGTTAACTCAGACAATAAATTTCATTGAAGGCCTCTCCTTCCTTAACCGCAGCCTGCAATGAGAGTTCATTAACTTATTGAAAACATAACTCCCTTATGAACACAATAGTTTTTCAAAAATTAAACTAATTCATAAATAAACGAATACCAAAAGCCATAGTTTTGATTGATAGAACGCATAACCATTAGTGAATAAATTGAATGCTTAAGGGATTAAACTATATTCCTTAAAACTCATACATAAACTCAGATTGAACCAATAGTAATAAAATTATTTAACAAGCATGAGTATAAAATATATATATATATGAATTTAAAAAAATAAAATGAAAAGATGCTTAGCGCTTTTACCGTTTTGAGTTTCTTTTTTTTTTTAAAAAGAAAAAAAAAGAAAAAAAAAGGGGGGGAAAACTTAAAAGAAACATGATTTAGGGTTTGAGACTCCATAAAAAGAAAGGGGGAAGGGGGAAAAGGGGGATGGGCTATGAGGTATTATTATGCTGTCGAAATTGAAAACTGGACTGATTGCTTGTGAGGAGTTGGGGACCTTCTCAGCTGTATTAGAGTGGTAGCTCAGCCTTGGAGGCGAGCTGGGATGCTAGGTTACTATCTGGATTGTGTGTGGCCCCTTTGCGGCTCAGGGTCTGAGGGGGAAGCAGAGTACCCCTAGCGTTTGGCTGGAGGTACCAGTGTAGTCTCTATGGTCGGCTAGCAGGAGTGGCACGGAGCAGGAGCAACACGGAGCGCACAGACGTCATCAAGCGGGTGATAAGGCAAGGTACTCTCCTCTATTTTGTAGGGTCGAATGGTTACTGTATAAACTTGTAGTTTCCAGGGTTATTTTATCACTTAGTTTATGAACTGCAGTTTCAATGGTTGCTGTATAACTGTAGTTCCAAAGGTTATGGTATAAACTTGTAGTTGCCTGGTTACTGTCATTTACTCTTCAATCCTTCTTTGCCTGTGGTTTATCTCGGCGTTGACTGTTTTAAAAAGGAAAATAAGAAAAATAAAAATAGAAATTGCATTGGGGTGTATATCAGCGTTTGAGGGTCAAAATTTCTCTGCGTTCTTGTGGTTTAAACTCTGCGTGTTTACAGTGGAATATCTCTGTGACTTTTGGGTTAAATACCGGCGTTTATTTTTTACAAATGAACTTGTTCTGTGTTTGGGTTTTATTTTGAGCATTTTCATAATGCCACGGGCGTTTAAATATTTCTGTGGGCGTTCTGTGTTAATGGGGACTTTTACATATGGTTGGGGGGGCGTTCATAACTGACTGGGGTCATTTTTATTAGGGATATGATTGTACAGTCATTTGATTTTGAAAAAAATCATCTCATTTTTGGGAAGTCAAGTCTGAATACACATTCCCGACATTCCTGGAGCGATATATTTTTCCTGGTGATTTAATCGCCGAGCTGGAGAGTTAAATCTGCGAGTCGTTGGGCTAACTGCCCCTGTCTACTTTAAATTCCTGGGCGGTTAATTATTCATGTCTGCATTTTCATCAAACCTTAAATTATCAATTTCTGGGCAATGACTTATTACATACTGCATTTTCATCAATTTCGGGGCAGTAAGTATTGCATGTCTGCATTTTTAATCTGGTGTGCATTTATATTTTGATTAAATACTGCGTTTTCATCAATTTCGAGGCAGTAAGTATTGCATGTCTGTGTTTTTAATTTGGTGTACATTTATATTTGATTACATACTGCATTTTCATCAATTTCGGGACAGTAAGTATTGGATGTCTGCATTTTTATTTGGTGTGCATTTATATTTGAATAGGGAAGACGGTTCAGTCTTCTCCATTCTTCCATTGATTTCCCATCTCTGATGGGCTCCTCAGTCAGCGCCACTTCCTTAGCGACCACCTGGTATGGCTTCCACCGCTCGACCAGTGTTAGCTCGTTGGACAATGACGCCCTTCGCCAGTTGTCAGTTGTCTGGACTGTGCCTTTGTATGGTTGGGTACTGTGGAGCGTCCTTACTAGGTTAATGCGAATACCAATGCTATCATTTTCCTTGACACGTATCCGGGACTGACAAACACTTTATTGGTTCTGGTTTTTATGCTTGGTTTCCTACTTCCAGGTATGCGTGCCTTGTAATTTATTTTGGTTTCAACACAGGGTTTATAGTTAAAAATTGATCCTCATATGCCTTACCTGCATTTCAGAGTTTATGTGATGGGAGGGATTAGATTTCAGTCTGGGATAATTCGGATTTGTTTCACGAATATTTTCCATAATCCGGTTTCTTTTTGGATTTGAAAGAATATTTTTACTTGATTATTTCGAACAATTTCCATTCACTGCAGACACTTCAGAAACCCTAGATGTAATAAAATTATTAATAAGTATTCTATTTTAGATTTTAAATCATTTAATAAAAGGGGCAGATGTTTTTGAAATTTTGTTCATTAATATCTAAGCGGTAGTTTTTAAGGTGGTAAGGGAAAATTTTAATTCTTATTTGATTTGACAATGAGATTGTTGTCATTAATGCTTTGGTTTGGTTAATTATCAAGGTAATGGTGTTTAGGGTAGTTTAGTTCTATTTGAAGGAAGAAATTAAATTGATAGTGGAAGAATTTTATTAGGGGAGTTAGGTTAGATGGTTAAATAAACATGGAATTAGTAAACGTTTATTGGTATTGTTTAAGTGCTTATAGTTAGTGTAAAATAAAATGAAAAGTAGTGGTTGTTAATGGTAGTGACATTTATGTAATTGTTATCCAATTGCTATTAATGGTTTCTTATTTAATTGTTAAGTAATCGCAATGTCATATAATTGCTCATTATTTAATTAATCGCTATTTAATTGGTGGAGGTACTCTATGGCTCCTTATGTATAGTTATTGTAGAACAAAATGAAAAATAGTGGTTATTTAATGGTAGTGACATTTATGTAATTGTTATTCAATTGTTATATAATGGTTGCTTACTTAATTGTTAAGGAATCACAATGTCTTGTAGTTGCTCGTTATACATTCAAACACTATTTAATTGGTGGAGAACCATGAAATGCATTGCTAATTAAAGGCAAGGTTAGGGTAACATCAAACGGAGGATGCTAATTTCAGGAATGTCACTGAAAATTTTATTGTTAATAATATAAATTAGTATGGTAACATAAAGGTTATTCCTGCAAACTTTTTATAACTTAAATTAAAAGTGTGTTTCCCTTTTAGGGCAATGATTTGTAATGTTAATGTCGGAATAACACATAAAATATAAGGTGATGTTATTGTGAAAAATAAATGGTTGTAATGTAATATGTTTGTCATGTCACGGCAGCGTCATTGTAATCTTAGTGTCATTGATAAGTTATGTGGTGTAGTGTCCTTGTTTAATTACAAGGATTATTTGAGTCAGTAAATGAGGGTCGCGGTTCATTGAATAATATTGTACTTGGTTGATACGCCTTCTGTTTTCTCAGTCTGCTTGTATCGGGTGGGATGTAGACCCCTCCAGGTAACCTTAGGAGATATTTCTGTGTGTGTGATTTTCCTTGTGAGAATCCAGTGTCGTATCAAGAGTCTCGGGCCCTTTAAAGGCAGGGTTTTTACTCTTGCGACACACCTGATGGAGACTACTAGTTTCTTCCTGATCAGTCGGCCAAGAGCCTATCTGACCTTCTCTCTCTTTAGAGCAACGAACTAAGGTTAAATGTTTGCGTTGTGCACCCGGTGTCTATGGGCGTTTATTGCTCACAGTTACTAGTTGTGTGCCTTCAGTCTTCTTGTGATGAACATCGTGGTTGCGTCTTGTTGGTTGTATATTGGCGACGTAGAGTCAAGTGAGTTTGTTACTTCTACACACGCACACACACCTTAAACAAAAAAAATTTTGCACCTGTTATCAGAGTTTTCGTCGTAACAAGGAGTATGTTACAACATATATGTCTCCATAAAACAAAGCATTGTGCAGTTGACATATTCAAAACAATGTGTTTGTATAATCAGTTTGATAACTTGTTTTGAAAATTTCTGTAAAGTTTTTTAGGTTGGAAACCATAAAAATATTTATAAGAATAACCTTCTTTCTAATCATGCTCTTGTTGTTTGATTTTGAAAATCTAATTTCTCCTTATAGCTCCCTTGGAGACCAAATTGGTTTCTTTGAGTACTTTTTTTTATGCTTTGAGGGTATATGAAGTGATGAAGAGATAGTGTAGGGGAAGGGAAAGGTATTTATCATTGCTAGCTTATGAAGAATTTTCCAAATTTTTAAAGCATTAAAAAGAAAAAATTATACTAACTTGTTTGTTTCTCCTTGTGTTGGTGATGTTGCTTGGTTGAAGTTGGCTGGAATGTTGTTGCAATTCCTCACATATGACAAATTTGATGAGGTTCTTATTAGATTCCTTTGCTTAGTATCTTCTTCAGGTCCCTCTACTGGAGTATATGCTTCATAACTAGTGATGTAGTGACCAAATTTATTCACAACATGTACTATTGCCAACATTTCCTTCTCAATGACTATGTAATTCAATTCTTCAGGGGTTAAATTCTTGCTAATGAAGTAAATAACATAAGTCATAAGATTTTGTTTTTGACCCAATGATGTCCCTATTGCAGTATCTGATGCACCTGTAGAGATGTGAAATGACAAAGCCCAATTAGGCCCTCTTAAGATAGGTGTTTTTGATAGATTTTCCTTGAGTTTCTGAAAGGAAGTTTGACAATTAGTATCCCAATGAAAATGTACACATTCTGTAAGTAATTTGAATAATGGCAAAGCTATTTTACTAAAATTTTCAATGAATCTTTGGTAATAGCCTGCATATCTAAGAAAACTTCTCACATCCTTCCGACTGATTGGTTCTGATAGGTTCACAATGATTTGTATTTTTGCAGGATACACTATAATTCCTAATGATGAAATATGATGACCCAATACTATTGCTTCAGTTAACATCATGAAACATTTTTCATTGCTGAGAGACAAATTTGTTTCTATGCATCTTTTTAGGACTTTTTCCAAATTTTTCAAGGAATCATCAAACGTATTACTATACACAAAAAGATCATCCATGTATACCTCTACACATTAATGTATTAAATCAACAAAAATACATGTATTAAATCATAAAATCTAAAACTGTCCATAATTTTTTTACTAAAATAAGGTATTTTCTGCTGAAGTGGCCCTATTTGACCAGCGTTGACAAGACACCTGGAAATCTCAGATATCGAACCTAATAGATATTCATTTATGCTTGTACATCAAGGATCATGAAACATGTCTCTGATTTCATCCAGCTATCTTGGAAGTACAAGAACCTTGGAGCAATTATGGGATTTAATCAAATCGTGTAATTTCTGATAATTTTTTTATTTTAATTCTAAAATTTCAAATATTCAATTCTTACACTAAGGAATGATAAATGTACCTTGCATAGGTTGTTTTATGGAAAATATGGAATACGATGAAAGAAAAATGGATGGTTTTGGAGACAAACTTATGATTTGTGAAGTGAAAATAAGCATAAAATGGTACCCAACAATATATATGGGTTATGAGTTATAATGTTTTATGCTTATGGATTATAAGTATTAGGGGTTATAGTACTTTGGGGTTAAGGTTCAAGGTTGAGATGAGTTTTAGGGTTTAACATAAACATGGATTAGAGGTTATGGGACATGGATTCTAGGTTTTAGGTGTTAGGATTTATTGAGGTTAAGTGTTAGAATAAGGTTTAAGATAATATGGATGATATGGGTTGTTAGGTGATGGAAGTTAGGGGTTTTAGTTGACTAAGGGTTTGGGTTATAATTTTTTTGGGTTCTACATTAGACAAGTTATCATTTATAAGGGTCATTGTCTATAGAGCTTAAAGAACCATTTTATATTGGTAAGGGATTATATTATAGTTTATAAGTAATATTAAGGATTGTATAACTTAGGTGTTGAGACTGTTTTTTTAGGTATTATAAGAAATATGGTTTTCATGAGTTATAATTTTTTAAGTGTTAAATATTATAAAGTATAAGAATTGAGGGTGTGAAGTTATGGAGGTGAGGATTATATGAGTTATAGGGTTTAGTGGTTATAGTTGTCAAAGATTATATGGATTGGAGGTTATATAGATTATATGGGTTAGAGGCTCTAGATGTTAACATGTAGGGGTTAAAAGAATTAAGGGTTGGGATTTATTGGATTAGGGGTTATATGGACTAGAAGTTACAAGGATTATATGGGTTATATGGGTTAGATGCTATAGATGTTAAGAGGTAGGGGTTAAAATAATTAAGAGAATTAAGGGTTAGGATTTATTGAGGATTATATGGGTTATATGGGTTAGATGCTATAGATGTTAACATGTAGGGGTTAAAAGAATTAAGAGAATTAAGGGTTAGGATTTATAGATGTTAACAGGGTTAAAAGAATTAAGAGAATTAAGGGTTAATATTTATTGGATTAGGGGTTATAGAGGTTAACAGGTAGGGAAATTCTTGATGATGATGTTCAATAGAGAATAGATTATTCTTGAAACCAAGAGAAGCTCTTTCATTTTTATACCATCATGATCGTATAATATTTCATCATTATTGTTAGGATTTATTGAGGATTATATGGGTTATATGGGTTAGATGTTATAGATGTTAACATGTAGGGGTTAAAAGAATTAAGAGAATTAAGGGTTAGGATTTATAGATGTTAACGGGGTTAAAATAATTAAGAGAATTAAGGGTTAAGATTTATTGGATTAGGGGTTATAAAGGTTAACAGGTAGGGATTAAAAGAATTAAGGGTTAGAATTTATTGGAGTAGTGGTTAAGGGAAGAGGTGATATGGGATAACTTGTATAAAGGTTATACAAGTTTTAAGGGTTGAGTGTTAGATATTGTTAAGGATAGATGAGTTAGGTCATGTTGAAGGTCAATGATTATAGGGGTTGAGATTATAGGGTCAATGTTAGATATAGTTAAGGATAGATGAGTTAGGTGTTGATGGGCAATGAGGGATAAATATCAAGTGCCAGGGGTTATGAGGGATAACTTATTTATTAGGTGCTATGATGAGGGATTACAGGGGTTATATGTAGTAATGATTATAAGATTTATCTTTTAGGGGTTAATGATTATAAGGTTGAGGGGTGAGGGGTTATAGGGCCAAGATTATAGATATTATAAGAAAGAAAGGTTTTTGAGTTAAGATTTGAGATGGTTTGTGGTTATAGGAGCTAGGGATTAGAATGGTTAATTTTTAGGGGTTTTAAAGGTTGTATTGATTAGGTATTAATATTTAACATTGTTATATAGTGTAGGCATTATGACAGTTAATGTTTAGAAGTGTGAGGGATTAAGGGTGGTAGGTTAGGTTTTATGGTAACATGTGTTATAGGGGTAAGGGTTTTTAAGGGTTAAGAGTTATAAGTCTTATTGCTTAGTGGATTAGTGTTATTAGGGTTATAATACGAGGATTAGGTGTAAGGATTTATATGGTTATGTTTTAGGGGTTATAATGAATATGTGTTAAGGTTAAGGAGTTATATTGGTGAGGGGTTAGAGGTTATAATTTACTGGTGTTAGGAATTAAGAGTTACAATTTATATGAGTTATTTGTAGGATAAATTAAGGTGATAACAATGAAACTTAAGGTTATATATGTATTTAGGTTATAGGGGCTTTAGAGGTTATAATTCTCAATGGTTAAGGTTTATATTAATTCTAGGTTATAAAGGTTAAGTGTTAGGGGTGATGGGTGTAATAAAGTTAAGGGGTTGGAATTACGAGTTACAATTTATATGAGTTCTTGAGTTATTGATTAAGTTCTTGATTAAGTTACAAGGCTCTTTCGATCACAACCTAGAAAGACTCATGGAGTGATAAAAAAACCAAATGTTGGATAAATTTTAGATCACAACAGATCATGATAGGCTCCTATTCATCTTTACTGATAGTGAATCTCTTATGATCTGGTACAACAAATCTTCTGTGATCTGGCTAGAACGTGACCACTAGAGAAGACAACGAATGATTCTTGATAGTAGTTTTCAGGGTCTATTGGTGGTAACAAAAATGATATGCACCCTCCCTTAATCTCTGGCAGTCAGAATATGTGACAATTTGCAAGAAATTCCTTGCGAACAGTGGCAGGGATTCAATAATCAAATCTGCAGAGGCGACTTGATATCTTGTGCAATTACGGTGAACATCAAATTCTTCAGCAGCTTAACAGTAACAACGATCCTTCAGTGTAGTGCGTCCCCTTAAAAACTCTTTAGGAGCTTGAAGATGCGACCTCCTCCACGCACAGTGAATTAGAATTTGACGGACGATTTCTCCACGTAGCAGATTGACAGACGGCTTCTCCACACAGTAGATTGACGAATGACTCCTGGTGAGATAGATGGATGGCTCCTCCATGCAGTAACTCAACAATTGCTAACTTGCTATGATTATTATAAGAGTGTTTGGTCAGTTTGCACAAAAACCTATTAC
This sequence comes from Picea engelmannii, assembly GCA_009831015.1. Classification (NCBI taxonomy): domain Eukaryota; kingdom Viridiplantae; phylum Streptophyta; class Pinopsida; order Pinales; family Pinaceae; genus Picea; species Picea engelmannii. The sequence continues at coordinate 1,639,382 of ML780890.1, read as the reverse complement.
TAATTATTGGTAACAACATAAATTTGGTTGTTAACCCATAATGTTTTCAATCTGCTTTCTAGGTTGCACTAACCATTGTCATTGACCATCTCATACAAAAGGATGTAAATATCAACAAGATAAATGAAATCCCTGTTCAAATTTAGCTCTAATAATAAGATAAACACAAAATTGTTGTATGAGACCCCCTTGTTTGTGGGACAAGGGATCCCCTTCGCTCAGTGATTTGACTCGTAAAGTCTATGCCAGAGGTATACATACCCTACCCTCCTATAGATTTGAACTTGTGACCTCTTAGGAGAAAACACATGTTCTTAACCATTAGACCCACTATAATATATATATATATATATATATATATTTATTAAAATTAAATTTAAAAGAAAAACATGCTCCTTTATAACAAAACTCACACCCATATGTTATAATATATTTATAATATATAAATTAGATATTATATATAATATATAAATTAAGAAATAAATAAAAAACAAAACCAAAACCCTTTTAACAAAAACGTATCCCCCCCCATTTGTGTATGCATATCCCCGATCCATACCTCGGCCGCATCCTGTACGGTGCACTCCATACCCGATGTGAATAGAGTTTGCATGCGACCTCTGCAAGGAGAAAGGTTAGTCTACAAGGAGAGGAGAAAGGGTAGTCTGTGAGGAGAGCAGGAGCATGTGAGGGCACACAAGGGAGAGTCTGTGAGGAGAAAGGGAATCACATGAGGGAACACGAGGGTGAGTCTGCGAGGAGAAAGGGGAGCACACGAGGGCACACATGGGAGAGTCTGCGAGGAGAAAGGAGAGCACATGAGAGCACACACGAGGGAAATAAGAATGGTGAGTACCATAAGTGTTATCTATAGTCTTCACAATGGGTTCTTGATCTACACATCCTCGAACATCCATAGTAGTTCTTGGAAATGACCATGGATGTTTGTCAACTATCTCCACATAATAAAACCCTTTGTATTCAGGATGAGTGTCTATGGAATAAGGGGGAAGGTTCTTTGTTTTCTCTTTATGTGGCTCACAAAGTAACTCTATAACACAATCACCCATATTATCTTCTTCATCTAAATCTGTTTCATAAATAGGGGGGGCTTTAAAAAACAAAACATAGGATCTAGGATTGCTCTGTTTAGGAAGCTTGAATTATTGGTGGAAGTTTGTGTGAATTCTTCATTTTTCAACTTGAGAATGGGAAAATGTGTTTCTTTATCATGTAGGATAGTGGGACTTACCTCATCATAGAATTTCAAACATGTATCATACTCTTCATTCCAAACGTCTTCATTTGCATTTTCTTTGAAATTTGGAATCCATACCTAATATTTGGCAAAGATCGGTCATGTTGTAGGGATGGGGGTGCTTAAGGGCTACCCACATGCAGCCTTACCTACATCAATGTTGGAGGTAGAAGCCAAGCACTAATATATCTTTAAATTTGGAAAGCATTCTTCAACGATGCCTTCATCATCTTCAAGATGAGAGTTGGGAGTTTGTTTAATAGGGTTTTGTGCACCATATACTTCGTCGAGTCTTTCAAGAATGGGAATACATTTCTCATGATAATTAGGGCTCCATTTCCTACAAAATGCCTCAATAAATCTTGCAAAAGATAACACTTCTCCTCTACCAAGATGTCCAAACCATATCTTGCACTATTTTTCATACTAAATGCAAAGAAAAATCATCATAACATCTTCATGAATGATGCCCATGCTCAAATTGAATTCCATGAAAGATGAAATATGTAGTATGACTGAATCATCATGTCTATGAAAATTTTGAATTGATCTTGAATATGTACTTGGGTTTTTATGAGAGAACCTCGAGACATTTAAGAAATCAAAAGGAGCATGCCAATCGGCCAACCGTGGAGGAAATCCCATTTTTCTTTGCTTCTAGGTCTTCAATACAAGGTTGAAAATAAAATATGAAATGAACAATGATCAAACCTCATATCAATACCAAAGGTGGAGTCACCAAGATGATATTATCTTCAAAGAGACTTCAAAATGAGTGGATGTGCTATTCTTTACACCCAACAACATCTTAAAAATTTGTAAGGAACAAGAGCTTTGTCCCTTCATGGAGCCACCATTGGAGAAGGAGATATGTAATGCAACACTCTCACTATGGTGTCATGAAGAATAATCTTAAAATTTCTGGGTGAATGGACTTTATCCCCAACAAAGACACCAAAAATGTTACCTCCCAAATTGTACTTAACGATAAAATCCCTAATCCACAAGGCACAACTCAAGGGGAAACTATTAGGATGATCATCATTGTCACCTAATAAACTTATCCTCTTCACTTCAGGTTGACTCTCCTCTAGATCAAGGGAGGTATTCCTACTAGGATTACTAAATCTAAGCAATGAGCCACACAATGAAGGAGTAGCTTTAGTGAAACAATGTTTTGGGGTTTTTATGATTTAAAAAAGGTGATGGAAGGAAGTAGAGATCAATGCCTCACCAACAAGATCAATTATGGATTTATAGTCTTACTTAATACTTCTTTCTAGGGTTCCAATATAGATAGATAAATCAAGGAACTTACCAAACCAACAACAGAATAAGGATATGAATTACCTTAGAACATCTTCCCTCCAATGGTATAAAAATCCCTTCAATGGATTTATCTAGTAATTAGTTTGTAGAAGACTTGAGCATTTCACCATTAATATTTATGCACCAAACAAGAAACACAATATATAAGCTTCAAGAATTGACACCAATCATCCACAAAGAAAGAAGCCTTTACACAACCATATGCTCCAAGAAAGATATGTCAATTAAGCTCTAAGGAGTGAATCCTCCAAAACTCCAACCATGAGTGATAAGGAGGAAGGAAAAACCTTCATTTAGAGTGTTTCTAAACTTCATTTACAATAAAATAGCAATGTCTCATGTGATATCCTTATATATATCCTATAGCAATGTCTCATGTGAGATCCTTATATCTAGCCTAGGCAGGGATAAAATATTACTTCCTCCAACTACCTAGTCAAAAAATACAATAAAAATGAGGTGGTCAAACCACATGTACAAAGATCCAAGTGAAAATGTCCCAAGAGAGTGTAACATCTCCCTTAATGAAGGAATAAGGTGAATCCAAGGTGTAATGTCTAACATCCAAATTCCTCCAAAGGGGTAGATCCTCAACAAACTCCTCAAAGTATGCGAGTAAAGTCTTTTAGGTATCTTCCAAGGTGGACACATATATCTCCAAGGTGAAAAATCTCCATAAATCATAAGTAATACCCCTCAAGAGTGGATGAACCCTTCAAATCAGCTCCAAAAGTGTCATGGATGAGGTTTTCAAGGTGTAACAACCCTCCTCAAATCATGCCAACTTTCTCCTCAAGTCATGGGAGAATTAGATAAGTCCACATGTGACAAATAGTTCCACAATGCAACCTCCAAGGTGGATGTCCCATGAATTCGTTTGACACAAGCCTCTAAATGAGTGATTCAAAATATAGGACATGACATGGCATGAGAAGTCTTGGTACATGAAGAATAACTCTAAACTATTTTGACCAACCTTGGACAACCTTGGGATACATGATAATGCCTTATGAAATGTGAATTGCCTTGGGAACTATAAAGATGCCCAAAAATCAGGATGAAGCCAAATGCTCAAGAGGAACCATAAAACATCATATGTTCCATAAACATGTCTTAAAACCCTCTAGCTCTTCATAATCCATGAAACCAAATAAGTTCCCCAACTATCCAATGATAATAAAAATCACAAGGGGTAGTGAAGAAATTCACTAGTAGTACCTCTATACAAAATAAGGGGTAATTGATACCTTGCCAACTACCTCCCTTTAGTATTTTTGTTAATGATCCATGTCAATTTGTATTTAGTTATAATGAAAGTAGTAAAGTTTGTTTATTACTTAATATAGACTCTCAAAAATGAGGTGGAATTGTCCAACTCACTTATATGGCCATGATGGCCCCACTTTTTCAAATGGATAAACACACCACATGCTTTGGATATAATTATACTTTGGTGGGGGGATTTACCACCCCCTTTGACCAACAATGAAAACCATTAGAGTTGTAAAGTGAAAACCCTTTGTGAGTTTCACTTGTCTAGCCACTTCCTCTGTGATGATATTCACTTGTATGTAATCCTTACAAAGAATACACATGGACCCCACCATTAAGCCTTTTAGAGATGAAAGTCTCTTCATCCATACTTAAACATTACAATATGACAATATATGATGCAGAAAGAGGGGATTCAACAAATTTTCATATTTTCTGAGACCTTAAAGGGACAATATAATAATCTAATTTTAATAATCCCCTTAGATTATGAAGGAGTATTGAATCAATATATTAATAATAATCTAATTTTAAGGTCACGATTAATAATATATTAATAATAATCATAATATATTAATAATATATTATGACAATATAATAATCTAATTTTAAGGTCACGACCAAGCCATACAAAGAAGGGGGTCTCATAAATAGTTGGATTTCTTTCTCTTCATCAAATAGTCCTTCAAAATCTATACACTAAAGCAAATCATAATAATGCCATTAATCCTATCAACCTTCAACGTCAATTCAGAAAAATATTTACATTATATGAAGTATTCTTCAAGGAAATGTGTTCTGTATTGAATGTTGATTCTTCAACACTTTGCTACATGTACAATTTTTTTATCACAATGTCTTTACAATCTTCATGAAGCCTTTGCATACGCTTGACATTAGTAAGGATTCCATATGAGAAAAAATATAGAATTGGAAACCTCTTGCTCCTTCCCATAGCTAGTTTTCATCGAAGTTGAATTTCTTGCATTTCATTTTCCTCTTGCATGGTTTAAAGATTCGAGTCAAAATGCAATTAGTTTCATGACCACTCCTTTGAGTAACAACAACCTAAAATCAAGCACTAATCAAAATTTATCTAGCAACTTTTCTAGGGCTCTTCAAACCCATATTAGCTTAGGTGTAGAGCTTTGCAATAGGATTGTGAGGATAAATTTCCAAAGCTGCTAAACAAACATAAAGCGTTGAGTTAGGGAGTGAAATCCAGTTTCTATATCACTAACTTTGGGAAGCCCTTCTAACACAAGGGTCAATCACGAGGTCGCATTGGGGCCCTCAGAGTAATCAAACCTACTTTGTTGGTCTTGGTGTCGATTATCGATTGTCCCCCATATGCTTTGGTATAGTAGGTGGTACCATAGAGGCCATAATCTTTTATACTTCCTACACAAGGTGACAACACAGGGAAGGTGGTGTTGTACCTAGGATAGATGTTGGATAGACTCACTTGAAATCCTTGGAGGGTTTCCCACTGCTCGGTGTGGTAACTTGCACCAGGGAGTTAGTTCGTTGAGAAGGTTGTCAACGCAACTTTCCCACCCACTGAAACTTAGCCCCTTCGCGCATCGATTCTACAATGTTGGATTCCATCACCAACTAGCGCTTCTTTGTGAGAAGGTTTGTTTTCATGCTTGACTCCTAGATTAATTAGTGTGTGTTGTTTTTTCTCCTTAGTTGGCCTCAGGATTGAGTTTGTGTCTAATGGCATCAATTTCAGGTTAATTCCTCATTTGATCAAATACAAAATATGGATACAATTAAAATAAAGAGGTAACAAATAGCTCATACCTAACTTACGTCTTATAATTCTCCAACATTGTTCTTTACACTTAGTGTAAAAAACACAAAATGGAATGATTTACACAAGTTCAATGGAGAGTGTTATTCTTATCTTATTCTTATCACCATAACTAATGTATTCTTCAACTTGGATTGAACAAAACTAGTATTTGTATAGTTCTAATCTTGGCTTGAACAAAACTAATATTTGTATAGTTCTACTCTTGTATCGAACAAAAGTAATATTTGTATAGTTCTACTCTTGGCTTGCCTTAGAAATATTTCCAGCTAAAGAACCCAAGATTTTCAACACACCAACTAATGGTTGGATTTCTTACTCCATAGCATTGACCCTCATCTTCAATGGACATTTCTTATAATAATTCTAATTTTCACAAATCCAACAAACAACAACCTTACTACTATTTTTTTCTTAGATCCATATGATAAATTTATCATGTCCTTAGTGTTATAACATTAATATGTCCTTAATATGTCCAAAATCAAGAGGGATATCACATTAAATTAGGTGGTTGACAACTAATATTGGTAATTGCACCCTAGTCTAATTGTGCATCCAAAACTAAATATATAAAAAATTTATTTAAAACTTTGAATATTATGATGAACTACTAACTAACAACACATGCACATGCAACTGAAGGTACAACCAAATAGGTACCTGTCAGATATTTCTTCATCGAGTGAGGAAATCTTAGGACAAATAGAGGATGGAAAATGCGACTGCATCTAGTAGATATGATAAGCAAACAAGGACCAGAGCTGAGAAAGTTAGAATAAAATTTTGTAGATGCATGAAATTTTTTCTTGCCAAAGGAGGATCATGCTCTTATGATGATGAGAGAATATGAGACATAGATGTTCCACTTAGGTATAATCATCTGGTGAAACAATGGGTACCTAAGGAAATACCTCCTATAGATGTTGACTTCGTTGTCAACAATAAGACATATTTCATTGCATCATCCTCCCTACATGGCTTGGGGCTATTTTCCATGGATGGAATAATTGTAAAATACAATACAGTAACTGAATTGATGGACTATGTCGGACCATGTTACAATTATAACGATTGGATGTGGCTGGTCTGGTACATGTGAAGTATGCAAATATATGCACTCGTCACAAATTATATACAACTAATAAACAAGGATAAAAATAAGGGAGTGCCTATCTATATTGATGGAAGGCCTAAATCTTTCGACAATATCACATGGTTTATAAACAACACACGACCCAGAAAAACAAACAAACAACCGAATTGCATATATGAGGGATGTGAAGAGAATTGGGTAGTCCTGTGTGCAATAAAAAAGATAGCTCCTGGGGAAGAGTTATTAGTGGATTACCATTTGAATCGAATAGAAACATTGACTAATAGTGTGCAGGTTCTTATGCAACACCTCTTTAAGAAACCTCTACTTATTGCATTATATTTTTTTATTATCTTTAACATTGTTGTAAATATTATTTTTAACATTGTTTTTTTGTTATCATTAACAATTTTTTAAATATTTGGGGGTTCTAATTATATTATAATGTGCCAGTATGATCGTGGAAAAGGGAAAGCTGCAGAACATGTAAATGACTATCAATTTCCACTTTCATTTTACGTTGTTTTTATTATTTTCTTATAGAATTTTATTGAAATAACATTGTTTTTGATGAAATTATATGTAGTCTGCAGGCCATGTGGATCATGATTCCACCGATGAGGAGGGGTTTTATTCACACGTTGATCCGATGATATTATTAAAAAAAAGATCATTAAATCTAACAAGGAACTTGTTATCTTGTTAGATCATCCAGGACAAACTCCCGACGTCAAAGAAAAGATCAAGCTCCTTATTTCACAACTTAACACATATAAGGTAATAACCATAATTTAAAGTGTTTTTATTTTATTGAACTCATATGTTCAATTATGATACTTTGTTCTCTAACTTTTACATTATCTCACGAAAATACATTTTCTTTTTTATAAAGGAATTTTTGGAGCCTGTTCAGCCCAGTGTTGGTGGTAGTGGCGCTACAGAGACGCTACATAATCTTGATGTAGGCATTCATATAGTTGCTATAAAAGTATTTAATTCTCCATATTCCACACCTAATTTAGATAGGAGCCATGACACACACCTCCATGCATCCACACCTCGATAAGAGTCTAGAGATGGTGGAAGAGATGAGGATCATAGTGATGTGGTCGAGATGTTTGCATTTCCTGGAGCTAGACATGTGACAAGCACGAGGACCATTCCATGCACATTTTTGGTCAACAATAATGGACTTCCATTGAAACAATCAAGACTCCTAGGTAGTTTTAATTCATATTTTAATCGTTTAATGTTGACCTCATACAAAAATCATATAATTATTAATTTTAAATTAATGATCATATCTTTTTGTGTGTAGGAAACAACCTTTTTTATAGGCACCTAGAGAGCAAGACCTTGTCTATTTTTGGGGCAACCTTACGCATGAGGTGGAATTACCAGAATTCCAACCTCAAAAAGGAACTTATGGATTATCTTGAAGGCCTCTTTGGAGTAGACACATTCAATAAAAAAATGGTCACATCTGTAGCAGGTGAATATTTAAAATTTACGTGGGATGTTTATAGACGAAGATCTACAGGAAATCCTAGGTATGAGCGTCCTCCTTCAATTCCAGAGAGGGATTGGAAGCTGATCATTGATGATGGAAAAGAGAAGATTTTGAAAAAAATAGGAGAAAAAATAACTGGTACACCAAGGTAAATCAGAATTTTTTGAATTCAATACCAGCTTTATTTTTCTTTAGATATAAATAAAAGTGTGGTTATATATAACATACTTGAAATTTTTGATGATAGGTTTCCTGACACTTCAAAGGAAACCAAAGAAAGGATTTCCAAACATGGCCAACACAAGCTTGGCTAGGGCGGCTACTCGAGGTTACAGACACAAATCGTAAGTACCCAAACATCTTAAGAATATTATTTGTATCACCTTACATTGTTAAGGTAATTGCAGCCAAAAACATTAAAAAACCATACCATTATGCAATGCAGGGCGACGACTTCAGAACTTAAACCACGAAGGAAGACCTCCAACTTGGTTACAAGTATGGTTATAAAGCCATGGTTGATCATAGGAAAAGCATGGGGAAGACCCCAATATCCAATTTGTGAGATAAGGTAAATAAAAATCAATCCACATTAACCTTTCGTTACTTATAAAATACGTAAATGTTTGATATCGTCCATAATTTAATGTCTTACTTTGTTTTAATCAGGGGAACATCACTATCAACAAAACCATTAGTAATGGGCAACAGAGCGTTCATAATGCAACATAGTGATGTAGAAGCATCGTAAGCATTCAAGCGAGCATGGAGGCAAAAGACAGCTGGAAAGCACAACACGCATTTTCTCACGTTTTGAGATATTTTTGAAAACATTAAATGTAATGGTTAAAAGGAGGTGTAATTGCATATTGTAAATAGATCATGAGAGATTGCTCTCATATGTAAAAAATTAAGGCATTTATGCATAGTTAATGAAAGTAGGTAGATTTAAATTCTAGATTAGACAATTTTAGGAACAGGAGGGAAAACGACTATAGACACCCTCATCTTTGTATCATTGTATCAATTAGAATTAGATCAATTAAGCACATTAGCATAAAGAAGAGGAGAGTATTAGCAGAGAGTTGTAGAGAAGAACCCATGTACACAAGTTCTGAATTAATATATGAAGCTTTGATTCAGATTCATGGTGTTATGATGCTTTCTGTGTATACATGCTAATTGATCTGCTTATGGTTGTTTTATTCTCTCTGTTATGCATTTACTTTGATATTGAGTTGAATGTATGATTTCATATTAAATGTTTGAATTCTGAGAGAAGAAAGAGAATGAGTTTCAATTGTTTCTCTTCCTAAGAGAGAATTTCCTGCAAGAGGTGCAGTGAAACGTCCACAAAGAGTGCGTTGACGAAGGTTCAGAGTTTATCTCTGGAAGCTCAGGAGGGATACCGTTGCTCTCATTCTAGTAGAAGTGAAAGACAAACACATAAACCATGCAAGGTGTGTGCAGGCTGGTCGATACCTTAGAACTTATCACCTAAGGTTGAGAGATTTAAGGGCTTCTATTGCAGAAGGTGCATAGAATCAAGGGTTCAAATACGTAGAAGTATTTGAAGGTATATCGCAAGGAGTGCGTGCAGGAATTATTTTGGTGACTTGAAGTTGTCAGAGGAAAGCTCATAAGGGTTAATTCCTTTGAAGTGTTCAAAGGGGGGAGTCGAAGTCGTTTCGCACGATTTGAGTTCCAGTATAAGGATACTGGTTCATTTCGAAGGAGCTGTCAAGGAAGAAATCGAGCAGTCGGAATTCTTCGAGGATAACTCCCGAAATCATAAGAACTGTAAGATCCAGAGAAGTTACAAGGTGGATAAGGAGGGACGAATCCATCACTCTGGTAACAGGAGTCAACGTGGACCGTTGATTGTGATATACTGGAGCGTCATATTATTTCGAGAATTCGGGAGTTGTGTGTCTAGAGTGAAATCCAAAACCCTTGGTCACTCTAACTCCCGAATCGCGAAAATAATAGTCTAAGATGAATTTCAAAATTTGAGGAATTCAGGATTTGGAATACTGGAAGTCCTGAGGACAAGGAGCTTGGGCCCTTGTATTTAGAATTTTGAAGTTGCGAGATCTGGGATATTGTGAAGTGGTATTTCGTCATTTCGGGAATCAGGATTTCGACATTCCTGTTGATAAGAATTCAGGGCACTTCACATGAGAACCCCTGAAATTGTGAAACACGAAATAGTGTGAAGTGGCATTTCAGAAATTCAACGTTTCAAGGTTCGGGAACCCGAGAGGATAGTGTTTTGGGATTGAGAGTCTTGGACTCCCGGTACCCAAAAGTCTGAAATCACGTGGGTCGTTGGATCGTATGGAGGCTTAGAGTTGTTGATCCCGTTGGAGATATTGTTTCAGAATTCAGGTTTTGTGGAGGTTAGAGAGATCCAGAAGCTTTACATCAGGACACACAAAATCGCGAAGTCTGAAACCCCGAAAGGAAAAAAAAAAAGTTCTGATAGAAGCCAGTCTTTTCCTGAACGTTTTGGGTTTCAACACTTTGGCAGTTGTGAAGACAAGAGGTCAGGATTCCTTGTTCCAGAACTCCCGAAGTCGCGAAACGCAATATAGCTGTGTAGGAGGACGCAGCGAAGTATTTCAGGAAAATCAACATTTCGGGTTTTGGAAGGTGGAAAGGTTGAGAACCTCGACAATCCCAAAAAGGAAAGAAAAGGAAAGTCCCGATAAGGAAAAAGGGAACAATCAATTTATTGTGGTCAGGAAGCCTAGACCATTTATGTATCTGGAAACTTTTTCATCATCACTTTCCCGATGACCTGCCCTGATGTTGATCTTGTAGAACTCTTCAGTGTATTCTTTTACTGACATCAGCTTCTGTCTCAAATTATGCATCCTCCGAAATAGAGTGATTTGATAATCCTTGGGTATGAATTTGGCTTTCAACTTTGCAACTTCAAGTCACCAAAAGAACTCCTACACAAACTCCTTACGGTAGACCTTCAAATACTTCTACGTATTTGAACCCTCGATTCTGTGCACCTTCTGCAACAACAACCCTTAAATCTCTCAACCTTAGTTGATAAGTTCTAAGGTCTCAACTAGCCTGCGCACACCTTGCACGACTTTTGTGCTTGTCTTGCACTTCTACTGGAATGAGAACAACGATATCCCTCCTGAGATTTCAGAGATAAACTCTGAACCTTTTTCAATGCACTCTTTGCAGACGTTTCATTGCACCTCTTGCAGGAAATTCTCTCTCAGGAAGAGAAAAAATTGAAACTCATTCTCTTTCTTCTCTCATACTTCAAACATTTAATATGAAATCATACATTCAACTCAGTATCAAAGAAAATGCATAATAGAGAGAATAAAACAACCATAAGCAGATCAATTAGCATGTATACACAGAAAGCATCATAACACCATGAATCTGAATCAAAGCTTCATATATTAATTCAGAACTTTTGTACATGGGTTCTTCTCTACAACTGTCTACTACACATCTCCTCTTCTCTATGCTAATGTGCTTAATTGATCTAATTCTGATTGATAAAATGATACAAAGATGAGGGTGTCTATAGTCATTTTCCCTCCTGTTCCTAAAACTGTCTAATCTGGAATTTAAATCTACCTACTTTCATTAACTATGCATAAATGCCTTAACTTGTTACAGTTGAGATCAATCGCTCATGATCTGTTTACAATATGTGAGTACGCCTCCTTTTAACCATTACATTTAATGTTTTCAAAAATATCTCAAAACGTGAGAAAATGCGTGTTGCGCTTTCCAGCTATCTTTCACCTCCACGCTCGCTTGACTTCTTATGATGCTCCTTCATCACACAACCAGGAGATCATGTTTCTCCCTAGTAGCCCCATCCCAGTGAGGTGCAGCCCCATCCCAGTGAGGTGTAGCCCCAAGATGTTCCTGTGACTGAGGCCCACGATGGTAAAATGTCTATATATTAATCATATACTTAATAATTTTGTACTTATAAATTTTGGCATTTCAATGGCAGAGAATGCCATAGTCGATCCTCCTCGACCTGAAGATTAGGTGAATAGGCTAGTAGCCATTCCAACGGTGCCAACTAGAGGACTAGGTAAATAATTACATTGCATAGTTTTTTTTTAATATTAATGAACTACTTCAATGATATTTAAAAATTGGCCATATAAATTTATTTATTTTTTATTTTTTTAGGTGATGGCCCCTCATTGAAGCATCCACACCATGGGTATGAGACCGGATGTACTCGACATGAAAGGACGAAAAAAACATCAACTGCTGAAGAGAACCCAGTAAACGAAGACATGGAGATGGATGAATTGCTTACGAACTGGAAAGCACAAAAGAAGACTAAAAGAAATTCATGATGTCATGTAAAATTTTTATAAGATAGTTAGATGTACATTATATAGTTAAACATGTAATGATGCATATAATGCATTGACATTATGGGTACTTTTTCATCTAATAATATACACAAGGTTATTTCTATGGTTTGTATATATCTGTGAATGTAATTTTGTTATACACTTAATGATAATTTCATCTTCTCTTATAAGACTTGGTATATATTGATTCAATACTCCTTGATTCAAGATGTGAAAATGCAAGCAAGACCTGGTACCTTGTGCTTGGGCTATGGAGTCTAGGCAACAAATAAAACTTCAATATGCAATATGCAACTTCCAAAATAATGTGACATGATATATGCAACTTTGAAAATCTTGTGACATGTGACATGTGGCAAGCATTTTTTTCCAAGCAATGTGCAAACTTTAAACTTGGTGCAACATGCAAAAATAATTTTTTGGGAAGATGCAATAAAAAGTTTTAAGGATTAAACATGAGGGGTTGGAAATGGCCATGTTAATCATTTTATAATATTTTTTCAGAGCATTACCCTTCTTTTCATTGTGTCTCACATGACAAAGAGCATTACCATTATTTTCATTGTGTCTTTTCATTGTGTCATGGACATGGTGTTGCTACTCAACATTGCCTCAAATCCTACTTATTTATTCCTCTATGATATGTACAATGATGTTGAACCTTCCAAAAATCATTGTGAACAGAAAAATAAGCAAAGGACTGGAACCCAAGAATTTCAATGTTAAGGTCTTGTGATTCCACAAGGTGGGATACAAAGAGGAATTGTTTCCATGCATAAACATGCTAAATACCTTGATTGAGAATGCAGATGTAACAAGTTGAACATTGAAATCATAGAGCGCTGACATAACCGAGCAATATGACATTGATACTCTTCAAAGGATGTATGAGTTCTCACCTCCCACAATGTCAGTAAGCCTTTGGTGGTTTCAAAATTTTAGCAAAATGCATGATGTTTATAACATTGTGAAGGCATGGTGGCTTTTAGTTAAGCCATTCCAAACTACCACAAGTAAGGTACACTTATCATGGACCAATCATAGGTTGCCACATATCATTGACGATGTCATCAATTTAGAGTTAAGGAGACAAGTGATACCTTTAGGATATGACACATGACATTCTTGCACATATGGATTAAAAATATATGTCATTCTCTTTTTCATCAAAATATATCTAAGTGTTGACTTCTAGATTTGAAGTGAAGTTTAAATGGATTTCATATAACTTTTGTGCTAGTTGAGTTGATCATCCTTCACATATCATGTTTTAGGATTTGGCATGGTTTTCTCCATGGGATTGAAACATCTCTTAATTGAATTTAATAAAATTTTAAGTTTCAATATACATATGTATTCGATACTTTATGTTTTGTAGATTGCATGAACTTTGGAAAAGACACACATTTATTTATGGAGGATTTAATAACACTTTAGGTCTAGAAATAACTTGGTGAATTTAAAATATTGAAACAAATAAAACATAACTTGCATATGTCATTGCTAACAAACCATATTGAATATTGTTCTCATTCACTTAGTTTCCTTCCATAAACATATGTCCTATACTCTACCATCTGGTATTTGCTTGTCTCTAGACCAAATAATTCTTGTTTTGTCAGCTCAACAAGAAAACAACCTTGAAGTTGAATGAGACTATTTTAGCGCACAATGAATTCCATATGGTTAATGATTGTATTTGAATCTCTCACTACAACCAATGATTGAGAACATGAACCTTCAAAAATTTTCAATCCTTTCCAAAGTGCATAAGCGTTTGCTTGGTTGTTGGAAAAAACACCAAGTCCCCATGCAAAATAAGTTTCAATTGTTCCTCTACGGGTCCATGATGACACCCCCTCCCCTGCCCATCCCAACCACCCCAGATTTTTTACCAAGTTACTCACATATCAATGGTGGGACTTTTTTCCCTCCTTGCATTTCCCCATGATGATCTCTGGAGTATGAAGAAGAATTTCCAAATTTTTGTTGGTTGATTTTGATGGAAAAATAATTGAAAAGGTATTGGCTTATGCAATGGTTATAAATCATACAAGGACTCCATGAGTCCTCCTAAGCTACATGTTCCATTGGTTTTACTCCACTTACTAAGCCACATGATCCATTGGTTCCGCTCCAATTACATGAACACTATTGCAACCAAGGCATCCCCAAGTCAAATACATGCCTCCATGAAAGAATCCAAGCTAACCCATGTTTTCTAGGGCTCAATTCCCTCCTATAGAATTTCAATGCTTCTTTTCCAATGTAGGGCATCCTCCCAACAAAGAAACCAATATAAATTTGGCCAACATAAATAATGTCCCAATTTATCTAATTATCTCCAACACTCCAAGGAGGAATGTAATGCAAGCATTCAACTAAGGTTAATCAAACACTAAGTAAACCACCTCCAATGTGAAAATACATATCAAACAATCCAAGGGATAATCATACACCATGTACCCCAAATCTCATGAAGCACCCCCAAAGATGGTGTAAACACTTTTAGAGTAACCTCGAAAGCTAACACAACCCCTATGACTTTGTTGAACTTTTTAGATAGTTTTCTAAATTGATAATGAGAATGCCTATAACACAACCCCTATGACTTTGTTTAGATTGTTAGATAGTTTGCTAAATTGATAATGAGAATGCCTACTTCCTAATTTTTCTTTGATGGAACATCCATAGCTACTTTTACCTATGGAAGAGAATCAATTTAGTGGATGGTGCTTATAGAATCAATACACGTGGTATTATGATATACATTTATCTTGAACTTTGATTCAACCCTACTAGTTCCCATTATTTTTCTTAAGACATGGTTTCTATTTTTCAAGGTGCCTAGTGTTAACTAGATTTTCCTATGCTTCTACCAAAATTATAGAACCTAGAGTTACCAAAATTACAAAGATTCCTATCAAACCTAGTGGATATTCATGTTGACCTTATTATAGAGTTAGTTGAATTTCATGGAATCCTATAAAATTTGATCCCAATGATGTCGATCCCAATAACCGTTTTTATTCATGGTGTTTTCCCCCTTGTTTCTATTTGCATTGGGATTCTGACGACCATGACATGTTTGTATTGAAAAAAGTTCACTTTATTCTACATTGAACCTATATTACTATTTTGAAGAAATACCATAATTGTTTTGAATTATGTCAAAATTGTAGTTGAGTCATTCATATTTATAGTTAAGCCTTTTGTTTATATATTTTCATTGGTATCAAATCCTATGCTCATATCTGTATGGATTTATCTCTATACAAATTAAATCCCATATCTAGTCTACTTTGACAAAAGAAATTGGCTTTTTTTTATTTTTGTGAGAGAATTAGTTTAGTGGATGGATTTTATAGTTATTTTCTTCCACTTATAGGTTTTGTTTGGTATGAAATCTTATATGGCTAGAATCATATTGGTTTATGTCTATAAAAGTTAAAAAAAAGAAAAAAAATGTATGTCTACTTTGAAAAAAATAGCATACTTCTTTTTATTTGTGTGATATAAGTATTTTAGTAGATCACCATATAGTTATTGCCATGTACTTACTTGAAAGTAAAGATGTAAATATCTTGTAGAAAACCCATGTTATTGTAGCATGGTTGGATATTCTCATAAACAAACATGTTAGAATACAACTATACATAAACACAATATATAGCTTCATTATAGTAGGTGTACAATTAGATTATGAAATGTTAGAGCTAATTTCAAGGGATATTCATCATAGATAAACTTTTAGTATCGAAAGAGGGATACATATATAAATAATGTCATTGTTTTCTATTGATAGTTATTAATATGGTAATGGTAATATGCAATTGCCACCTAAAATTATGAAATCCTTGTGTAGAAAATATTGTACAAAATATGTTGTTCCAAAACTGCGTTCCACTCAACGATATCATCATTCTTTTGCACACATACATTCATGGTTACTTATAGCTAACATAACTTGTCAATTGTGAATTTTATTCTAGAATGGTGGTTTCCTTAGATCACTATTGTAATTACATGATAAACTCTTGAACAAAGAAATGATAAACAAGAAACCAAAAACCTCATGGTTAAGTCCAAGATACCACCATGTTAATGCCCTAAAGTGTAGTCAATGCCTTGAGAAATAGGAAAGCTCCATGTTAATGCTACTTTCTACCAATTTTATGGAATCAACTTAATAAACATATTGAATGCATATGGAAATATGGTTTATTTGGAGAATTATCATAGTTCTTTGTTGAGAGAAGTAGTTTAGTGAACACTCATTACATTTATTTCCCTTTGGTACTTATTAGTCCCTGTTGTAGGCATATAGGGACTATAGCGATCGATAACTCGTTGACTTCATATTAGTTTGTCCTTTGACCACAAATATTTCCATATTATCTATTGTTGGAACCAAGGAACTAAAAAAATCGATTTTTATATTAAAAAAAGTACCATATTTGTCATGATCTGATTGGACAAGGGATTGGAGGTCTTATTGTCGTCTTTGTTATTCCCAATATTATATATGTTGGCATATCCAAAGTATTTGATCGTATATGGTCTTTTTGAATCATATATTTTGTTATGCATTCGTCGAAGGTGGATTAATGCTAGCATTAATTCAAATGTTTGGTCTAGCATTTTATGCTAGGTAAATTTATGGCAATGTTTTTGGCCTTCCAATACATTCTTTGGTGTTCAAACTATTTTTACAAAAAAAAAAAATTGGGATACGTCAGAGACCTGCCACATTGCATTTTTTTCTTAAATGTTTACAGAGCATTTCTGACAGGCTTAAATGTTTACCTAAAAGGCTTGGTAGCATTGAATGCTTACTTAACAGGCTTGTTAGAATACATTTTCTTTCATTTTTTAAATTTATATGCCTCAGGGACATTGGTGGTTTACTGGTTCATGCCTATGTTTAGATCTCCACTGATTTTGTGTTTTTATGGTGTTGTTGTTCTTTCTTACCTGTTCATGTTGTTGCAGTTTGCACGTTTGGGTTTCTACAATTGAGATTGGAACTGCGCCATTCCTGGTGGAGTGGTTGTTGCTTGCTTGTTTCTTCACTGCATGTTGTTTATTGTTGTTTGATTCGACTTTGCAGGGTTCCGGTCCTGTGCCTGCAGTTGGTCCTTTTGGTGTTTCTTAACCGGGTTGTTATTTTCTTTGCTGCTTGTTCTTGTTTGGATAGGGTTTGCAATATTGGGATGCTGCATCCATGGTTGGATATCTTGCTACATTTTTTGTATTGGAGTCTGCATAGAATACCATTAAGATAAAATAACATACTAAAAAATTGGAGTCGATGTAAATTGCATATCTTGCGCATTGAACCATAGTTTGTCGACCTCAAACAATATTTCATAGATGGCGATGCGTTTTCCATGGATTATGTGTTATTATGGTTTCATAGTTATGGGAGTAGGTTTTGCTGTGTGGGCGATATAGTTGTTCTCTCCCTTTTATTTTCCTCTTGTAAACTACGTTTTTGGATCTATAGTTACTCGCCTTTCTGTGGTCATTCTGACTGACCGTCATTTGGTTGCATACTTAGCCATTTTTATGGACATGGCTTCACGGATAGGTTCTATTGAACTATGAAAGGTCGTGTTCGGTGTATACATATTTTACCCAGAACTTTCATGCTCTAGAACTCGACTCGACACTCCATGAACTCGCAACCATGCCTCTCCCTGCAATGAGTTTGTCTATTCTACCTAGATTTCCATACTTAGTCGACTTTTCAAATTTTAGTGGGTTGACGATTTTCCAGGTTCAAAAAATTTTAAACCATTTGTCACTCCCCTGCATCCCTGCTACCTTTCGCCCTTCCCAATAGACATTAATTATGATTTGAAAAGTCAGAACCGACAAGACAGGTTCGAAAAGATGGGCTTTTATAACTGGAAAGATGGAGGACATCTCCCATTAAAATTAATAGACAGGAAAATATTATGGGATTTGGTAATTTCTTTTGCCTACATTTTGAATTTGCAAAAACTTTTTTACTTTGATTTTTTTTTGGCAGTCTTTTAGTTTTCTTAAAAACTCCAACATAGTCCATGAACGTGTCACCCATAGAGGCCTTGACGTCATGTCCCTCTTTAATATTGTGCATATCTTAGATGTCAGATTTGAGAATCTGCTCAGATATGGGAATTTTAATACGTGCTATTAGTCACTATTCGACGTACATATTCAAAAAGATTGGCATTAATAAGAAAAAATATCGAGAACATTTGTCATTAAAATGAATTAATAGAAAATCTATGGAAGATCATCTAGTGTTTCTTTTAAATACTTATCGCCATTTCTCTCTATCATCAAAGAGCTTTGTTTTAGGGTGTCTTCATTCTAATGTTCTTGCTCATGGACATGTAATACAACTTAGAGATGCGATTGCCTAGATGAAAGAAGAGAGACTGGTTTTATGTGACATGAGCTTTGAGTAAAAATAAATTGTGTTATAGAAGAGAAACTCAGAGAGGAGGAAAAAAATAGAACAAGTATGTTCTGGTTGGTGTTTTTCCTGTGTTCGATAATTTGGTTGGTTGAAAAGGCTGCCTGGAGATTTGTTTGTTGAACTTATTTGTTTTGTTGCTGGGAGTTGTAATGGATTTTTAGGTCACGTGAAAAATAGCTCTTCGTTGAAGTATACAACTTCTTCCAACAACACAGATTTGGAAAGTGTATCAAATTCAGCATATCCCACAAGAATTTGTGTTCCTCGGGGGAGACACATTTGCAGTGGCTTACAAAAATGGCTTGTCATGTTCGTAAATGACGTGAAATATTACTCCATTTGCAAATGTAACCAGAGGTGGGTAACAAAAACTGCATGGGTGGATAAAACGACATATTATCACTACAAAAGTTTCTATTTCAAAGTTTGATGAGCTACATGTGGGTCTGGTAACCGACTTGACAGAAAGTCATGTTCTTTTTCAAAGTTTGTTCAGTTTCATCTGTATGTAGCTGTAGACTCCACATATTTGGCGTCACCTTCGAACATTCCATACCTTTTTGTGGCCCACCGTACCTTCCACCATTATGAGGAAAGATATATTCTGATGCAATCTGCAACATTTGATACACTTGCTAGACCTGTGTTGATGAGTTCTGTAGAATTTGATGCACTAGCCAGAGCTGTGCTGGCCGAATAACTTATGTACCTCAACAAATTTTCATTTTGTAGCTAGTTTGGACGTTTCTTCCAATTTACTGTAATAAAGCAAATAAGTTCAACATACAAATATTCAAGGAGGCTTTTCAACCAACCAGATGATCGAATACATGGAGAATACCAATCACAACATACTTGAATTTTTTTCCCCTGCCATGGCTATTGTGACATAAAATGACTCCCCCCACTTTGAGAACGACCTGAATTGCATTTCTAAGTTGTCTTGGATGTCAAGGGTCAAGAACATTGCAAGGAAATCACCTTAAACCCCAATTTTTGGACGACAGAGGGAAATTAATACTTGGCAAAGAATGGAATGTTGAATAAGAAGCCATTGCAAGCAGGGCATATCTGGAAGAGACAAGTTATTCAAAAAAATGGGATAGATGTACTTCAAAGCCCCGATTAAGTACAAACTCTGAAATTGATATTCAACTCATTTTTTTACCAATAAAGGGTTTGAACATCAAGAAAAATGTCAAGAAGATTCATTAATGTACATATTTTTTATTGGTCGTCGGTAGGCCAAATCACAATCGTTGTGGAAAATAACCTCAGATGTATTTTGTAACCCATCTTATTTGAATATAGAATAATTCTGGTTTATTTTTTAATAGTATTTTCCAATCTCTGGTATTTGTTTTGATTTTATTTTGTACCTTCACCTGTGTTGTTAAACATGGACGACAAGATTTTCTTTCGTCTTCCCACTACTTCAATTTAAATAAATCTTTCTCTGTTTGTTGCTTACATTTTACATTTAAGAATAATTTTTCATAAGCCATACTTATGTGGCGTCGACCCTGAATTTAAAGAAATAAATTGGAGGACTCGTCCTGCTTCCATTCTTTGGGTTTTGTAAATATAATGAATAAATGAGTTACAACAAGGCAGCTCAAGTGTTGACAAAATGTTCCTGTTTAGTATGTTGACATAATGTGTGTGTAATCAGGTGCATTTACTCCCATCCTATCCATGTTTTGTCATATACATATTGCAGCCAAAGAGATTTTGTGGTCTGTAAGGAATACACGATGAATAGATGATAAGGATTTTATCTCTTGGCCAATACTTAGCTAGTTATCTAGACGTCAGGCCCCGGGTTCGCGGTACCCAACGCCTATGTCCCCTGTTCCATCATATACATCTTGCAACCAAAGAACTTCAATGATCTATATTTTATTCTTTTACCAGTGACAACCCAGTAGGGGTTAGAAAACATTGTCATTAATAAATGGGAAAAAAAGGATTTTCGACTGTCAGATACTTGTCCCTTTTCCCCTTTTCCTTTTCCTGTCCATTATGGATTTTTGGTTTTATATTTAGTCATCTTTTTATGATGGGAAGTTGAAGGGTTCACGGGATAACATATCTTCATCTCCATTTGTATATTCAAATGATGAATCCAACCGACCCCTATTCCTTTCCATACCTAGGCAATTTTATGGTCACGGTTGTTGGGTTGGCCTTTTCTTCTTCTCGCTCGTTATCACTTTTTGGATATATACTTAGTCATCTTTCTATGGTATCTGGTTCCATATTTGGTGGGATGACATGTATTCATCTCCATATATATCCTCACACGATGGATCGGCTCGACCGTTGTTCCTTTCCATACTTAGCCAATTTTATGGCCGTCGTTGCAGGGTCGACGGTTAGGAACCTGAATGTTAAGCATTCTGTTATATACATATTGCACTCAAAACATCTGTGATCTACAATTCCACTGTGGGTTCCTCATATACATTAACTTCCTTGAAAGTATCTGTTGTTGTCTTCCATCCCCAACAACTTCATGTCCTTTGTGATATACATAAACAATGCTCTTACTAGTCGCAACTCAACACAGTCATACGAAAGATACTTCTGTGATCTGCAATTTATGCCTTAACTGATGAGAACTGAGCACGGGTTCAAAAGCAGTTGAATTAATAATCAAACACTAGATGTTCTTATGTGAGATACTTAGTCCTTTTTCCCTTGTCTTGTTCATGTGTATTATCGCTTTCTAGTTATATACTTAGTCGTGTTTCTATGATCACCACCTCCAATGTTGGGATGTTGACATATCTTCATCTCCGTCTATATCCTTGCATGGAGAATTGGGCCGCCTGCTATTCCTTTTCATACCTAGTGAATTTTATGGTGAATTGGACTGCGTATTCCATACCTAGCCACATTTCGGATCGCGGGTTCTTGGGCAGGTGGGCTCAAAATTGGGTGTCCATTGTTTTGTGCCATACAAATAACACTCATAATTCCGTGATATACAAATTGACAAGTGGATCTGCAGACTGGCTGACTCAATATTGAACTTCTATTGTTCGGTGTCCTCCAAACAATGCTCCCAGTTCCACGATATACAAATTCACACACGGAGTCTAGGGCTGGCAGGGTGGCGATTTCCATTGTTTACGGATGGTAATAAATATCAAGTATCTAAGAGTATCTAAAAAATTATTTTCAATATTAAATTACCTCTTAGTAGTGAAAACTGGACATAGGTACGAAACAATTGGCATCACACCCTCCACGATATACAAATTCACTACCGTATTCCGACATCGTTTTCTCTTCCTTGTTACCGATTATGCATTAAAATGTTTAGAGAGATACAATTTGAACCTCAGGGCCTCACATCTACTGCAAAGATCTTATCAGCCTATTTTGGGTCCTCCTGTTGCTGGGTTCACAAAATGTCCAACTCTTGGATACTGTTTTGGGTTGGCACCAAAATTCGTTCTACCACTGTTCACAAATGTTTCAAAGTACTAAATTACTCTTGTTCCTAATATAGATTGGTTGTGATCTTACTAGTGACAACTAAACACAATGGTATGAAACAGTTGGCATCCAACCCTCTACAATATACAAATTGACTACTGGGTTCACATCTTGTACTCAAAATTTCTGTGATCTACAATTCCACTGCGGACTTCTTAATCCTTTTTCCCTTTTCTTCTTCCCTTGTATTATCGCTCTCTATTTATATACTTAGTCTCCTTTTTATGATCGCCTTTATATACGTTGTCATGTTGACATATCTTCATCTCCATCTATATCTTCGCATGGAAAATTGGACTGCCCACTGTTGGTTTTCATACTTAGTGAATTTTATGTGCGTGGTTGTCGA
This sequence comes from Picea engelmannii, assembly GCA_009831015.1. Classification (NCBI taxonomy): domain Eukaryota; kingdom Viridiplantae; phylum Streptophyta; class Pinopsida; order Pinales; family Pinaceae; genus Picea; species Picea engelmannii. The sequence continues at coordinate 1,616,397 of ML780890.1, read as the reverse complement.
GTTGGCACAATTGAAGTCTGATGCTTTTTGTTCCATGATATAGATATTCCACTCAAAATTTTCATGATCTATAATTCCACTGTGGAATCGTCCATCCTTTTTCCCTTTTTTTCTTCCCATGTATTATGGGACTATAAAGTATGGACATGATATTTTATAGAACATGTATGGATTATGCATTCCATGTGTAGCCACATTTTGGATCGCATGTTCTTGGGTGGACGGGCTCAAAATTGGGTTTCCATTGTTCCGTGCCCTACAAATAGCACCTAGAATTTTGTGATATACAGATTGACAAGAAGACCTATGGACTGGCTAACTGAACATTGCACTTCTATTGTTCTGTGTCCTCCAAACAACACTCCCAGTTCCGCGATATGCAAATTGGCACACTGAGTCTAGGGCTAGCGGGGTGGAGATTGCCATTGCTTATGGATGGTAATGCCTATCAAGTATCTAACAGTATGTAAAAAATTATTTTCAATGCTAAATTACCCCTTAGTAGTGACAACTGGAGACAGGTACAAAAAATTATGCATCACACTCTCCGCGATATACAAATTGACTACCGGATTTTGACATCGTCTGCTCTTCCCTATTACAGATTATGCATTCAAATGTTTAGAGTGATACAATTTGAACATCAGGGCCTCGCGTCTTCTGCAAAGACCTTGTCAGCCTGTTTTGGGTCCTCCTATTGCCGGGTTCATGAAATGTCCAACTCTTGGATACTGTTTCGGGTTGGCACCAAACTTCATTCTACCACAATTCAAAAATGTTTCAAAGTACTAACTTCCTCTTGTTCCTAATATAGATTGGTTGTGCTCTTACTAGTGACAACTGAACACAATGGTACAAAACAGTTGGCATCCGACCCTCCGCAATATACAAATTGACTATCGGGTTCACATCTTGTACTCAAAATTTTCGTGATCTACAATTCCATTGCAGACTCCTTAGTCCTTTTTCCCTTTTCTTCTTCCCATGTATTATGGCTCTCTAGTTATATACTTAGTCTCCTTTATCTCCTTTATATACGTTGGTGTGTTGACATATTTTCATCTCCATCTATATCCTCGCATGGCGAATTGGACTGCCCGTTGTTCCTTTTCATACTTAGTGAATTTTATGCGTGTGGTTGCCGAGTTGGCGCAATTGAAGTTTGCTGCTTTTTGTTTCGTGATATACATCTTCCACTCAACATTTCTGTGATTTACAATTCCACTGTGGACTCCTACATCCTTTTTCCCTTTTTTTCTTCTCGTGTATTATGGGACTATAAAGTATGGACATGATATATTATAGAACATGTACAGATTTCGCATTACATGCCTAGACACATTTTGGATCGCGGGTTCTCGGGCAGGTGGACTCAAAATTGGGCCTCCATTGTTCCTTTCCCTACAAATAGCACCAAGAATTTCGCGATATTCAAATTGACAAGTGGGCTTGCAGACTGGCTCACTCAACATTGCACTTTTATTGTTCCATGTCTTCCAAACAACGCTCCCAGTTCCACGATATACAAATTGACACATGGAGTCCAGGGCTAGCAAGGTCGCAATTGCCATTGTTTAAGGATGATAATCCCTATCAAGTATCTAACAGTATCTAAAAAATTATTTTTAATACTAAATTAGCTCTTAGTAGTGACAACTCGACACAAAGGTACAAAACAATTGACATAACACCCTCTGTAATATACAAATTGACTACCGTATTCCGACAAATTGACCACCAGATTCTGACAATGGTAGGAAATAGTTGGCATCCCACACTCCGAAATATACAATTTGACTACCGGGTTCACATCTTCTACTAAAAATTTCCATGATATGCAATTCCATTGCGGACTCCTTAGTCCTTTTTCCCTTTTCTTCTTCTCGTGTATTATGGCTCTCTAGTTATATACTTAGTCACCTTTCTATAATCGCGGATTCTAGCATTGGTGGGCTGAGATATATTTATCTCCATTTATATAATCACACGACAAATCTGACTGACCGTTGTTTCTTTCCATACTTAGCCAATTTTATGGCCACGATTGTCGGGTTGGCGGTTTCGAACTCTACTTCTTCTTGTTCCGTGATGTACATCTTGCACTCAAAACTTTCGTGATCTACAATTCTACCATGGAATCCTCGAAATCAAAATCTTCACTCTACCATGGTTCACAATTTTTTCCAAGTATTTGTCGTTGTATTCTATCCCCACTAACTTCTTGTCCTTCCTAATATACATTGGTTATGATCTTACTAGTGACTCTTACTAGTGACAACTGCACACACTGATATGAAACAGTTTGCATCGAGCCCTCCGCAATATAGAAATTGACTACTGGGTTCCAGATTATGCATTCAAATGTTCTGAATGATACAATTTTACCATCAGTCCTCGCGTCTTCTGGGGAGACCTTGTGACACCATTTTGGATCCTCACTTCTGTGATCTACAATTCCAGCACTGACTCATCAAGCTCGCAAGATTCACTCTACCATGGTTCATAAATGTTTCAAAGTATCTCTCGTTGCCTTCCATCCCGATTATGTTATTCTCCTTCCTGATATACATTAGTTATGCTCTTACTAGTCATATACAAATTTCCCTCTAGACTGTTCTACCATACCCTCTTCGTTGTTACGCGTATTGCACTCAAAAAGTTCCTAGACAGACAATTTGAACCTCGTAGCCTCACCTTCAATGGTTGTACCTTGTAACCCTATTTTGAATATGTTTTTCCCGGTGCCCACGACTTGCGTACTTTCTTACTATGCAATTAGAAACTTTTCATGCTAACAACTCGCCATGCAGGAACCGTCAACATTGTCATAAATGGGCAAAATGCTCGAGGTGATTTCCCATTATTACACATTAAACAAAAATGTACAGAGAGTTATTTTTCCCTTTCAATTTTTCATGTCGAACATGCGTCCTCGTGTTGGCGCACTCAAGAAATCTACAATGCTAAATCACACATTGCAATATCCGCCATAATTGCATTTCTATGTATGCAATTACTAGTGGTTAATGTGAACAACGCATGATGCAATAGGCGTCCAAATTTTCATTAATGAACGAAAGTGTCGATGGAATATACCATTCACACGCTTTAGACCAAGATTTGCGTAGGGTTATATTATCCCTTCCAACTTTTCATTTCATTCATCATCTGGTGAAAACAAACGTTCTTGTACAATTATGGCAACAAGTCGACAATAGGTTTGTGGAGATACAGTAAATATGTTCAGACATAAGGACCATAACTTCTAGTGGTCTAGGGCATACTTTTACTATTCATCCCATTCCACCCAGAACAAAGTGATTTGGACCTCTGGAATCGCTTGTGCAGGCTGTCCCTGAGGTTTTTGATGGTAAGGAGGTGGTCTCTTGGTGTGCTGAAAAATATATTCTAGGGAAAAGAATTATTCCACTGCATGACCATTCTCCTATTTCATTTTCACCTCAGGTCTTCCGCGAGATGTTAAAATTGCCGGAGCCAACATTGACGTTCAAAAGACACGATTCTAGGCAATTTCTAGAAAAGCATGATAACGGGTTGGACATCTTAGCCGACTTTCTCAAAGACCCAACAATAGTTCCTGAAGATATCACAAGGTTGCAGGTGAGTTCCTTTAGAAATCCATTCCAGGAAATTGCTTGGCTGTTTACATGAATAACGGGACAGGCATCCACGACAAGAATTTCCCACATAATTATTTATATTTTGTATTTCACGGTCAAAGAAAAATACATTTTCGATTGGGGGGACCTAATTTCCATTGATCTCTGTTCCCAGTTGTCATGATTCAAATAATCGAGAAAAATTTATATGTCATCCTACTTGATTTTTGCAATAGTGCATTGCTGCCTGTTTCCAAAACTTTCTCTTTCCAATAAAATAAGTTGTGGATTCAATCCAGTAACATTCTGGTATGAGTACGGATGGTAATGCCTATCAAGTATCTAACAGTATGTAAAAAAATATTTTCAATACTAAATTACCTCTTAGTAGTGACAACTAGAGACAAGTACGAAACATTACGCATCACACTCTCCGCGATACACAAATTGACTACTGGATTTTGACATCATCTTCTCTTTGTTAGAAAAACAGGACCGCAGAGCAATAAAATAAAACAAATGCAGAAACAAAACACAGAAGACACACAATACAAGAGAGACCCAAATTTACGTGGTTCACCCAGTGTGGGCTACGTCCACCAGAGAAATTGCTAGGTCCTTCCTTTATTATTATCCAACAAATGAAGGGATACGACCTACATCAAAACCCACTGTAACTTCCTCTTCTTTCTCTCACAGTCTCCTCTCTTAGAATAGAATATTCACCATCATCCATAGCCGCGATACATTTCCCTCATAAAAGAGAGTTGCCTTCTAGGGCAAAAAACCCTAACATAATCTCTACCGTTAGATCTGCAACCTTATAATGAACGGTCCAGATTTACAATGAAATTACAATATACTTTTACAAGACAATTTTTTCTTTGGGGGCTTCGCCCCCGATCCCCCATTGGGGTCCCGCTTGCCCCCAGACCCCCCAGCCCGGGGGATAGGCCCCCCGGACCCCGTAGAGGGGGTACCCCCCCTCTGCACTTCCCCGCGTGGAAGAGTTTACATACTTCTAGGGTGTAAATACTTCATGGGGTATAAACATGGCTGAAAGTAAAAGACCTATAAATCAGGAAGATAATCAGGCTCCACAACCAACAATCTCCCACTTGGAGACTGATCTCAACAACTCCACCACTGTTGTATATGCTGGACTCTGAACCTTCTTGGACCTGGCAAATTTCTCATCTTCATCTTCATTCTTGAAGACCAACTAAAACTCAACAAGAACTCAGTTTCTCCCTGGTTACTCCCTTTGTTAACATGTCTGTAGGATTCTGGCTAGTGTGTATCTTTTCCATCTTCCAAGGCAGATCGTATGAAGTGGTACCTCAACTGTATATGCTTAGTCTTCGAATGGAAGGCTGAGTTCTTTGCAAGGTGAATGGCACTCTGACTGTCACAGTACAACCTGTTGTTCTCCTGCTTCTTTCCCAATT
>ML780890.1:1593726-1608349 GCA_009831015.1 Picea engelmannii | reverse complement strand
TTTGTTTCTTTGGAGCTCTGCAGTCTTTCTTCAGATGTCCTTTCTTCCCACAATTCCAGCACTCTATCTTTCCAAGTCTGGATTTGGATCTGCCCTTCCTAGAATTTCGGCGGTTTCCTGATCCCTTTCCTCTATCCTTTTGTCTTCCCCTGTTCTCCATGTTCAACACATTTCCTGATGTCTCGCCTGTTCTTTTCCGTCACATTTCCTCACTAAGGATAACACCAAAAACATCATCAAATTTTAAAGTATTTGAACCAGAGACAGAGTTACTTACAACCATGACCAAGCCATTCTATCTTTCTGGCAAAGAGCACAAGATTAGAAGAGCCCTAACCTCATCATCAAAGTCCACTTTTACATAACTTAGTTGATTAGTAACCATATTAAATTCATTTAAATGATCTGGAACAGACCCACCTTCTAACATCTTCATATTAAATAATATCTTCATTAGAAATACCTTATTCGACGCCATCGGTTTTTCATACAATTTGGCCAACCCGTCCATCAAACCCTTCGTTGTCTTTTCTTTCAAAATATTGAAAGCCATTGACGTTGCCAGGCTCAGCCGTATCGTTCCTAGAGCCTTTCTATCAAGAATCTCCCATTCTTCGTCCTTCATGGCCGCCGGCTTCTTTGCTACTCCGCTCAATGGTAGGAATAGATCATTCCGATATAAATAGTCGTCCATCTGCATCTTCCATAACTGGTAGTTTTGGCCGTTGAACTTATCGACCCTAAACTTTCCATCTTTCGACATTGCTCCCACTCGAACCAGAAACCCTCTTTTCCTGTGAGTTACCTTACGCTCTGATACCAGTTGTTGGAAAAACAGGACCGTGGAGCAATAAAATAAAACAAATGCAGAAACAAAACATAGAGGACACATAATACAAGAGAGACACAGATTTACGTGGTTCACCCAGTGTGGGCTACGTCCACCAGAGAAATTGCCAGGTCCTTCCTTTATTATTATCCATCAAATGAAGGGATACAACCTACAGTAAAACCCGCTATAACTTCCTCTTCTTTCTCTCACAGTCTCCTCTCTCAGAATACAATATTCACCATCATCCATAGCCGTGATACATTTCCCTCATAAAAGAGGGTTTCTTTTTAGGGAAAAAAACCCTAACATAATCTCTACCATTAGATCTGCGACCTTATAATGAACGATCCATATTTACAATGAAATTACAATATACTTTTACAAGACAATTTTTGCTTCGGGGGCCTGCTTGCCCCCAGACCCCCCAGCCGTGGGGATAGCCCCCCCGGACCCTGCAGAGGGGGTACCCCCCCTCTACACTCCCCCGCGTGGAAGAGTGTACATACTTTTGGGGTGTAAATACTTCATGGGGTATAAACACAACTGAAAGTAAAAGACCTATAAATTAGGAAGATAATCAGGCTCCAAAACCAACACTCTTCCCTATTATAGATTATGCATTCAAATGTTCAGAGAGATACAATTTGAATGTCGTGGCCTCGCGTCTTCTGCAAAGGCCTTGTCAGCCTATTTTGGGTCCTCCTATTATCGGGTTCATGAAATGTCCAACTCTTGGATATTGTTTCAGGTTGGCACCAAACTTCATTATACCACAATTCACAAATGTTTCAAAGTACTAACTTCATCTCATTCCTAATATAGATTCGTTGTGCTCTTACTAGCGACAACTGAACACAATGGTACGAAACAGTTGGAATACGACCCCCATTAATATACAAATTGACTACCAGGTTCACATCTTGTACTCAAAATTTTTGTGATCTACAATTCCACCACAGACTCCTTAGTCCTTTTCCCCTTTTCTTCTTCCCATGTATTATGGCTCTCTGGTTATATACTTAGTCTCCTTTATTTCCTTTATATACGTTGGCTTGTTGACATATTTTCATCTCCATCTATATCCTCGCATGGAGAATTGGACCTCCCCCTGTTCCTTTTCATACTTAGTGAGTTTTATGCGCGTGGTTGCCGAGTTGGAGCAATTGAAGTCTGCTACTTTTTGTTCTGTGATATACATCTTCCACTGAAAATTACTGTGATTCACCATTCCATTGCAGACTCCTATGTCCTTTTTCCCTTTTTTTCTTCTCATGTATTATGGGACTATAAAGTATGGACATGATATGTTTTAGAACATGTATGGATTGTGCATTACATGCCTAGCCACATTTTGGATCGCAAGTTCTCAGGCAGGAGGACTCAAAATTGGGCCTCCATTGTTCCTTGCCCTATAAATAGCACCAAGAATTCCACGATACACAAATTGACAAGCGGGCCTGCGGAATGACTGACTCAACATTGCACTTTTATTGTTCTATGTCCTCCAAACAACGCTCCTAGTTCTGCGATATACAAATTGACACACGGAGTCCAGGGCTGGCAGGGTCACGATTTCCATTGTTTAAGGGTGGTAAACCCTATCAAGTATCTAACAGTATCTAAAAATATATTTTTAATACTAAATTAGCTCTTAGTAGTGACAAATGGACACAGAGGTACGAAATAGTTGGCATAACACCCTTTGCAATATACAAATTGACTACTGGATTCTGAGAAATTCACTACCGCATTCCGATAATGGTAGGAAACAGTTGGCATCCCGCACTCTGAAATATACAAATTGACTATAGGGTTCACATCTTCTACTAAAAATTTCTATGATATACAATTCCATTGCCGACTCCTTAGTCCTTTTTCCCTTTTCTTCTTCCCGTGTATTATGGCTCTCTGGTTATATACTTAGTCACCTTTCTATAATTGTGGGTTCCAATGGTGGTGGCTGACATATCTTTATCTCCATTTATATAATCACACGACGAATCTGACTAGCCGCTGTTACTTTCAATACTTTGCCAATTTTATGGCCGCGATTGTTGGGTTGGCAGTTTCGAACTCTGCTTCCTTTTGTTCCGTGATGTACATCTTGCACTAAAAAATTTCATGATCTACAATTCTACCACAGACTCCTCGAACTCGAAATCTTCACTCTACTATGGTTCACAAATGTTTCCAAGTATTTGTCATTGTCTTCCATCCCCACTAACTTTTTTTCCTTCCTAATATACATTGGTTATGATCTTACTAGTGACAACTACACACACTGATACAAAACAATTTGCATCGAGCCCTCCGCAATATAGAAATTGACTTCTGGGTTCTAGATTATTCATTCAAATTTTCTGAACGATACAATTCGATCGTTGGTCCTCGCGTCTTCTGGGGACACCTTGTGACCCCATTTTGGATCCTCACTTCCCTGATCTACAATTCCAGTGCCGACTCATCAAACTCGCAAGCTTCACTCTACCACAGATTATAAATGTTTCAAAGTATCTATTGTTTCCTTCCATCCCCATTAAGTTCTTCTCCTTCATGATATATATTAGTTATGGTCTTACTAGTCATATGCAAATTTCCCTCTAGACTGTTCTACCATACCCTCTTCGTCGTTACGCATATTGCACTCAAAAAGTTCCCAGACAGAAAATTTGACCCTCACAGCCTCACCTTCAACGGTTGTACCTTGTAACCATATTTTGAATATGTTTTTTCCAGTGCCTTCGACCTATGTACTTTCTTACTATGAAATTATAAACTTTTCATGCTAACAACTTGCCATGCAGCGACCGTCAACATTGTCATTAATGGGAAAAACACTTGAGGTGATTTCCCATTATTACACATTAGACAAAAATGTGCGGAGAGTTATTTTCTCCCTTCCGATTGTTTATGTCAAACACACATCCTCGTGTTGGCGTGCTCAAGAAATATACAATGCTTAATTTCACATTGCTATATCCGCCATACTCGCATTTCTATGTATGCAATTACTAGTGGTTAATGTGAACAACGCATGATGCAACAATCATCCAAATTTTCATTAATGAACGAAAGTGTCGAGGACATATCCCATTCACACGCTTTGGACCAATATTTGTGTAGGTTATATGATCCCTTCCAACTTTTCATTTCATTCACCATTTGGAGTAAACAAACGTTCTTGTACACTTATGGTAGCAGGTTGACGATAGTTTTGTGGAGATACAACAAATATGTTCAGACATCAGGACCATAACTTCCATTGGTTCAGGGCATACTTTTACTATTCATCCCATTCCACCTAGAACAAATTGATTTGGACCTCTGGAATCGCTCGTGCAGGTTGCATCCCTGAGGTTTTTTACAGTAAGGAGGTGGTCTCTTGGTGCGTCGAAAAATATATTCTAGGGAAAAGAATTATTCCACTGCACGACCATTCTCCTATTTCATTATCACCTCAGGTCTTCTGCGAGATGTTAAAATTTTCGGAACCAACATTGACGTTCAGAGAAAAAGACTATGAGCAGTTTCTAGAAAAACATGATAATGGGTTGGACATCTTAGTCAACTTTCTCGAAGACCCGACAATAGTTCCTGAAGATATCACAAGGTTGCAGGTGAGTTTCTCTAGAAATCCATTCCAGGAAATTGCTTGGCTGTTTACAAGAATAATGGGACAGGCATCCACGAAAAACATTTCCCACATAATTATTTATATTTTGTATTTCACAGTCAAAGAAAAATACATTTTAGATTAGGGGAAGCTAATTTCCATTGATCTCTGTTCCCAATTGTCACGATTCAAAGAATCAAACAAAATTTATATGTCATCCTACTTGATTTTTGCAATAGTGCATTGCTGCCCGTTTCCAAAACTTTCTCTTTCCAATGAAATAAACTATGGATTTGACCCAGTAACATTCTGGTATGAGTCGCTGTGGAGGCAAAAGGCATCCAATTTTTTTTATAAAGTTTTTAATGGCTTTGCCTCAGTTTTCACAGATTTATTATTAGGAGAGGATGCTCTGCAGATGTCTAGACAAGCAATGAAATTTTTTAACAGGAAGGGCACACTTGAAAAAAAGGAAAATCACAGTGTCGTCATGGTATTTGGCTCTAAGAAAAATCCTGCTTTCCTTCCATGCCACATCACGGACAAGATGTTTGTTGCAGAAATAGCAAGGAAATACAACCACTAGTTGCATTTTTTCCATGACAAGAAAAAAAAATAGTTCATTCCTTTGCCCTGGAAATTCGGAGACTTTGTGTGTAGAAACATCAACAAGATTGACGAGTTTTTTTCCCATTTCAAGATCTTGAACCTAACGTATGCTGAAAGGATAAAAGGGTTTGACCCTAATGGGATTTTTTGAGAACATTTACTGGCACTGGGCTTTAACAACTCTTTTATCCATAGACACCTAACCAAAGACAAGGATAGTGTCGACAACAATCTTGCTTCTACTGATTGCGATGCAAAAACATTTCAAAGCATGACTAAATTGTATAGACAACATGGAAAAGTATCCAATGAGAAGAGCACCCCGTCCCCCACCAGCACTCCCAAGAACATGACATCACGAAGCATCATTTCGACGACCCACCGCAGTAAGAAAGAAACCCATAAATCTTCGAACAGAGGAGGAGATAAGAACCCTCCTTGTATAAAAATTCGTAGTTCTCACAATATTCCACTAATGAAGAGAAAAAACAATGCAAGGTAGGCGGAGGATCCTGAAATTGAAAGTGAACAGATGCACCTTCAAATTGAAATTGAGCACATGCAGAAAATAGGGTTGTCCGCGGTGGAAATATCTAACACCGAATTTTTTGACAAAGATGAATCCTTCGTATTCTAGAGTGTTGTTTTTGACAGCCAATCTAAAATTATGGTCATTGAAAAGAGATATGTAACAAATAGGATAGACAAATATCGCACATAAATTAACTTTAGGAAAATGTGGTTGTCCCAAATCTCTTCATTTCACCAAGTAACCGGTGAAATTCTTCGTGATTCCATTAGAGGAATTGACATAGAAAATGCCAATCTGAAATACCGCCTCAACGAATTTGAGCAGGATTTCATCGCAACCCCATAATTTTCCATTCCTTTGGAAAAAATCGTGCTTTCTACCATTGTAGCCAAGATGAAAGTATCGTCTACCCTCCTTGCATGATATAGAGCCCTTGTAGAGAATAACATCAACAAAAGAATGCAGCTGGTTACTGAAGCCTGGGAAACATCACAAAATTTAGTTTCCTTTGGAAACAAGGCAAACAATTTCCTAGAACACTTGGAGGCCAATTTAAAAAATGATCACCATTTCTGTGAATAGATGCTGAACCATTTTGCCAACTATGCTATCAACACATCGGAACTGAAAAAAAGACAAGAGAAACTACCCTGCCCAAAGTGAATGAAAAAAGTAAAATCATGTTGGCAAAAGAAAATTAACAACCTGGAGCTCATTGTCGGGTCATGTAAACAAGTCATATTAGAAAAGGAAGATTTATTCACAAGCCTGCTCCAAATGGACTTAGACGGAAGTACCAAAAAGGTTCAAGACACAAACTTAATTCTCAAATCCCTGTAAGAAAAAAAAATGGTAAGAAAAAAAAATAGTTCATTCCTCTGCCCTGGAAAGTCGGAGACTTCATGTGCAGAAACATCAACAAGATTGACGAGTTTGTTTCCCATTTCAAGAAATTGAACCTAACGTATGCTGAAAGGATAAAAGGGTTCGACCCTAGTGGGATTTTTTGAGAACATTTACTGGCACTAGGCTTTAACAACTCTTTTATCCATAGACACCTGACCGAAGACAGGGATAGTGTCGACAACAATCCTTCTTCTGCTGATTGCGACATAGAAACATTTCAAATCTCGAATAAATTGTATAGACAACATGGAAAAGTATCCAATGAGAAGAGCACCCTATTCCCCGCTAGCACTCCCAAGAGCATGACATCGTGAAGCATCATTTCGACGACCCACCGTAGTAAGAAAGCAGCCTAGAAATATTTGAATGGAGGAGGAGATAAGAACCCTCCTTGTATAAAAATTGATAGTTCTCACAATATTCCATTGACGAAGAAGAGAAAAAACAATGCAGGGCAGGCGGAGGATCTCAAAATTGAAAGTGAACAGATGCACCTTCAAATTGAAACTGAGCACATGCAGAAAATAGGGTCGTCTGCGGTGGAAATATATGAGACCGAATGTTTTGACGAAGATGAATCCTTCGTATTCCAGAGTGTTGTTTTTGACAGCCAATCTAAAATTATGGTCATTGAAAAGAGATATGTAACAAATAGGAAAGGAAAATATCGCACAGAGATTAACTTTAGGAAAATGCGATTGTCCCAAATCTCTTCATTTCACCAAGTAACCGGTGAAATTCTTCATGATTCCATTGGAGGAATTGACACAGAAAATGCCAACTGAAATACCGCCTCAACAAATTTGAGTAGGCTTTCATTGCAACCCCATAATTTGCCAGTCCTTTGGAAAAAATCATGCTTGCTACCACTACAGCCAAGATGAAAGCATCGTCTACCCTCCTTGCATGATATAGAGCCCTTGTAGAGAATAACATCAACAAAAGAATGCAGTTGGTTACTGATGCCTGGGAAACATCACAAAATTTAGTTTCCTTTGGAAACAAGGCAAATGATTTCCTGGAACACTTGGAGGCCAATTTAAAAAGTGATCACCATTTCTGTGAATAGGTGCTGAACCATTTTTCCAACTATGCTATCAACACATCGGAATTGAAAAGAAGACAAGAGAAACTGCCCTCCCCAAAGTGAACGAAAAAAGTAAAATCATGTTGGCAAAAGAAAATTAACAACCCGGAGCTCATTGTTGGGTCATGTAAACAAGTCATATAAGAAAAGGAAGATTTATTCACAAGCCTGCTCCAAATGGACTTAGGCGGAAGTACCAAAAAGGTTCAAGATGCAAACTTAATTCTCAAATCCTTGTCAATGACCAAAGAAGCCTTCCAAGAACAAGTTGATATTTCAAAGGGGTTGTCATTCGAAAAGTTTTATTGAGTACTTGAACATCATCTAGATGAGCACGAGCACTAGGTACTAGACTATGCATCACACAATGAAGAAATTGAATAGAGTCTGCATAGTATTTCAATGGATCTAAGGAAATTATAAAATTACCTTTACGACATAGAAATTAGGGATGAAATCAACATGGCCCCCATGAAAATATACATCGAAGAATAGTTCCAATAGAGAATGGATAGCCTCATCCAGGAAGGGCAACAACCAGTCGAAATAACTCCACTGACCATCGATGACAACAACAGAAACACATCGACTTCATAGTACGTCTATACTGCCATCTTGTTTTCTTTATCAATCCAATTTAATTCTACATTGTCATATTGTTTTCTTTATCAATCTAGTTATGACCTCTTTAAATAGAAATTTGTAACCAAAGACTCATAACTTTCAATTTCTTCTTTTCAGGTCTTCCTCTCTACCGTTGCACACTTCTTCTTTCGACATTCTTAATTCTTGTACTTATTTCTTTTTATGGTCTGCGGGAGCCCCAATCCCAGTCTATATGACAAACGCATTTAAATTTCCAGAAATATGTATCACACATTATTAATTTTTGATAAATTCCAAAGAAAATTGATTCGCGAATGCCTTTATTGTATACTAAATTTTGGGTGTCCAGGAACCTTTCTTGTTTGTTACAAAAAAAACTAATTTGGGTTTGCTACATTTCTTGTGTCCTATTGTATGCTAATTTTTGTCTTGCATGAAATTCTTACTATTCTATTGTATGCTAACTTTTTGGGTAACCAGGAACCTATACTTTCATAAATTTCAATTTTTCTTGTGTCCACAAGCCTTTTCTTTCAAGCAAACTAATTCAGAAATGCATTTAGAGACATATGTAACAGACATTATTTATTTTTGTTAAATTTAAATAGTCCACAAGTCTTCTTGTCAATTTTTATATCGCCTAACTCTCGCTACTATTTGTGGGGCATGAAACAACAAAGGCCCAATTTTGAGCCCGCCAACTTGAGAAGCTGCGATCCGAAAATTGGCTAACTATGGAGGTCTGCTACATTTTTTGTGTCCTATTGTATGCTAATTTTTTTGTCTTGCATGACGTTGTTACTATTCTATTGTATTCTAACTTTTTGGGTGTCTGGGATCCTATACTTTGATAAATTTCGATTTTTATTCTGTCCAAAATCCTTTGTTTTAAAGAAAACTAGTTCGGAAATGCTAAATTTTTTGTGTTTTTCTCCAAGAACCTATGTAACAGACATTATTACTATTCTATTGTATTCTTTTAAATGTTCATGTAATTTCAAGAGATATGTAACAGAGAAAACTTATTTTTTGATAAATTTCTATCGTTCGCAAGTCCTGTTGTCAATTTGTATATCATGGAACTCTCGATGCTATTTGTAGGGCATGGAACAACAGAGGTCCAATTTTTAGCCCACCAGCCTGAGAACCCGCAATCCAAAAACTGGCTAAGTCTGGAATGAGGGTTTTGTGCATGCTCTATAAAATCTCATCCCCATACTTTATAGAAATATCTACTTTCTAAATTTTGATAAATTTCAATTTCTTTTGTGTCGAGGATCCCTTGTTTTAAACATAGCTAATTCGGGAATGCTAATTTCTTTGTGTTTTTTTACACAAACCTATGTAACAGACATTACTATACTTTTTTGTGTTTCTCTCCATGGACGTATGTAAAACGTATATAAAGAAAACTAATTCAGAAATGCTAATTTTTTTGTGTCCAAGAAAAGACTTTGGTTTAAAGCAAACTAATTTGGGAATGCTAATTTTCTTCTGTTTTTTTCCACGAACTTATGTAACATACATTATTACTATTTTATTGTATGCTTTTAAATGTTTATGTAATTTCCAGAGATATGTAATAGACATTATTAATTTGTGATAAATTTCTATGGTCCGCAACTCCGCTTGTTAATTTGTATATCACGGAAATGTCAGTGCTATTTGTAGGGCACAGAACATCAGAGGCCCAATTTTGAGCCTGCCAACCCCACAACCCGTGATTCAAAAAAATGGTTGAGTATGGAATGAGGGCTCTGTGCATGCTGTATAAAATATCATCCCCATACTTTATAAAAGTACATATTTCGTATGTATAAAACAAAATATCTACTTTATAAAATTACATATTTGGTATGTATAATTTATGTTGTTCAGGAACCTATAATTTCATAAATTTGAATTTATTTTGTGTCAGGAACCCTTGTTTTAAAGATAATTAATTCGGGGATGCAAATTTCTTTGTGATTTTTTCCACGAACCTATGTAACACATGTTAATACTATTTTTTTGTGTTTCTCTCCATGAACGTATGGAAAAAAAAACTAATTCGCCAATGCTAATTTTTTTGTGTCCAAGAACCTTTTAAATGTTGATAAATTTTGATATATTTGAGGAAGAACTAATTCGGGAATACTATGTTCTGCATGAAAACCACATGTATTTCAACTTTCTAGCCACGTGTCTGTACTTAGTCACATTTACTCCCATCCCAACATGGCAGGGACTACGTTTCCATGCAACACTTGTTTCCCTTTGGTACTGGAGGATGGATATTTTAGGATCTTATAGAAAATGCATGTTAATGTAGCACTCATGAATTGTACATTTATTTTCCTTTGGTACTTGAGCATGAATATTTTAGGATCTTATAGAAAATGCATGTTAATGTAGAATTCGTGAATTGTCTTGTAAAACATTATGTTAGTACTAAATACACGTATGCACATAGATATACATAAAGAGAATATATACCTTCAATATTGAGAGCATACAATTAGCTTACCAAATGTTGTTCTTAGTGTCAATATAATTTTCCCATAGATTTTGAATACCAAAAAATGATAAAATATAATTTTCCCATAGATTTTGAATACCAAAAAATGAGAAAAGCAATAAAGGATGAAATTTCTTTCTATTAATGTTTAGGAACATAATAAAGGATGAAATTGATTTCTATTAATGTGTAGGAACATACTAAAAATATTGTTCAATTCCCTCCTACAATTATGAAAACCTTTTGTAGTAAATCATGTATGCAATCTATTGTGTTAGAACCGTGTTCCTTGAAACATCATTATTTTTATGAACTCATATATTCATGCTTACCTATATCTATAATATCCCCTCAGTTTTCATTTGTATTCTCCAAGGCTTTGTAACAACCCTAGTAGAATATATACTTAGGGATTATTAAGTAAAAGATTTATTAGGTAATTAATTTTTCCTAACATGTTAATAACTAAACAAAGGTTGGTCTAATGATATTAATTAAGTATTTATTAATTAATTAAAGGTTATAATTTTGATTAATTAATTAACTAACTATTATATTCAATAACATGGGTATTAAATTTAAAAGGGATAATAAGTTATATTGTTTAAATTAAAAAGGTTACGTACATGAAAAGGGATAAGATATTAATTAAAAGGGATAAGCTATTAATTATAAGGGGATAAGGTAATAAATGTGTGGGTAAGGGAGTAAATGAAAGAGGCGGTGAAGGAAGGATATGGAGGGGGAGGAGGTTTACGAAGGGGATTACCATTCTACGGGAATTTTTGGGGGAGGTCTCTCTTGGATTTCACAGAGGAGAGTTGAGTTCTGTAGTGGGATTGGATCAGTACAGGAACCGGTTTGCTGGAGGTTTTGGGCATGGGGGCCAGGATATCCATATGATATCCTGGAGCTAGGAAGTTGTCCTAGTTGGCAGGGTGGAACAAGGTTTGGGCAGTGTTTACACAGTTCAGCAAAGGTCAACAGGACAAGCGGGCAAACAGAGGGTTAATATTAGACCTAGGTATTTAAAATTATGTATTTGTTTTTATTCTGTTATAAAATTTTATCATTCATTAATCAATTTAAAATGCGTACGTGCTCAATTAAAAGGAATTATTGAATTTATCTGAATCAAGTAGATATTACTGTCAAGTAGATATTACTATTATAGTTTATGTAATTAAGGGATTTTAAATTCATATGGCCACTACACATGGTATCAGAGAACCTCGTTCACAATCTGGAGCCTTAAGGGCCAAATTCCTAGCTCCAACTCTAGCTCCGCCTAACCTGGAAAGAAAAAGCACTATTATTTTGATTATTTATAAACAAAAATAAATATAAAATAAATACATATTGAAAATGTAAAAACAAATTTACCAAAGTAAATCAAGTGAAATACGAATACAACTAGGGTTGTTACACAATCGAGCATCCTATGGTCGTTTTTTTTTTTGTCTGCATCATTATCTTTACTAGAAGATTCTTGGACAATGACAAAATGTACTCTAAGAAGACCATCCTGAGCAGGATAGACAAGTTCATTCTCATTGTCGTCATCATCATCCTTCTCCTTGTCCTTGCTTAACGGTGAGCTGAATATTACTATCACGCACTCATCAACGCCTGGAACAACATCAACAACTCTGATCTTCGAACGTGTTTCTTGTCTCATAGACTTTATTACTTTGTCGCCCCTTTTCTATAACACTCCCTATCACATTACTAGGGCACAATATCCGATACACAGTACTGTCGGCACCAGGCATAGTTTGTTCTCTACTAGTGCCAGAGTTCCACCTCTTATTTCTATCATTATTCTCCGCAAGGTCGTGTTCCATACGTGTTCTCTTTCCAAAGTACAAACCGACCATGGTAGGCAATCCTTTCACAGTTAATATCTCTTAGTATTTTATGGAAAAACGCCTATAACAAAATAGAAAAGCCAAAGAGAGCCACAAACTTTCAATTCGGTGTCCAAATAACTACAACATGCACCAACCAGCTAAGAAAGCAAAGCTTCAATCATTTAAAGGGTTTTTTTTTAAATAAAAAACCCTAGTACAAATTTTTTTACAGAACATTTCCTAACTAGAACATTCAAATATGATTGACAATCTCTAGTCGAAGACGAAATGCTAGAAATAAACAACCGTAGCTCCCAGTAAGAAAGAAAACCCTAAAAACCATAAATATAGACAAGGACAAATTACTGGGAGAAAAACAGTAAGGTATAATCCTCCTAATGCAACAGAGAAAAAAAAATGGCACACAACGCAGACGCTGCTTCTACGACTAATATAATTCAGAAGAAACAATCACACACCCAGAAGAACAGGGAAAATAACTATTGAAATACCCCCGTAACAAAACTCAGAGAGGAAATACAAAGCTAGAAATGGAAGAAAAATGTATATAATAAATACGAAAGAAAACTGAAGCCATGGCATAAATACATACCTGGGAATGACAGGCAAGCTATCGAATAAGGCTAGAAGAAAAAGCTCTTCAGTGTCTGTGGGATTAAACCCTATTCGCCTTCTTGACTCTCCTTGGTCGTTCAACCGATATGATAAGTCACAGCCTCCGAGTATTAATCGAACAGTTTACAGAGCTCCTAGGGTACTAATTTGCCTTTTTTTTTAATGCCATGCGTTAGGGCTTGCTAATGATGACCAATTTCTTTAATTCGAAACACGATTGCTGTGGCACCTCCCAGTCTCCTGAAACAGACCGCATCAAGAACTCTATTCTCGTGCAGGCACAGAGAAGGAGGAGCCTCGTGGTGTGAAAGACTCCAGATGGATGGACAAACAAACGGGCAAATAATGAGCATTACTTCCAAGACTGCATAGATGTCGGTAGGACATTAGGACCCGAAAGGATGCAGAGGAAAAGGGAATCTGGGATGCCAAAAGTTCATTAATAACACAGCCGCCAGATTTCAATGTTAGCACAATAATAACAACAACAAAAAAATACCATGTAACACCCAACGCATCAAGTGCCCAAATCAGGTGACAAGGAGGGAGGAGCCCACGAGGGGCATAATATGCACTATGCGGCCTGCAAAACAAAAAAAAAAAGAACCCAAAATGCACGCAGGTATAAATATATGTGTATAGAGGAGAAGCCCATGGGTTTGACCCTGGGACTCCGACACCCATAGAAACTACAACTACAAACGCGCCACCACCAAGAAACTACAACAACCAGCAGCCAGTACCAACACTGCTCCTCAACACAACGATCTTCCCATATGGTGAATGCAACAAGAATAATGCACTGGAGTATAATTGAGCTATGGTGAGAATGCACCCACTGAAACTCAGAGATGAATAGGTTAAACAATGCTGGTATGATGAAGAAGAGATGCAGAGTGAGCCTGCCGAGGGAGAGAGCATAATGGAGAGGCGGTTGAATGATAGGATTAAGGAAGGGTTGGGCGCGTGGGGTTAGGGTTGAGAAAAAGAGCTGGAAGGTGTAGGGTTTTAGGGTTAGGTATGAAGAACAAGTGGGAAGGAGGGGGCACGTGGGCCTCATACGAGGACCCATTGCCCGACTCTAGATTTTTTTTAATTCATTTATTATTTAATTTTTTTTTCCTTATTTTATGTTTAATTTAGGTTAAATATTAAATATCAAATATTAATGTTTAATTTATATTAAATATTAAATATTAAAAATTTTAATGCTTAATTTAGATTAAATATTAAATATTAAAATATTAATGTTTAATTTAGGTTAAATATTAATTATATAATAACAATAGTATTTAAATCTAAATACATTTATTAGTGATAATTAATCAATCAATTAAATGAGAATAATTAGGAAGATTAATTAATTGAAGTGGTTAATTGAATTAAGGATTAGCTAGGTGATAAGTAAGTAAATTAAATAAAGCAGGTTTTATTTCGAATTAGGGATTTAAAATT
>ML780890.1:1525068-1560550 GCA_009831015.1 Picea engelmannii | reverse complement strand
GTGGAGTTGTTGAGATCAGTCTCCAAGTGGGAGATTGTTGGTTGTGGAGCCTGATTATCTTCCTGATTTAGAGGTATTTTACTTTCAGTCATGTTTATACCCCATGAAGTATTTACACCCCAGAAGTATGTACACTCTTCCATGCGGGGGAGTGCAGAGTGGGGGTACCCCCTCTGTAGGGTCTGTGGGGGCTATCCCCCCGGCTGGGGGGTCTGGGGGCAAGCGGGCCCCCAGTGGGGGTTCAGGGGTGAAGCCCCGAAGCAAAAATTGCCTTGTAAAAGTATATTGTAATTTCATTGTAAATATTGACCGTTCATTATAAGGTCACAGATCTAATGATAGAGATTATGTTAGGGTTTTTTTACCTAGAAGGCAACCCTCTTTTATGATGGAAATGTATTGTGGCTATGTATGTTGGTGAGTATTGTATTCCGAGAGAGGAGACTGTGAAAGAAATAAGAGGAAGTTACAACGAGTTTTGTTGTAGGTTGTATCCCTTCATTTTGCTGGATAATAATAAAGAAAGGACCTGGCAATTTCTCTGGTGGACGTAGCCCACACTGGGTGAACCATGTAAATCTGTGTCTCTCTTGTATTGTGTATCTTCTGTGTTTTGTTTCCGCATTTTTTTTATTTTATTACTCCGTGGTCCTGTTTTTCTAACATGGATTACATGCCTAGACACATTTTGGATCGCGGGTTCTTGGGCAGGTGGACTCAAAATTGGGCCTCCATTGTTCCTTGCCCTACAAATAGCACCAAGAATTTCATGATATACAAATTGACAAGCGGGCTTGTGGACTGGCTCACTCAACATTGCACGTTTATTGTTCCATGTCCTCCAAACAACGCTTCCAGTTCCGTGATATACAAATTGACACATGGAGTTCGGGGCTGGTAGGGTCGCGATTGTCATTGTTTAAGGATGGTGATCCCTATCAAGTATCTAATAGTATCTAAAAAATTATTTTTAATACTAAATTAGCTCTTAATAGTGACAACTTGACATAGAGGTACAAAACAGTTGACATAACACCCTATGTAATATACAAATTGACTACCGTATTCCGAAAAATTGACTACCGGATTTAGACAATGGTAGGAAATAGTTGGCATCCCGCACTCTAAAATATACAAATTGACTACCGGGTTCACATCTTCTACTAAAAATTTCCGTGATATACAATTCCACTGGGGACTCCTTAGTCCTTTTTCCCTTTTCTTCTTCCCGTGTATTATGGCTCTCTGGTTATATACTTAGTCACCTTTCTATAATCACGGGTTCCAGTGTTGGCGGGCTGAGATATATTTATCTCCATTTATATAATCACACGACGAATCCGACTGACCATTGTTTCTTTCCATACTTAGCCAATTTTATGGCTGCGATTGTCGGGTTGGCGGTTTCGAACTCTACTTCTTCTCGTTCCATGATGTACATCTTGCACTCAAAAATTTCGTGATCTACAATTCTACCATGGAATCCTCAAAATTGAAAGCTTCACTCTACCATGGTTCACAAATTTTTCCAAGTATTTGTCTCTGTTTTCTATCCCAACTAACTTCTTGTCCTTCCTAATATACATTGGTTATGATCTTACTAGTGACTCTTACTAGTGACAACTGCACCAACTGATATGAAACAGTTTGCATCGAGCCCTCCGCAATATAGAAATTGACTACCAGGTTCCAGATTATGCATTCAAATGTTCTGAACGATACAATTTGACCGTCGGTCCTCACGTCGTCTGGGGAGACCTTGTGACACCATTTTGGATCCTCACTTCTGTGATCTACAATTCTAGTGCCAACTCATCGAGCTCGCAAGATTCACTCTACCACGGCTCATAAATATTTCAAAGTATCTCTCGTTGCCTTCCATCCCCATTATGTTCTTCTCCTTCCTAATATACATTAGTTATGCTCTTACTAGTCATATACAAATTTCCCTATGGACTGTTCTACCATACCCTCTTCACTGTTACGCGTATTGCACTCAAAAAGTTCCCAGATAGACAATTTGACCCTCGCAGCCTCACCTTCAACGGTTGTACCTTGTAACCCTATTTTTAATATTTTTTTCCTGGTGCCCACAACTTGCGTACTTTCTTACTATGCAATTAGAAACTTTTCACGCTAACAACTCGCCATGCAGGAACCGCCAACATTGTCATTAATGGGCAAAATGATCGAGGTGATTTCCCATTATTACGCATTAAACAAAAATGTGCGGAGAGTTATTTTTTCCGTTCTGATTGTTCATGTCGAATGTGCATCCTCATGTTGGTGCACTCAAGAAATATACAATGCTAAATCACACATTGAAATATCCACCATAATCACATTTCTATGTATGCAATTACTAGTGGTTAATGTGAACAATGCATGATGCAACAAGCATCCAAATTTTCATTAATGAACGAAAGTGTCGAGGACATATACCATTCACATGCTTTGGACCAAGATTTGCATAGGTTTATGTTATCCCTTCCAACTTTTCATTTCATTCATCATCTAGAGCAAACAAACGTTCTTGTACACTTATGGAAACAGGTCAACAGTAGATTTGTGGAGATACAGTAAATATGTTCAGACATCAGGACCATAAATTCTAGTGGTCCAGGGCATACTGTTACTATTCATCCCATTCCACCTAGAACAAAGTGATTTGGACCTTTGGAATTGCTCGTGCAGGCTATGTCCCTGAGGTTTTTGACGGTAAGGAGGTGGTCTCTTGGTGTGCCGAAAAATATATTCCAGGGAAAAGAATTATTCCACTGTGCGACCATTCTCCTATTTCATTGTCACCTTAGGTCTTCCGCGAGATGTTAAAATTGCCAGAGCCAACATTAATGTTCAGAGGACACAATTGTAGGAAATTTCTACAAAAACATGATAAAAGGTTGGACATCTTAGCCAACTTTCTCGAAGACCCGACAATAGTTCCTGAAGATATCACAAGGTTGCAGGTGAGTTCCTTTAGAAATCCATTCCAGGAAATTGCTTGGCTGTTTACAAGAATAACGTGACAGACATCCACGACAAGCATTTCCCACATAATTATTTATATTTTGTATTTCACGGTCAAAGAACAATACATTTTCGATTGGGGGAACCTAATTTCCATTGATCTCTATTCCCAGTTGTCACGATTCAAAGAATCGAACAAAATTTATATGTCATCATACTTGATTTTTGCAATAGTGCATTGCTGCCTATTTAAAAAACTTTCTCTTTCCAATAAAATAAGTTGTGGATTCGATCCAGTAACATTTTGGTATGAGTACAGATGGGAATTCCTATCAAGTATCTAATAGTATGTAAAAAAATATTTTCAATACTAAGTTACCTCTTAGTAGTGACAACTGGAGATAGGTATGAAACAATACGCATCACACTCTCTGCGATACACAAATTGACTACCGGATTTTGACATCATCTTCTCTTCCCTATTACAGATTATGCATTCAAATGTTCAGAGAGATACAATTTGAATATCGGGGCCTCGCGTCTTCTTCAAAGACCTTGTCAGCTTGTTTTGGGTCCTCCTATTACCGGGTTCATGAAATGTCTAACTCTTGGATACTGTTCCGGGTTGGCACCAAACTTCATTATACCACAATTCACAAATGTTTCAAAGTAATAACTTCCTCTCATTCCTAATATAGATTGGTTGTGCTCTTACTAGCGACAACTGAACACAATGGTATGAAACAGTTGGCATACGACCCTCCGCAATATACAAATTGACTACCGGGTTCACATCTTGTACTCACAATTTCCGTGATCTACAATTCCACCGCAAACTCCTTAGTCCTTTTTCCCTTTTCTTCTTCCCATGTGTTATGGCTCTCTAGTTATATACTTAGTCTCCTTTATTTCTTTTATATACGTTGGTGTGTTGACATATTTTCATCTCCATCTATATCCTCGCATGGCGAATTGGACTGCCCTCTGTTCCTTTTCATACTTAGTGAGTTTTATGCGCGTGGTTTCCGAGTTGGCGCAATTGAAGTCTGCTACTTTTTGTTTCGTGATATACATCTTCCACTCAAAAGTTTTGTGATTCACCATTCGACTATGGACTCCTCCGTCCTTTTTTCCTTTTTTTCTTCTCGTGTATTATGGGACTATAAAGTATGGACATGATATGTTATAGAACATGTACAGATTGTGCATTACATGCCTAGCCACATTTTGGATCGCGTGTTCTTGGGCAGGTAGACTCAAAATTGGGCCTCCATTGTTCCTTTCCCTACAAATAGCACCAATAATTACATGATATACAAATTGACAAGTCGGCCTGTGGACTGATTGACTCAACATTGCACCATTATTGTTCCATGTCCTCCAAACAACGCTCCCAGTTCTGTGATATACAAATTGACACACGGAGTCCAGGGCTGTCAGGGTCACGATTTCCATTGTTTAAGGATGATAATCCCTATCAAGTATCTAACAGTATCTAAAAAATTATTTTTAATACTAAATTAGCTCTTAGTAGTGACAATTGGACACAGAGGTACAAAACAGTTGGCATAACACCCTATGCAATATAAAAAATTGACTACCAGATTCTGACAAATTGACTACCAGATTCTGACAATGGTAGGAAATAGTTGGCATCCTGCACTCTGAAATATACAAATTGACTACTGGGTTCACATCTTCTACTAAAATTTTATGTGATATACAATTCCACTGCCAACTCCTTAGTCCTTTTTCCCTTTTCTTCTTCCCATGTATTATGGCTCTGTGGCTATATACTTAGTCACCTTTTTATAATTGTGGGTTCCAATGGTGGCGGGCTGACATAGATTTATCTCTGTTTATATAATCACATGACGAATCTGACTGGCCGCTGTTGTTTTCAATACTTAGTCAATTTTATGGCCATGATTGTCGGGTTGGCTGTTTCAAAATATGCTTCTTTTTGTTCCGTGATGTACATCTTGCACTCAAAACTTTCATGATCTACAATTCTACCATGGACTCCTTGAACTCAAAATCTTCACTCTACTATGGTTCACAAATATTTCCGAGTATTTTTTGTTGTCTTCCATCCCCACTAAATTTTTGTCCTTCCTAATATACATTGGTTATGATCTTACTAGTGACAACTGCACACACTAATACGAAACAGTTTGCATCGAGCCCTCCGCAGTATAGAAATTGACTATCGGGTTCCAGATTATGCATTCAAATTTTCTGAATGATACAATTCGACCGTCGGTCCTCGCATCTTTTGGGGACACCTTGTGACCCCATTTTGGATCCTCACTTCCCTAATCTACAATTCCAGTGTCGACTCATCGAGCTCACAAGCTTCACTCTACCACAGATCATAAATGTTTCAAAGTATCTCTCGTTTCCTTCCATCCCCATTAAGTTCTTCTCCTTCCTGATATACATTAGTTATGCTCTTACTAGTCATATACAAATTTCCCTCTAGATTGTTCTACATACCCTCTTCGTCGTTACATGTATTGCACTCAAAAAGTTCCAAGACAGACAATTTGACCCTCATAGACTCACCTTCAATGATTGTACCTTGTAACCATATTTTGAATATGTTTTTTCCGGTGCCCGTGACCTACATACTTTCTTACTATGCAATTAGAAACTTTCATGCTAACAACTTGCCATGCAGGAACCGTCAACATTGTCATTAATGGGAAAAACGCTCGAGGTGATTTCCCATTATTACGCATTAAACAAAAATGTGCGGAGAGTTATTTTCTCCCTTCCAGTTTTTTATGTCAAACGTGCATCCTCGTGTTGGCACGCTCAAGAAATATACAATTCTTAATCGCACATTGCAATATCCACCATACTCGCATTTCTATGTATGCAATTACTAGTGGTTAATGTGAACAACGCATGATGCAACAGTCATCCGAATTTTCATTAATGAATGAAAGTGTCGAGGACATATCCCATTCAAACGCTTTGGACCAAGATTTGTGTAGGGTTATATTATCCCTTTCAACTTTTCATTTCATTCATCATTTGGAGCAAACAAACATTCTTGTACACTTATGGCAGCAGGTTGACGACATTTTTGTGGAGATACAACAAATATGTTCACACATCGGGACCATAACTTCCATTGGTCCAGGGCATAATTTTACTATTCATCCCATTCCACACAAAACAAATTGATTTGGACCTCTGGAATCGCTCGTATAGGTTGCGTCCTTGAGGTTTTTGATGGTAAGGAGGTGGTCTCTTGGTGCGCCAAAAAATATATTCCAGGGAAAAGAATTATTCCACTGCGTGACCATTCTCCTATTTCATTGTCACCTCAGGTCTTCTATGAGATGTTAAAATTGTTGGAACCAACATTGACGTTCAGAGAACAAGACTGTAGGCAGTTTCTAGAAAAACATGATAACAGTTTGGACATCTTAGCCAACTTTCTCGAAGAGCCGACAATAGTTCCTGAATATATCACAAGGTTGTAGGTGAGTTCCTTTAGAAATCCATTCCAGGAAATTGCTTGGCTGTTTACAAGAATAACGGGACAGACATCCACGACAGGCATTTCCCACATAATTATTTATATTTTGTATTTCACAGTCAAAGAAAAATACATTTTATATTAGGGGAAGCTAATTTCCATTGATCTTTGTTCCCAATTTTCATGATTCAAAGAATCGAACAAAATTTATATGTCATCCTACTTGATTTTTGCAATAGTGCATTGCTGCCTGTTTCCAAAACTTTCTCTTTCCAATGACATAAACTATGGATTTGACCCAGTAACATTCTGGTATGAGTCACTATGGAGGTAGAAGGCCTTCCATTGTTTTTATGAAGTTTATAATGGCTTTGTCTTAGTTTTCAAAGATTTATTATTAGGTGAGGATGCTCCGCGGATGTCTGGACAAGCAATGGAATTTTTTAACAGGAAGGACACACTTGAACAAAAGGAAAATCAGTGTCCTCATGGTCTTTGTCTATAAGGAAAATCCTTCTTTCCTTCCATGCCACATCATGAACAAGATGTTTGTTGCAGAAATAGCAAGGAAATACAACCACTAGTTGCATTTTTTCCATGACAAGAAAAAAAAACAGTTCATTCATTTGCCCTGGAAAGTCGGAGACTTCGTGTGCGGAAACATCAACAAGATTGATGAGTTTGTTTCCCATTTCAAGAAACTGAACCTAACGTATGCTGAAAGGATAAAATGGTTTGACCCTAATGGGATTTTTTGAGAACATTTACTGGCAGTGGGCTTTAACAACTCTTTTATCCATAGACACCTAACCAAAGACAAGGATAGTGTCGAAAAAAATCTTTCTTCTGCTGATTGAGACACAAAAAAATTTCAAAGCACGACTAAATTGTATAGACAACATGGAAAAGTATCCAATGAGAAGAGCACCCTGTCCCCCGCCAGCACTCCCAAGAACATGACATCACGAAGCATCATTTCGATGACCCACCGCAGTAAGAAAGAAACCCAGAAATCTTCGAATAGAGGAGGAGATAAGAACCCTCCTTGTATAAAAATTGATAGTTCTCACAATATTCCACTGATGAAGAGAAAAAACAATGCAAGGCAGGCGGAGGATCCTGAAATTGAAAGTGAACAGATGCACCTTCGAATTGAAATTGAGCAGATGCAGAAAATAGGGTTGTCCGCGGTGGAAATATCTAACACCGAATTTTTTGACAAAGATGAATCCTTCGTATTCCAGAGTGTTGTTTTTGATAGCCAATCTAAAATTATGGTCATTGAAAAGAGATATGTAACAAGTAGGAAAGACAAATATCGCACATAAATTAACTTTAGGAAAATGTGGTTGTCCCAAATCTCTTCATTTCACCAAGTAACCGGTGAAATTCTTCGTGATTCCATTAGAGGAATTGACATAGAAAATGCCAATTTGAAATACCGCCTCAACGAATTTGAGCAGGTTTTCATCGCAACCCCATAATTTTCCATTCCTTTGGAAAAAATTGTGCTTTCTACCACTGCAGCCAAGATGAAAGTATCGTCTACCCTCCTTGCATGATATAGAGCCCTTGTAGAGAATAACATCAACAAAATAATGCAGTTGGTTATTGAAACCTCGGAAACATCACAAAACTTAGTTTCCTTTGGAAACAAGGCAAACGATTTCCTAGAACACTTGGAGGCCAATTTAAAAAATGATCACCATTTCTGTGAATAGATGTTGAACCATTTTGCCAACTATGCAATCAACACATCGGAACTGAAAAGAAGACAAGAGAAACTACCCTGCCCAAAGTGAACGAAAAAAATAAAATCATGTTGGCAAAAGAAAATTAACAACCTGGAGCTCATTGTCGGGTCATGTAAACAAGTCATATCAGAAAAGGAAGATTTATTCACAAGCCTGCTCCAAATGGACTTAGCCGAAAGTACCAAAAAGGTTCAAGACACAAACTTAATTCTCAAATCCTTGTCAATGACCAAATAAGCCTTCCAAGAACAAGTTGATATTTTAAAGGGGTTTTCGTTTGAAAAGTTTTATGGCATACTTGAACATCATCTAGATCAACATGAGCGCTAGGTACTGGACTATGCAGCACACAATGAAGAAATTGAACAAAGTCTGCATAGTATTTCAATGGATCTAAGGAAATTATAAAATGACCTTTACGACATAGAAATTAGGGATGAAATCAACATGGCCCCTATGAAAAGCTACATTGAAGAATGGTTCCAATAGATAATGAATAGCCTCATCCAAGAAGGGCAACAATCGGTCGACATGACTCCACTGACCATCGACGACAGCAACAGAAACGCATCGACTTCATAGTAAGTCTATACTGCCATATTGTTTTCTTTATCAATCCAATTTAATTCTATATTGTCATATTGTTTTCTTTATCAATCCAGTTATGACTTCTTTAAATAGAAAATTGTAACCAAAGACTCATAACTTTCAATTTCTTCTTTTCAGGTCTTCCTCTTTACCGTTGCGCACTTCTTCTTTCGACATTCTTAATTCTTGTACTTATTTCTTTTTATGGTTTGCGGGAGCCCCAATCCCAGTCTATATGACAAATGCATTTAAATTTCCATAAAGATGTAGCACACATTATTAATTTTTGATAAATTCCAATGAAAATTGATTTGCGAATGCCTTTATTGTATACTATATTTTGGGCGTCTAGGAACCTTTCTTGTTTGTTACAAAGAAAACTAATTTGGGTCTGCTACATTTCTTGTGTCCTATTGTATTCTAATTTTTGTCTTGCATGACGTTCTTACTATTCTATTGTATGCTAACTTTTTGGGTGTCCAGGAACCTATACTTTCATAAATTTTGATTTTTCTTGTGTCCACAAGCCTTTTCTTTCAAGCAAACTAATTCAGGAATGCATTTAGAGACATATGTAACAAACATTATTTATTTTTGTTAAATTTATATAGTCCACAAGTCCTCTTTTCAATTTGTATATCGCGTAACTCTCGCTGCTATTTGTGGGGCACAAAACAACAAAGGCCCAATTTTGAGCCCGCCAACCCGAGAAGCTGCGATCTGAAAATTGGCTAACTATGGAGGTCTGCTACATTTTTTGTGTCCTATTTTATGCTTATTTTTTTGTCTTGCATGATGTTTTTACTATTCTATTGTATTCTAACTTTTTGGGTGTCCGGGATCCTATACTTTGATAAATTTTGATTTTGATTTTGTCCAAAATCCTTTGTTTTAAAGCAAACTAGCTCGGAAATGCTAATTTTTTTGTGTTTTTCTACAAGAACCTATGTAACAAAAATTATTACTATTCGATTGTATTCTTTTAAATGTTCATGTAGTTTCAAGAGATATGTAACAGACAAAACTTATTTTTTGATAAATTTCTATCGTTCGCAAGTCTGCTTGTCAATTTGTATATCATGAAACTCTCGATGCTATTTGTAGGGCATGGAACAACAGAGGTCCAATTTTTAGCCCACCAGCCTGAGAACCCGCAATCCAAAAACTGGCTAAGTCTAGAATGAGGGCTCTGTGCATGCTCTATAAAATCTCATCCCCATACTTTATAGAAATATCTACTTTCTAAATTTTGATAAATTTCAATTTCTTTTATGTCGAGGATCCCTTGTTTTAAACATAACTAATTCGGGAATGCTAATTTCTTTGTGTTTTTTTACACGAACCTATGTAATAGACATTACTGTACTTTTTTGTGTTTCTCTCCATGGACGTATGTAAAACATATATAAAGAAAACTAATTTGGCAATGCTAATTTTTTTGTGTCCAAGAAAAGCCTTTGTTTTAAAGCAAACTAATTTGGGAATGCTAATTTTCTTCTATTTTTTTCCATGAACCTATGTAACAGACATTATTACTATTTTATTGTATGCTTTTAAATGTTTATGTAATTTCCAGAGATATGTAATAGACATTATTAATTTGTGATAAATTTCTATGGTCCACAACTCCACTTGTTAATTTGTATATCGCAGAAATGTCGGTGCTATTTGTAGGGCATGAAACATCAGAGGCCCAATTTTGAGCTTGCGAGCCCCACAACCCGCGATTCAAAATAATGGCTAAGTATGGAATGAGGGCTCCGTGCATGCTGTATAAAATCTCATCCCCATACTTTATAAAAGTACATATTTCGTATGTATAAAACAAAATATCTACTTTATAAAATTACATATTTGGTATATATAATTTATGTTGTTCAGGAACCTATAATTTCATAAATTTGAATTTATTTTGTGTCAGGAGCCCTTGTTTTAAAGATAACTAATTCGGGGATGCGAATTTCTTTGTGCTTTTTTCCATGAACCTATGTAAGACATGTTAATACTATTTTTTTGTGTTTCTCTCCATTAACGTATGGAAAAAAAAACTAATTCGTCAATGCTAAATTTTTTGTGTCCAAGAACCTTTTAAATGTTGATAAATTTTGATATATTTGAGGAAGAACTAATTCGGGAATACTATTTTCTGCATGAAATCACATGTATTTCAACTTTCTAGCCACGTGTCTGTACTCAATCGCATTTAATCCCATCCCAAAATGGCAGGGACTACGCTGCCATGCAACACTTGTTTCCCTTTGGTACTGGAGGATGGATATTTTAGGATCTTATAGAAAATGCATGCTAATGTAGCATTCATGAATTGTACATTTATTTTCCTTTGGTACTTGAGCATGAATATTTTAGGATCTTATAGAAAATGCATGTTAATGTAGAATTCGTGAATTGTCTTGTAAAACATTGTGTTAGTACTAAATACACTTATGAACATAGATATACATAAAGAGAATATATACCTTCAATATTGAGAGCATACAATTAGCTTACCAAATATTGTTCTTAGTGTCAATATAATTTTCCCATAGATTTTGAATACCAAAAAATGATAAAATATAATTTTCCCATAGATTTTGAATACCAAAAAATGAGAAAATCAATAAAGGATGAAATTTCTTTCTATTAATGTTTAGGAACATAATAAAGGATGAAATTTATTTATATTAATGTGTAGGAACATACTAAAAATATTGTTCAATTCCCTCCTACAATTATGAAAACTTTTTGTAGTAAATCATGTATGCAATCTATTGTGTTAGAACCGTGTTCCTTGAAACATCATTATTTTTATGAACTCATACATTCATGCTTACCTATAGCTATAATATCCCCTCAGTTTTCATTTGTATTCTCCAAGGCTTGTTTTATTTTATTAGTCCCTGCCCTTTGGGAAACAGGGACTTATAGTAATCTATTTTTCATGGTTGTATTATTATCACATAGAAAACAAACAACTTAAGAAAAGTTTTAATATCTTCATGCACATTTCCAAGTCGCTTTTGGTTTTTAGGCTAAAGTTTTAATTTGGAGGCCTTATTTGGCCTCTTCCCGAGGCACACTCTTACCATATATTAGATTAAAAGCACTTTCAAGTGCATATTTGATCCCATAATGGATTAAAATGGATTAATGCTAACTTTCAAGTTAGCACTAATTCCCACAAGATTGCTCTAAAACAAAATTTTATTTATTTCACCCAAAAATAATATATATTTTTTTAAATATTTTTCGTCGCACTTTCGACGCACAACAAAATTCCTGCAACAAATTTTCTATATAAACCAAAAAAGATTGTCATCACAATTTCAATGACAATAATAATCCTGCGTCGAATTTGCTGTATAAACCAAGAAAGCTTTTCATCACAATTGCAACGGTCATAAAAAAATCCTGTGATAAATTTGCTATATAAACCAAGAAAATCCTGCAACAAATTTTCTATATAAACCAAGAAAAGTTTTTGTCGCAATTTCGACGACAGTAAAAAAGCCTGCAACGAATTTTCTATATAGACCACGGAAATTTTTGTCGCAATTGCGACGAACAATTGGTTTCACTTAGTTTTCTTATATTATCGTATTGGCGAGGATATTTCTTTTT
Source organism: Picea engelmannii (assembly GCA_009831015.1). Lineage (NCBI taxonomy): Eukaryota > Viridiplantae > Streptophyta > Pinopsida > Pinales > Pinaceae > Picea > Picea engelmannii. The sequence goes on along the minus strand of ML780890.1, from coordinate 1,548,130 downwards.
TTGTTACAATTGTAAGAAGTTCCCTATGGTCATCGCTCTTGAGACGTTAATTCAAGTTTGTCGAAATTTCCACGTTCCATGATATGACATTTGAGAGACTCAAGATTCGTCGCAATATCCACGACATAATGTCGCAAGAGCGTCGAAATAGCTGTCGCAAAATGACCCAAATTTGTTAGTGCCAAAATCAAAATTTCCAAGGTCACAGACAACAGAGCTAAAATAAGAATTTTTAGCCTCAAAGAGGCAGAGGGAGAAGATCAAATGAAAAATCAAGCATACAATGTTATTACTGCAAAAAGTATGGGAACTATGGATCTGAATGTCATAAGAATCAAGAAGATAAGCTCCCATGCATAACACATGTCTCAAATCATGAAGGAGAAACCTCAGATGGTGTATTTCTCTCATTCCACAAGATTGAAGAACAACACAAAGATCTTTGATTGTTGGATAGTGGATGCAGTAATCACATGACAGGTAACAAAGATTTACTTTCATGCATTGATTCTTCTATTGCATCTGATATAACACTTGGAAATGATTGCTTAGTCAAAGTTCAAGGAAAAGGAACCGTACCTATTCTTACTAATCAAAATGTAAAGAAAGACATAAAAAATGTCTATCATGTTCCAGATATGAAACATAATTTTTTAAGTGTAGGAAAACTAATTGAACATGGCTATAAGGTACTTTTTGAAGGAGCGTCATGTAGGATATATGCCAAAAACCCCAACAGACAATTGATTTCTGAAATCCACATGACTAGGAATAAAATGTTTCCCCTGACCCTCAGAACTGCAAATCTGATCCAATCATATGCACAAAGTGCATCCACCCCCAATGAAACTATGGTTTGGCATGCAAGATTTGGACATATACCCTTTTAGAGTCTAAGCCTTCTACAAAAGAACTACATGGTCAAAGGTCTACCTATCTTCAAAGAGAAAAATTCCCCATGTGAGTCTTTCATTCTTGGAAAACATAAGAGAACTAGTTTTTCACAGTCCTCCACTCAAGCCAAACAACACTTAGAGATGGTTCACACTGACCTATGTGGAGAAATGAAAACAAATTCAATAGGTGGTAGAATTTATTTTTTAACGTTTATTGATGACTTTAGCAAGAAAAATTCTATCTATTTTCTCAGACACAAGTCTTAAACCTTTGAAAATTTTAAAGAATTCAAGGCTGAAGCTGAAAAACAGAGTGGGAAATATGTGAAGACTCTCAGGTCATATGGAGGAGGAGAATATAGCTCCAAATAATTTTCAAATTTCTGCAAATCACAAGGCATCGTCATGAAAACTACAACCAAGTATACTCCACAAAAAAATGGAGTGGTTGAAAGAAAAAAATAGACAATGATGAACATGGAAAGAAGCTTTCTCAGAGAGAAATGTCTGTCAAATCTATTTTGGGCTGAAGCAATAGCATGCTCAGTTTATCTCCTGAATAGATCTCCAACCACCAATATCAAGATGAAGGTCCCTCAACAAGCATGGAGTGGGGCAAAACTAATTGTTTCTCATGTAAGGACATTTTGATGCATAGCATTCGCTCACATACCTTCTGAATTGAAGAAGAATCTTGATGATAAAAGTGAGAAATGCATTTTTGTTGACTACAGTCAGACATCCAAAGCCTACAGACTCTATAATCCGATTTCAAATAAACTAATTCTCAGCAGAGATGTCAAATTTCTTGAAAATCAGTTTTGGAGTGAGTCTGAAAATCGGCCTATGGATAGTCAAAATCCATTGCTTCCAATTCCTGAAAACACAAAAAATCAGGACAACAAACACATCATCCTGCCCTTCCAAGTTTGTAAGTACAAGGATAGATTGAAAGTCCTCTGGACAACTCTACTTGAAGCATAAATTCATCCTCTGAACTTCAAAATTAGAGAACTCGAAGTTTGAGAGAAATCCATCAGCAATTGGATGATATTGATCAGCACAATATTTTTGCATTAACGTCATGTGAGCCTACATCCGTTAAAGAGGCTGCTAAAGATCCCCATTGGGTTCAAGCCATGAACCAAGAGATTGGCTCCATTGAGAAAAATAAGACACGGGATCTTGTTGATCCATCCAGACACAAGAAAAGTATTGGTGTCAAGTGGGTTTACAAAACTAAACTCAATGAAAAGGGGCAGATTGAAAAACAAAAGGCAAGACTTGTTGCCAAAGGATTCTCACAACAACCAGGCATTGATGATGGTGAAACTTTTTTTCCAATAGCAAGGTTGGACACTGTAAGGACTCTCTTAGACATAGCATCTCAACATAAGTGGAAAGTATACCATATGGATGTTGAGTCATCTTTCAAGAATGGTATCTTAGAAGAAGCAGTCTATGTTGATCAGTCACCTGGATTTGAACTCAAAGAGAAACCAACCAAAGTGTATCGGTTGAAGAAAACCTTTTATAATTTAAAGAAATTTCCAAGACCTTGGTACAATAGAATTGACACTTACCTGATCGAGAGTGGTTTCAATAGAAGCCAAAATGAGCCAACTCTATACACCAAAACAGATCATCAAGGTAAAATTTTGATTATATTTTTATATGTTGATGACATGATATATACTGGAAATCTCGAGTTAACGAGTTTTAAACATGCCATGCAATCTGAGTTTGAGATGACAGGTCTTGGCATAATAAAATATTTTTTGGGGATTGAGTTGACCAATCAACCAAAGGCATTTTTGTCTGTCAGCAAAAGTATGCAACATGCATCATCAAAAGATTCTGCATGGAAGACTGCAATCCAACAGAAACTCCTATACCGCTAGGCACAAAATTGAGCAAGCCCAATTTTGTCTTCTCTGTATTATCTTCTGTGCTTCTCATTTTGTCAAATATTACCATATCCATGAATGTTCATAATTACTATGTTAAATGTAAATGAAAATTCTAGTTGGGAGAGTATGATTATAATACTAATTATAACCAATAACTTATGATGTGATTCCATTCTTATTATATCTTAACAAATATTAAACCTTAATACTTCTAACTAGAACAACATTAAAACCTTTAACATCTAGCAGGTTTCCATTATTATAATAATGGACCTAATTCTAATCAACTTTAAATTGAAAGTTTAACAATTTACTAAATTATTTTATAAAAGAATTTTAAACATTTAAATTTAATATCTATTCATAGGGGCTTTCCAACTATGCTATCCCATGGGGCTTTCCATAAGTTTATACATATACAATGTAATGCATCCTTAATTTATATTGTGTATATGCTAATTACATAATCCTATTATTATGTTTATTATGTTTATTAATATGAGTCATAAATATGACTTAATTTCTTATATATATCTCATAAGATTAAAAAGGTGAGAATGAAATACTTAAACAAATTTTTAGCAACAATTTATTTATTGCTTACACTATTTAGTATTTACTAATTCTTCCCAATAACCAAAAGTTTAAGGTTACACCACTAATATTACGGGGTATTTATATTGAATTTTAATATCATTATGATATTATATATATATATATATATATTCATCTTTCAGATTAAATAAATCTTCTTATATACACATATTATATATACTTCTAAACCACAGTTCGTATATATAATTGTGTTTTCTCTTGTCTAGAAGAGTATCAATATACATATAAGAACCTATAACCTAGCTACTTGTAAAGTCTTGCTGTGGTCTGTAATTGAGAGTAGTTTGGAATCAGTACTACTTACTGAGCATTTTTCGAGTCAAGCTCTTAGCTATTTAGAAGTAGTTTTTAAAGTCATACTCTAGGACCTTATAGGGTGCAATACTAACTTCCGACAAGGTCACAAGCTTAAGTGTGGAGTTACCCATCCCAGTACTACTCTAGCCCAAACAAGCTTAAATAAAGAGCTCTAATAAGATCAAATACTTTAACGTTGAAATTACCGCACCTAATTATATTAATAAAATTAAATTGAATAAAAAATATAATTCATAATTTACTCAATCTAATTTCACTAATTCTGTCTTAGTAAAATCTTCCCTTAAAAGTATAACTCGTGTCAATGTCAACAAACGATATTAATGAAAACTGTCAACTGAAAATATCTGCAGCACAAAAATACACACAGTCATTAAATATAGTTGTTTTCTTCCAAATCTGCTTTAATATAGCACAAATAAATAAATTAAATAGTAAAATTCCATATGTGAATACATTGCAAACAAGAATCGTACGAGGTTGAAGGAAACATCACTGCTCTGGGAATAAAATACAGAAATGATTTATGGAAAGAGAAAGTTATAAGAGGAATATACTCAGGATTCAACTGTGAAATATAATGTAGAATTGAGAGCTGTTCATAACTCAGAATACAGAGTTTATTCTCATACTGCAATAAGTTATCAATACCAAAAGATAGCTCAAGTCTAGATTTCAGTTATAAATAATAACAATTCAATGGAAACTTAATTACACAGAAATTACAATAATTGAAAATGATGGTAATTTCCATATTAATTGAAATGATAATGATAGTAATTTCCACAATAATTTGAACAGACAAAGATTACCCCTTAACTTATGAAATGACAACCATAAACTCAAGCATTGCCAATATCATAAGAACTGATATATCAATTTTCGAAGAATGGGATGCTTACTGAAATAGACACTGATTGAATAAGGATCAAGATGTAACATGGCAAGAAGGTATAACCACTACTTTTAAAACAGAGCAATACGGTTGTCAGAACAATGAAAAAATTTACCAAAAAACTGATCTGTTTGCTCCTGAATTAGCTTAATTAGCTTACTCCTTTAGAGTAAAAGTTACCAAATGTAATCAGTTGATCCATTCTAATAACTTCATTATTTATCAGTTTCGTTCTTGGATTATCGACCTTCTGTTAATAAGGTACATTTGTTCAATCATGTAATCAATATAACAAAATTGAAATTTCATGTAATACATAACAAAATTGAAATTTCATGTAATACATAACAAGGAAAATTTTTGTGCCACAAGTTGCATATGGATTAATTAGCTTCAAGACCACATTATTTGATCATTCCTTTATGAAGGTAAATATTATGTATTGTCCCAATTAACAATGATACTGTGCATAAAAACAAATATTATGTATTGTCCCAATTAACAATGATACTGTCCATAAAAACAATGAACAATTTCTTTAAAATCAATGAACTTATTGTGGCACTAACAAATATACTATACATAAATAACAATCAAACAGTTCTTTTATAATCCAATACAATGTATTGTTCCAAATACAAAATAACAATTAAATAGTTATTTCATAAATCAATCAATGTATCGTTCCAATATCAATATACTGTCCATAAATGTATCGTTCCAATATCAATCAATTGTAGGTTTTTTTATAATCAATAAAATGTTTTGTTTCAAATAACAATATACTATCAATACATAAAATTTAAACAATTTGAGATTTCAATTGTAAACACCACTAATTTAATACTAACTAAATACGATAAATCCGACCCGTCTACTAAAATTTAGGCGATTCTATGCAACAACAAAGTTCCTTCATGTTCAATACATTTTTTATTAAATAAAATTTCTAACAAACTTAAAGGACTTTACCGTAACATGATGATCACCACCATCAGAATGCTTCCTCAATTTACTAGAGTTTTTAAACAACTTTACCGTAACATGATGATCACCACTATCATAATGCTTTCTCAATTTATTAGAGTTTTTATTTGAGTCTTCGCTTGGAACTTGCCAATGCTAAGGATACTCTTCTCCAATGAGATGTAGCCCCAATGTAGTTGTATAGAATCAATCTCACTAAATCTAGCAATGATGTGCAAGCTCACAAGCATTGAGGCTTCCACCTATCAAGCTGCACCATAATCCAACTGAGAGTAGAATCCTTCTATTGACGCAAGACCTCTCTTTTTTAACCTTCCTCTCTAGTGCACATGAAATTATTAATTAAATTTTAAATAAATTATTTCCCTCACCCAATTTCCTTAATTTCATAAAATTACTACTCGATGTTTCTTAGCTTTTCTCCTATATGTTTCCTAGTTTTTCTTGTCGATTAGATTTTCCCTTAGATATTTCCTTTCTTCTCTTGTCTCTTCTATTTTTGCCTAGATGTTTCCCTACTTTTCTTCTCTCTTGGACTTTCTCTTAGATAATTCTATATTTTTCTTGTCTCTTAGATTTTCTCCTAAATGTTTGCCAACTTTTCTTGTTTCTTGTATTTTCTCCTCCACTTTTCATTCATTTAATGTTCTCTTGTATTTAAATTTCTCCATTAATTAAATTTCTAAATTAAAACGTGCACAATTTGGACATAATCTCATTTCCTAGATGTATTATATTTTATTTGAATTTACCATATGTTACTAAGTAATCATACTTTGTCTCTTTTACTAAACCATTATTTTCTAAGTGCAAATATAATATAATATTTTTATTAGAATCAAATCTTTGACTACCTTTTACATATACCATGTCCTTAGATTATATATCAATTTTACTTGTACATAGTTATCCCAATTTAATGCTAAGGGTGTCATGCACGCCATGCCCTTCACAACGTACATACGTACTCCAAGGGTGCCGTGCATCATTCCCTTCAAGCATTCAGCTTTGAGTATTTGGAGGAATGGTGTAACTGTAGATAGCTTGTTAACTCTAGATGTTGCCCCTATTGGTGAGGCTACTCGACACTGAGGAATAAGGTGTCCACCTTATTGTGCGCCCCCCGGTTTACCTCATGAGTGACCGAGTTTGCAACCTACCCTCAAGACATCGTGCAACCACTTGAGAAAAAGTTCCCCGCATTTTTCAACTCCATCCATAGTGGGAGTGCTAGTAGGTGGAATCAGGGACATTGTTCCACCTCTCCCCATAGTATTGGTATTGCTATATACATCCCATCTACTCCTTTGTGAGTTGGATCGAGAAGCATGATCGTTGTGTCTGCATCCACTAACACCTTTCTTTTTATTGATGACATAAATCAATCCAATTACATAAATAAATAATTAATTAAGAACTACTCCCTGACACAGTTTGGAGTCCCAGAGTCATGTTGGCGATACCTATGTCAACACATCATTAAGTTTCATGTCACTCAAGAAACTTGTTAGCAACATTTGCAATTAATCATAATAAATTTCATGTAATTAATGCAATTATTTTCATATTTTAATTTGAGCAATCTAATATCAATGTAATCATAGAATTTATTACCCAAGTTGTTTGCGAGCAAACACACTCTAAGAATAATTTTGGTTTTGTAAAAGTATTCACATAAAGTGGGCCACTACAAAAAGTACTAAAAGTGGGTATGATATTCATTTCTATTAACTAATGGAAGGGAGTGGACAAAGAGAATGTTATGGGGAAGCCTTCTGACAAGGAAAGGAGATAGAGAAGGGGGAGCAGAAGAGGATAACGAGGAGGTTGGGGTGTGAACAAGAGAGGACAATTATGAGGAAGGATTTTATTTGGAGCAGTTTTGGAAAATAATTATGAGATTTAGTAACACAATTTGAATTTGGATATACTTTGGACTAGACTGTGATTTTAGGGACTTTAGGCATGGATGGTGAGAACACCACAATCTTTTCCTAGATATAGATAGTTTACAAGGCTATACCTAGCTGTCTAAGAGGTTAATTATTTGATTTGGGAAGGGGAACAAAAAAGAAAAAAAGAGAAACTTAATTGCATTAATTCAAATAAAAAATTGAATTATTTACTATTTTTTTATTTTTTTATTTCATAAATTTGTATGAACAATTTACCTAATTAGGTTGAAATACAACATGAATTATTACTATTTCATACACTCATAAGATGATCTTATAAAAATAAAATAATATTCCTAAATATAAAATAATATAAATAGTATGCTTTTATTTCAAGAAAAAATAAAAATTGTCCATAGAGTTACAAAAACATAAATTACAATAGTTTAAATTTTGAATCCCTCTGGGAAAAGGGCCTCACATATATCCTTCTACTTATAAGTTCATAGTTCTTGTTCAAGATGTAATAGAAATTCTCCAATTCTAAAAAACAATTTATAGGTAGCCTCAAACATTCCCTTAAAAATATCGATTGCATGAACAATGTCTTACTTCTCCTCCGTTTTTCTCTCCAAGGCTTGGGAACTTAGAGTTTTGACAAATCAATATGTCTATGTAAAATTAAAATACTTGGTAGTTAGAGTCCATGAATAAAACATATCTTTCACCCATCCCTTGACTTCCTACGTGATATGTGCTTTATAAAACATCTATCTTTTATCCTTAACAACCTTCTCCACCTTCTCAAATTCTTTTTTTTCCATTGGTGAGACTTTCCCATTAAATATTTTTTCATCTTTCCAGGATTGAACTTCTCTTTGTAGGAAATAAGTAGATCTCTTGAGGTTGAATCCTCCCTACAAACCACCCAATACTTCCTCTTATGAGCACCCCCATCCCTGTTAGAGTTACAAACTATCCTTCCTAAGGAAGAGTCTTCAACAAGATAGAAATAAGACAATAAAGACAACACCGCGAATGAGATGATGAAAGTACTAAGGAAATAGAACCCAATATATTTGGATGACTCCCTAGAGCACCCTCGTTTCTTCACTGATAGAGATAACACCAACAATAGCAGTGAACATTCCCTCCCCTTCCAAACCAAGAAAACAACTTAGAGAAAACACCACAAGGACCAAATATGTATTAACAAATTGCTAGAGATGGTGATGAGAACACACCCTAAACAAACCATCTCTTCACCTAGCACCAATACCTCCACTCAATATTAAGAAGACTAGGCCATATTGATACTTTATTCAAGTTAAAATATGAAGGAATTATGATCCCAAATGATATCATCATCATACCTGAAACTACGTGGCCCTTCCTCTTTGAATTATCATCATCACCTTCTTCCCCTATACCTTACCACTTCAATCATCCTAGGCCAATCACAAAAAAATCGATTGCCTCATTGTAACAGTGCCCATAAAATCCTAACATAATCATATTAGAAGTTGGTGGAGAGAAGATTATGCTCCTCCCTAGTACCTCCTTGTATCTCTCAGCCATTGTTATTAAAGATGAACCTTATTTTCCCTTCATGAGTTATGAATGCATTGCAAAGTGGAATTTGAATGAAAATTTTAAGGCCCACTTCAAATTGGTGATTTTAAATCGAATGGATTAATTAAGTAGAATATATATGCATATAAATCGAAATACTTACTCCCATGTCAAAAAAAGAAAGAAAAAAGAAAAAAAAAGTAACAAACACTAATATCCACCTTGATATAGTACCTAAAAACACACATATTGATCTACAATCATGATCCAGAGAGAGAGAGAGAGAGAGAGAGAGAGCACCAGTAAACTTGGTGTGCAACACACAAAACACAACCAAAACAAATGCTCAATGCACTCAAAATTAATTAACCATTTAGAAGAGGAGAATGTGATCAGGAAAAAATTCATCATCTATTCCTAGAGAGAGAGATTCCCTTTAATATTATGTAGGGTGATTTCATTCCTATGCATTATTTGTAGTTACAACAAACATTGTTTCTTTATTTTTTGTAGCACCCTGCACACTTAGACTAGTGAGGATTATTTCTGTAGAAAGGGACTAACAAACATTGACTCACTAACTTATTTAGGAATCTCCTTGCTCAACTATATTGGTGAATACGTTTTACAAAAGTATGGACTGACCAAAACTGACATAATAAATATTATTTAGCAATTCCTTTCTCAAGTGGACTAGTGAGATAAGATTACAATAGTAGTTAGTGAATGAACAATAATTATCTAATACGGGTAGGCCGAGGAAATTGGAATCCCTTCCTGGTGGCTCAATTCCTCCCAGTTTATATTCGGAAGCATCCCCTCTTCCACGAGAAATTCATGAAACTATTGATGCAGTGTCTCAACTGTGATCCACTTGTCTTGCGATGGAGTTTTTCTATGCTTTCTGATTAGATATGAAACATTCTTTTGTTGACGGGTGGTCCTGGTTTTTGTATCCATAATTTTATTGTACAGTGGAGGAGGTTGGAAGTCAGGAATATAATCCATTGGATGTTGGACTGTTATTATGTCTTTGAGAGTTTGTAGCTCAAACAACTTTAGGTTGTGGATGTTGAGAACATCATGTATTGCCAAATGTGTTGGAAGATCCAAATGATATTCAATCTCTCCAATGTGTTCCAAGACTATATAGTGTCCATACCGCAAGGGTGTAGTTTTTGATGACATCCTTTGAATCATTGTTTATCCAGATGTAGCCACACTCAATCCCCTAGTTGAAATGTCAAGGGAGTATGATGTTTGGCATGACACTAGTTGGAGCGGTCCTATGTTTCTTGCAAGGAAACAACAACTTGAATGTGTTTCTGTGATAAATTATGAACAAAACTATAGGTGTAATTTTGTGCCCGGTGTTTTTGTGTTGATCCAGATGGAGCCAAAATGAGATGCATATCTAGATGTGCAAGGTGTTGGAAGACAAGATACGCCTCTAACAGATAAAAACTAGTGGAAGAGTGTGTTTCTTCATAAAGGGTCTCTGAATGGTATGCCACCTGGTGACCTTCCTGAATCTTATGTGTCCTCAGTAACTCCAAGACTATGCACACATGATGAATATGTTTGTCCCAAGAACTGCTGAAAATAAAAATATGGTCAAGATAAACCACTACAAAGTTATCCAAGTGATGTTAGAATATATCATTGATAAGCCTCATGAATGTTTCTAGAGAATTGGTCAATCTGAAGGGCATGAATAGCCACTCGTAAATACCAAACTTGATTTTGAACATTTTTTTATAGATATGTGTTTTCTTCATTTGCACTTGATGATAGACGGAGGTCAAATCCATCTTCATGAAGAAGGAGGCTCCTTGTAAGTGGTCGAGAAAATCCTCAATCTGGGGTAAGGGATATCGGTTTTTAATGGTTTCTTTGTGAAGAGCATGGTATTCAATGATGATACACGATTCGACAGTATCTTTTTTTGGAATAATGAAAGTTTGGGAGGCACAGGGGGAGGAGGAAGGTTGAATATGGTCAGATTTGAGAAGTTTTCAATTTGTTTTTCAATTTCCGTAGCCTCTTTGGGAGAACATCTATATGATGGATAATTCAGTAATGATGTGCCAGGAATGAGATCGATAGAGTGTGTAATGGATAGAGAGGGTGGGATCCCTATGGGAGAATTACAAACATATACAAATTCATGGAGGATAGGTAGTATGTCGGGGGGTTCCAGAATAGTGAGGTTTTTGGGCTTAACAGGGCGTACCAAACACAAAGAAAATTCTTTGGTGTGAATAATGTGTTTATTGACTTCTTTCCTAGGAGGAGGCTAAGGTGAAGTGTGGGTTGTGGAAGTAAGAACATAAGTGCTCCCTTCATTATTCAATTGGTATTGATGGGATTTGGCATCGTACACAGTGTGTCGGTCTTGTTGGTATCGAAGAACTAGTAGTAGATCAACACAATATAGAGGTGAGACATCACAAACCATCATGTTGAAAAATGGTCCAATAGAAAAGGTGATAGCACAACACCTAGCGATAGTGATACGGGGTCCTCCCTTTTGTACTGAGCCAATTTGATAGGGATCTAGGTGAGGGGTGGTGGGAAGTTGCAAACATTGTACTATGTATTGGGAGACGATATTCGTCTGGATGCTATTGTCCAAAATGAGAGTGGTGAGTTCATTTTTTATTTGAAAGTTATGAATAAAGAGGGGAATGTTAGTGCGGCATCGTTCAAGAGTAGTCATGAGGATGAGGGAGGGGTCAGCTTCGGTGGGGCTTTCTAGAGAGATGATCTCTGGTTGGTTGGGTAGTTTAGTGGTAGTGACCTCTGCAACCAAGTTTTTATTGGTTCTTAAATTTTTAAGAGTGTGACATTCAACAGAGTTGTGTGAGTTGGTCTTGTGAAAAGTGCACCATGTCATAGCTTTGGGTGTAGAAGAAGAAGAAATGTAAGATTGGGGATGGAAATTTCTTGTATTGTCATATGGAGGTCAAATTTGAGGAGAGTGGCTATGAGGAGAGAACTTACGTTCCACGTCCAAGTCCTATAAGAAGGCCTTGTCTAAAGAGGAGTTTTCGAAAAATATCAACTTCATGACATATCTGCAACAACAAAACATAATTAAATTTTACTAGTAATGCCTCTTCAGGATCACTGATATGTAACTGGATGTGCATTTTACAGAAGATGTTGATGTATCCTTGCATGTACTGAGTGGAGAGTTTTCATAGATGCAACCATTTTTCGAGAAGATTTTGGAGATATCTAGGAGGGTAAAAACGATCACGTAAGGTATGAAAAAAATATTCCCAAGAACTAATGTATCTCATTGTCAGGTTGGGTGGTGTACCAAGCTCAATGACCAATTCTGACTTCTCCAGCTGAGTGTCCCACTAGGATTCAACGATGCCTTTGATTTGTAGGATGACTATTTTTAATGTAGTATCTTCTTCCATCTCAGGAGAAGTCTTGAAATATGTAGAGAGACCACAGATCCAAGAATCGATAGTGTCACCATTCATTTTCCTAATAAACTTCGACAATTGGAAGTGGGTGTCAAGTTGTATAGGTGTTGGAGTCATGCGATTTTGTAGTTGAATTAATTCATGTATATATAGCACCAAGTATTGAACTATATCAAACATGGTGGCACTGGCGTCCTCACTAAATGTTTCTCTTCATGAAGGCATTATTTTCATTCACCGAAGGGAGAGTGTATCCACTTGACAGAAGATATGTTAACTTTGTAGAAAAATTGAACTGCAAAGGGGTCATGAGAAGGCATAATGAGGATCCTTGAGGAGAGAACAAAGGAGGTCTCAAGAATGGAGATGCATAAAAGGACGACTTGGAGGCTCTGGAAAGAGTGTGGAGTTCCTAAAGTGAAGAGAACGAGAAAAAAAATTTCTCTTGTTTGAATTTTGCAGATGACTTATTTGTCTTCTCCTTCTTCAATGCGTGCATAATCCTTCCCAAGGAAACCACTCTGATACCAATTGATCTGCAATCATGATTGAGAGAGAGAGAGAGGGCGCACCCGTAAACTTGGTGTGCAACATAAAAAACTTAACAAAAAAAAATGCTCAATGCCCATAAAATGAATTTAGCATTCATAAGAGGAGAATGTGATCAGGAAAAATATCATCATCTATTCTGAGAGAGAGAAATTCCCTTTAATACTATGTAGGGCGATTTCATTCCTCTACATTATTTGCAATTATAATAGACATTGTTTCTTTATTTTATGTAGCACCCTACACACTTAGACTGGCGAGGGTTATTTCCATAGCAAGGGACTGAAAAACACTAACTCACTAACTTATTTAGGAATCACCTTGCTAACCTATTCTGGCGAAGGATTTTTACAAAATATGGACTGACCAAAACTGACACGGACCAAAAATAACATAGTCAATATTATTTAGAAATGCCTTGCTCAAATGAAATGACGAGAGAATATTACAATAATAGTTATTGACTGAATGTTAATTATCTTCTACTAGTTAGCCAAGCCAGTGAATGCCCTTCTGGGTGGCCCACATATCCACATACACAAGTGCAAATCCCTCATAATTATATATAATTATATATGTGAATTACTTTGTATCCATATGAAATCCAAAATTAATATAAATGTATAGCTTGAGAGTATAAGAATTCGTATATATAACCTCTTTAGACTAAAAATAATTAATTAGTATTTAATTATAAGTATCACAATGTTTACATTTTTTTTTATATATTATATTAATAAAGTCCTTAAATTTATATTTAGTTATAATTAAACCTAATCCATTTCTATTTCTAAAATACTAAAAATATTTTAAATTTAATATTTTATATAAAAAAAATCATTATAATAAAGCTTTATTCATTTCTATTTTTTAAAATATTAAAAATACTTCCAATATAATATTTAATCAAAAAATCCCATTTCGGTATACTTAAAATTGGTCCATCTCTTTTTAAAATATTAATGATTTCTTGATTATGTACTGAAAGGTCTTTTCAACCATGAGAACACAATTAGATTAAATATATCCTATCTCGAAATCTGAAAATGATGATGATAGTTTCCTTATCATATATTGAAAAGACTCTCCCACCATTATCACAAAATTAGATAGTTTGGATTTGGATCTTCTCATGGTTTCATGAAACCTCTCCTCTATCCTTTTGTCTTATCATGTTCTCCATGGTCAACGCATTACTTGATATCTCAATTTTTCTTTCCATCGCATTTACTCGCTAAAGATAACATCAACAATACAATCAAATTTCAGAGTGTTTGAACTAGACACAAAGTTACTTACAACTATGAAGAAGTTGTTCCATCTTTCTGTCAATGAGTACAAGATTAGAAGATCCCTAACCTCATCACCAAAGTCCACTTTTATAGAACTTAGTTGATTAGTAACCATATTAAATTCATTTAAATGATCGACAACATACCCACCTTATGCCATCTTCATATTAAATGATCTCTTCATTAGAAGTACCTTATTGGAGGTCGAGGGTTTTTCATATAATTTACTCAATTCCTTCATAATATCTTCCATTGTATTTTATTTTTAAATATTTAAATCCATCGACACTTCTAGACACATCTGTATTGTTCCCAGTGCCTATCTTTCAATAATCACCCATTCTTCATCATTCATATTCGTCGATTTCTTTTCTTTTCTGCCCAATGGTAGGAAATGATCCTTATGATATGAATAGTCTTCCATTTTCATCTTCCATAATTGGTAGTTTTGGCTGTTAAATTTCTCAACCTTAAACTTTCCATCTTCCACCATTACTCTTACTCGAATCAAGAACGCTCTTTTCATGTGAGTTACCTTTGGCTTTTATACTAGTTGTTAGAAAAATAGGATTGCGTAGAAACAAAATAAAACAAATGCGGAAATAAAACATAGAAGATACACAATACAATAGATACATAGATATATGTGGTTCACCTAGTGTGGGCTATGTCCACTATAGAAATTTTCAGGTCCTTCCTTTTTATTATCCAAGAAAATGAAGGCATACAACCTACAACACACCCACTTTAAATTCCTTCTCTTTCTCTCACAATATCCTCTCTCATAATACAATATTCACCATAACACACAACTACAATACAATTCTGATATAAAATAAGGTTGCTTCAAGGGAAAAAAACCTTACTATAAATACTACTGTTAGATCTGGGACCTTATAATGAACAGTCCAAATTGACTATGAAAGTACAATATTTAAATTGTCGAAAATGGGGGGCCATGAATTGTGTATCCTATATTTTATTTGACATGCATATGAATTAGGAATATAATCAAGCTCCACAACCAATAAAATGCAGTCGGTGAAAGGAAAAATAGAAAACTTCAAGAAGAAACCAAAACCATGTTAAATGAAGAAACAATCCTAGATAGATATTGTTGAAATTACTAAGACAACTGAGAGGGAGGGGGGTGAATCAGTTGTTACTGTGCTTAAACAATATTAAGTCTATTAAGCCATTTTTAATATTTCTCCAAGTGACCATCAATATTATACAACATATGGACAACATAAATAATGAGCATCAGTCACACATAAGATATACATAGAGACATATTTTCACAAGGAAACCCATAAAGGGAGAAAACCTCTTCTTATTTGAAATGATAGGCAATATTTTAAGTTCTGTACATCATTTGTAATTGAGAACCAACTAAATGTGAGGCTACTACCTCTATTTTACAAGCTTCAACTTGTTTGAGAGAACCAACTCTCTGGTTTCTCTACCACCCACTAGAAGGAAGCACCAACTCCGTGAGTGTTCCAACACCGATTGGATGGAAGAACCTACTTCCACTTATACAAGCACCAACTTGCATACAAAAAACTCTGTGTTTTTCCGAGCACCACCCTGCCACCTGTTTTTCTAGCCACAACTAGATGGAAGATACAACTTCGAATATTCAAGCACCCACTTGAATATCATAGGACCACAATCCTCCCTAGCACCACCCTACCTCTCTGATTATAAATAAATGACTGAATAACAAACAATACAGATATATCAATTCTTACCACTTCTTCATTGTTCTGCAATTCTTCTCTTCTACACTATTCTTCTGCTCTGTTCATACTTGGCTTGACTTGTTGTCTCTTTCTATATGTTATTTCTCTATACTTCTCATGCTCTTTGATATGTGCACATTCTATGATTTTCACCTTTTCTGTTCTGTTCAGCTTCTGTTCCTCATCTCTGAGTTTTCTTCACACTGCGCATACTGTAATTTTACCTTTCTCCAGTTCAACTCATTTTTCAATAAGAACTGCCAACATTCCATAGTCATGGCCCTTCCATTCCTTTTTCTCCACAAACTGCTTTAGTTACACCTAAAATCACTTAGGGAAAAAAATGCCTCAGCACCTGAATCACCAACCGTCCAAGAATCATGATTCAGTTCAACTAACTGAATCGTAATTGAATAATAATCATGAAGAGCAACATTATCCTTTCGGTCATATTTCTAAGTATCCAACACCATTGGATTACAAGCATAGGGTCTTTCATAGATTTCGTGATTTCGCATTTTAGAAGTCTTTTGATGACATTTATTGACACTCCATGTTGTGATCCCCGAAACTCTGAAAAAAAGAACTTAGCTAGACTAGCTCCTCCCCTTCTCGTGACCATCGGCGGTGACCTGACGCTTATCCACAAAGATCTTCGCAATTTGCAAATTTGGGACTCCTGTGATGAAGGGTCTTGACTCTTCATGTCGCAATCACCGAAACTCTGAAATAGAGTTTAGCGCTGCTAGCTTCTTCTCCTCACATGACCACCGGTGGTGACCACAGCCTACGCCAAAAGGCATTTCGCAATTTCGCATTTCGGCATTCCTATGATGAAGGGTCTTGACACTCCAAGTTGTGATCCCCAAAATGGAGATTAGCAATTATCTCCTTCCTTTAATCCTTCGTCGATGTGACCATAAGTTATAACTAGGGGCCAAGCACGAGAGTGTTTCATTATTTCGCATATCGGCGTTTATGTCGAGAGTTGCTTCCTTGACTCCTTCAACTCTCGGTATCTGAAACTCTGAAATGGAACCAGATCAACAATCCATGCTTTCCCTTGATCAATGACTAAGATTGAATTTTCAGTCAACAAAAAGATGACCTCTCGCCACGTGTAGTCTACATCCAACAGTCAAGATTGTTATCATGATTTCACATATCACAAGTTTGAGAGTTTAGAGCACCTCCTCCCTTTGGATTTCCCAATCTTCAATACTCCAAAACAAAGCCTTTGTCATGCTCTGATCTATAACCACATGTCCCTCTTGGATCAACGATCCAGATCTTATCGTGATTTCGCATATCATGAGTTGGAGGGTTAGAGAACTTCCTTCCTTTGACTTTCCAGTCAACAAAACATTAATCCCTCGCCATGTGTACTCCTCGACGATGGACGAACCTTCTCTTTTCAGGACTTCGTGATCCCTCTTCATCTTGTACTTAAAGATCGTGCTCCTTCTTCTGAATTTTATGCTTCTGATCTTACCATGCGATCATCATTGCGTTGTTGGTATTGCCACTTTCTCTTTTTCATCATCGTCGGGCTGAGCTTGCCATCAATGAAAAACAAATACTTTTCCTTCTATCCATAGTAAAATATGACAACAATCCCCCCCTTTGGCATTGATGGAAACCCCTTGAAGAACATCCAACTATACCACTGTAGCATCGCATCCTTGAAATTACCACACTTTCTCCCCCTTTGACATCAATTTCAAAGAACAAACACGCTCCCCCTGAGCTATTGCAGTACATACTCCCCCTGTCAACTATGTGTAGCTTATAAATATAACATATATTCAATAAGTACTCCCCCTGACTAGGTGAAAAGATTAGACTAAAGGAGTTATAAACCCCAACTTTTGATGAAGGTATCCAAAAGGGGTTCCTGCTAGCATTTTAGTAAAGATATCAACTATCTGTTCTATGGAAGGAATATAATTCAACTCAAAAACTCTGTTTGTGACTTGTTCTCTGAGAAAATTTTGTTTTATTGAGATATGCTTAGTCTTTGAATGAATAACGTGATTCTTGGAGACACTAATGGAACTAGTGTTATCACAATGAATTGTAATCGGATCAATATAATTTACCTTCCAACCTACAAGAGTTTGAATCATCCATAAATCTGAGTGTAGGAAGTAGCAACAACAATGTACTTTGCCTCTGTAGTTGATAAGGAAATAGATCCCTTCTTCTTACTAATCCATGCTACCAATGAATCACCCAGGAAGAATGCACCTCCACTGGTGCTCTTTCTCTCATCCACACAATTTTCCCAAACAACATCTGAATAAGCAGTTAACTGAATATTCTGATTTCTAGGATATCACATACCATAGATCATTATGCCCTTCAAGTATTTGAATTTCCTTTTTACAGCTACTAAATGAATTTATTTAGGAGCAGACTGATAACGACCTACCATTCCAACAACTTGCATTATATCAGGGCGGGATGATATGATGTGCATAAGACTTCTTATCATAGAGAGATATGTCCTTTGATCAACATCAGGTGAAATTTCATCTTTACCGAGCTTGCAACCAACCACCATAGGTGTACTAACAGGAGAGGAATCCTCCATCTGAAATTTCTTCAACATCTCTTTCAAATATTTTTCTTGAGAGATAAATATTCCCGCAGAGCTCTGATTTACTTGTAAACCCAGAAAGCATGACAGTTCTCCTATCATGGACATCTCAAAATCTGTTTTCATAGAGTGAGAAAACCACTCGACAGAGGATTCATTATTACAGCAAAAAATAATAACATCTACATAAACCAAAACAACTAGTAAATTATCACCTTCAGACTTAATGTAGAGATTGTTGTCAACAATACCTTTCTTGAACCCCTTGTCTTGTAAAAAATTGTCCATTCTATAATACCAAGCTCGTGGCACTTGTTTTAGTCCATATAAATCTTTCTTCAGTTTGCAAACATAATCATAATTATCTGTCAATGAAAATCCTTCAGGTTGCTTCATATATACTTCTTCTTCTAGATCTCCATTGAAAAATTCTTACTTAACATCCATCTAATACACTTTAAAGTTTTTATGACATGAATATGCAAGAAACATCCTGATGGCTTCCAATCTTTCCACTGGTGCAAAGGTTTCATCAAAATCTTGTCCTTCAACTTGTGCATACCCTTTACAGACCAATCTGGCTTTATTCCTAACAACTTGTCCTTTTTCATTCATTTTATTCTTGAACACCCATTTGGAGCCTATTACATTCTTATCTTTAGCTCTAGGAACAAGCTCCCAAGTATTGTTCTTCTTAATCTGATCAAGATCTTCATTCATAGCTCTAATCCAATCATTATATTGGCTAATTTCATAAAAAAATTTAGGTTCAGTCATATATAAAAAAACAACATGATATTGTTCTGAGTCTTTAATCAATATCCTTCTTGTTTTAACTCCTTTATTTATATCTCCAATTATCTGATTTTCAGGTTGATTCTTTCTAACAATTATGAGAGGTGTTTTTTTTTCTTTCTGCTGATTTGTGTCAGTCGGAGTATTCATATCTTCATCTGATTCAGATTCTTTTCTTTTTGATCCTTGGACCTGTTCATCTTCGTCTTCAACTATATCTTCTATGCTTGGTTCAACACTGCTTACATTTTGTGCCGAGATTTCTTCATCAAATTTTATGTCGATACAGTCAACCAATTTATGAATCCTCTTATTGTAGCATCTGTATCCTCTACTGTTTGTATCATAACCTAAGAATATACCTTCATCAACCCTGCCATCATATTTTCCAATATTTTTATCATTATTCTTGATATAACATTTACTCCCAAAGACATTAAATTGCTTTATTGAAGCAGGTCTTCCAAACCATAGTTCATAAAGAGTCTTGTCACTATGTGGCCTTAGATGAGATTTTTTAAGAATGTGAAAAACTGTATGGATTGTTTCCACCCAATATGTCTGAGGTATATTCCTTTCATTCATCACTGATCTTGCCATTTGTTGTATTGATCTATTCTTCCTCTCAACAACTCCATTTTGCTGTGGAGTCCTTGGAATTGTGTACTCTCCTCCTCTATCACAAAACTCTTTGAAGTTCCATGAGCTAAACTCTCCTCCTCTATCATACCTTACTGCTTTCAACTTTTTTCCTGTTTGATTCTCAGTTAGATCTTTAAACACTTTGAATTTTCAAATGCTTCATATTTTTACTTCAAAAAGGAAACCCATGTTAGTCTAGAATAATCATCAATAATGAACATAAAATAGTTTTCTTTTCATGTACCTTCTTTCCTTGATGGTCCGTATAAATCCATATGTACTAACTGGAGATGTTTTTTTGTTGAAGGGAAGTTTTTAGATTTGAACTGTGTCCGAGTAAGTATTCCTATCTGGCATGGTTTACAAATAGAATCATATGGCTTTGATATCTTTGGAGTATCCTTTATTGACCCATTGTTTCGTTGTTTAATTGTATGATCAAAATTTAGATGTCCAAGTCTCCTATTCCATAGCCATATTTAATCATACTTTCTTAAGTGGCATTCTTCTTTTTCTTCTTTTAGTACATAGACATTGTTTTCTTTTCTTATCCCTTTTTCAACCAACTATCCTGAATTCACGAACTTTATTTTACAATCTTTAGAAGTAAAAAGAACTTCACATCCACGGTCACAACCTTGACTGACACTAAGCATATTATGTTTCAGACAATCTACAAATAACACATCTTGAGCTTTTCCTTTTCCATTACCCAGACTTACCATTCCTTTACCTTTTATTTTTCCCAGTGCATTGTTTCCAAAAGTTACATTCCCTAATTTGTTTTCACTTAGAGTTAGAAACTTACTTTTTGTCTCCAGTCATATGTTTGGAACATCCACTGTCAATATACTAGGGATTGTTTTGTCTTTGGGTTGATAACACTAATCCACACTGATCATCTTCTTTCTTCTTCCAGAACTTGAAATTTTCAGCAGTAGGATTTAGATTTGGCTTATAGTTCCTTAAGCGATAATTTGCAGCTTTGTGTCCATAAGTATGGAAGTTTTAACATTTTGGTTCACTGAATAACATATCATAACGATTGTTATTCTCGTAATTGTTGTTATGTTTCACCTACGTCCTTCTCCCAGTCATCACATGATTTATATTTTGTGATTGTTTGTTGCTTGGTTGTCTCAATCTTTGTTGTGGTAGATAATTATTCCTTGAAAAACTTGATTGCTCATATCTAAGTCTTAAAAAACAATTTATAGATTTGTGACCAAAGTTAGGACAGAAAAAACAATATCCATAGAAAATCCTTTGTACCTAGTAAAAGATTGTCTTCTTTGAGTGGGTCAATTTCTTCCATGCTGATAGTTTCTCTGATCTATAGATTCGGTTTTGGTGCTTTTTCTTTCATTCCTTCTTGGTGGCTAATTTTCTTTCTTTGTTTCTGTAGAGTGGTTGTTGTCAATGATTATGGATTTGAAAAACTTGATGGGTTCTGTATTACTTGGATGATCACTACTTTATCCTTCTTCATAGCCCAAGCCAACTTTCAACTTCAGATTCCTTTTCTGATTTAGAATGGAAGTTAAGTCTTCCGAGGCTTTAATACTTAACATATTTTGGTGATACAATGCCTTAAACTTCTCCATTTCTTTTCTGGTTTTTACTATCTCTTTTTCTAAGGATTCACACCTTGCTTTCTTCTCTGATAAATGTTGTTTCAGAGTGTCTTCTATTTTATTTCCCTCTTATAACTCCACTTTTAGTAGAACAAAGTCTTCATCAGGTTTTTTATGATTCATTTTAAACTACATCAACAATTGTTTTTGTTTTCTCTTCTTACATCCGAGTCTGTTAATTTCTTCCAAAGCAATGATTAATTCACCTTCCATATCCACCACATCTTCTTCATCATCCATTTCACCTCTTAAATGTTCATAACCAAGATATCTCATAGCCATAAGCGTAAAATCATTCACTTTGTCTTCACATGATGAATCACTATCTATGTCTTCTGAGGAGTTGTCATTGTTTGCACAAAAATGTTTCTTTTTACTATATTTCTTAAATTTGTATTTATTTTCATCATCAGAGTTTTGATCATTTTTCTGGTGAGGACACTTAGATGAAAAATGACCTATCTTACCACAGTTAAAACATTTGAAAGGGATTTTGCCTTGATATTTTCCTAATCCTTTCTCTAAACTTCTCACATTTTTTTCCTCAATATCATCTAATTCTGAATCAATATTCTTGTCTTCTTTAAAACATGCTTCTCTAGTAATGGATTTATCTTTCCTAGTCTCATTTCATATGTAGTTAGAAATCCTAGGACTTGATGAATGGTCAGATTTTTAAGATCATTTAGTTCATCTATTGCAGATACTTTTGGATTAAATTTATCAAGAAGAGATCTTAAAATATTCTGAACTAAAAATGATTCTTCAATTTTCTCACCAAGACCCTTCATGGAATTCACAAGCTCTTCAACTCTTAAAAATTACTTGTTGACTGTTTCATCTTCATTCATATTTAATTGTTCAAACTTCAATCTATATGTTTGAATTTTGGCATCTTTTACGTTCTCATTTCCTTTGTAACTGTTAATAAGTTTATCCCACATTTCTTTGGCAGTTTGAAGATGCATCACCTTTACAAACTCATATTTTGAAAGTTCATTCAAGATAGAATTCATTCCCTTAGAATTAAATATAAATTCTAACTTATCATCCTTGGAAGCTATCACAATAGGATTTATGTATCCGGTCTCTACTACATCCAAAACATTAGCACCTAAGGCCATTAGGTATGTTCTCATTCTAACCTTCCAAAAGGAAAACAATGTTCCATCAAATGGAGGAGGCTTACTGGCTGAAGTCCCTTCATGACTTGTCATGTTTAAGATTACAGATCTACCTTTAAATAAAAGGAACCCGCTATGATACCAATTGTTTAAA
>ML780890.1:1476115-1525039 GCA_009831015.1 Picea engelmannii | reverse complement strand
GGGGGGGGGGGGTGAATCATTTGTTACTGTGCTTAAACAATCTTAAGTATATTAATCCATTTTTAATCTTTCTCCAAGTGACCATCAATATTATACAACGTATGGACAACATAAATAATGAGCATCAGTCACACATAAGATATACACATAGACATATTTTCATGAGGAAACCCATAAAGGGAGAAAACCTCTTGTTCTTTGAAATGATAGGTAGTCTTTTAAGTTCTGTACATCATCTATAATTGAGCACCAACTCAATGTGAGGGTACTACCTTTGTTTTAAAATCTCAAACTTGTTTGAGAGCACCAACTCTCTGGTTTCTCTAGCACCCACTAGAAGGAAGCACCAACTCCTTGAGTGTTCCAACACCGACTAAATGGAAGCACCTACTTCCACTTATAAAAGCACAAACTTGCATACAAAAAACTCTGTGTTTTTTCAAGCACCACCCTGCCACCCTATTTTTCTAGCCATAACTAGATGGAAGATACAACTTCCAATATTCAAGAACCAACTTGAATATCAGAGGACCACAATCCTCCCTAACACCACCCTACCTCCTTGATTATAAATAAATGAATGAATAACAAACAATATAGATATATCAATTCTTACCACTTCTTCACTATTATGCAATTCTTCTCATCTACACTATTCTTCTGCTCTGTTGATACTTGGCTTGTGTTGTCTCTTTCTATCTGTTCTTTATTTTTCCTTCTCATGCTTTTTGATATGTGCACATTCTTCTCTTCTCACCTTTTCTATTCTTTTCAGCTTCCGTTCCCCATCTCTGAGTTTTCTTCACATTGCTACTGTAATTTTACCTTTCCATCCTTTTTAATCCACAAAATACTTTAGTTACACCTCAAATCACCCAGGGGAAAAATTCCTCAACACCTGAATCGCCAACCGTCCAAGAATCATGATTCAGTTCAGCTAACTGAATCGTAACTGAACAATAATCATGAAGAAAAATAGTATCCCTTCAATCAGATTTCCAAGTATCCAACACCGTTGGATTACAAGTGAAAGTTATAGCATAGATTGCACGATTTTGCATTTAGGCATTCTTGTGATGATATTTCTTGACACTCCATGTCGTGATCCCCGAAACTCTGAAAAAAAGAACTTAGCTAGACTATCTCCTTCCCTTCTCATGGCCATCGATGATGACTTGGCGGTTATCCACAAAGCACTTCACAATTCACAACTTCAGGACTCCTGTGATGAAGGGTATTGACTCTTCATGTTGCGATCGCCGAAACTCTGAAATTGATTTTAGAAATGCTAGCTTCTTCCCCTCACATGACCACCGGCGGTGACCACAGCCTACGCCAAAAGGCGTTTTGCAATTTTGCATTTCATCATTCCTGTGATGAAGGGTCTCGACACTCCAAGTGGAGATCCAAAAAATGGAGATTATCAATTATCTCCTTCCCTTAAGACTTCTTCGATGTAACCATAAGTTATGACCAGGGGCCAAGCATGAGAGTGTTTCACGATTTTTCATATCGGTGTTTCTACCGTGAGTTGCTTCTTTGAATCCTCCAACTCCCGGTATATGAAACTCCGAAATGGATCTAGATCAATTGTCCATGATTTCCATTGATAAACGACTCAGATTGAATCATGATTTCATGTTTCAGGATTTCAAAGGATAGAGCTCCTCCTTCCTTTGACTTTCCAGTCAGCGAAAAGCTGACCTCTTGCCACGTGTAGTCTGCATCCAATGGTCAGGATTGTTATCACGATTTCACATATCACGAGTTTGAGAGGTTAGAGAACCTCCTCTCTTTGGATTTCCCTATTTGAAATACTTCGAAACATATCCTTTGTCGTGCTCTGATCTATCTCCATGTGTCCCTCTTGGATCAACGATCCATATCTTATCCTGACTTTGCATATCTCGAGTTGGAAGGTTAGAGCACTTCCTTCCTTTGAATTTTCAGTCAGTGAAATGTTAATCCCTCACCATGTGTACTCCTCGATGATGGATGGAAATCCTTCTTTCGGGACTTTGTGAGCCTGCTTCATCTTGTACTTAAAAATCGTGCTCCTTCTTCTGGATTTTACACTTTTGATCTTGCCATGTGGTCATCGTTGCGCTACTGATCTTGCCACTTTCTCTTGTTCATCATCGCCAGGCTGAGCTTTCCATCAATGACAAACAAATACTCTACCTTCTGTCCATAATAAAATATGCCAGCAGATATTGGAGAAAAGCATTGTATATAACAATGTACATACTTAGAAGAACACAACTTCCAATTAACCACAACAAAACACCATATGCGTTTTGGTTCAACAGACCAACATTAGTTAAACACTTCAGAGTTTTTGGGAGAAAATGCTACATAAAGAGAGATTATGATAACCTAGGAAAATTTGATTCCATATCATATGAACACATATTTCTTCATTACTCATCCAACAAAAGGGCCTAAATATGCTATAATATAAGGCTACACAAGATTGCCGAAAGTTAAAATGTAAAAGTGGATGACCTAAAAACAAAAGGGATTAAATCTCAAGATAATACACAATTTGATGAAACAATAAGAGATGATTATGATGACGATGAAATTAAATAAATGCAAGAGGATGAATCAAAAAGTAAAGAAGAAAAGGAAGAGTAAGAATCACTAAGACAAGACACAAAAGCACCATCAAGGAGAATACAAAGAAATAATCTTGAAAGTCAAATCATTGGTAAAAAAAGTGTTGGAATTGAAACAAGAAGAAAACTAGCATATGAATCAAAAAAAAAATTCTCTCCCTAATAGAACAAAAAACATTTGTATAGGCTAACAACGATGAATATTGGACCAAATCCATGAATGAAGAGCTTGATCAAATAGAGAAAAATCAGACATGGGAACTTGTCCAAATACCAAAGAAAAAAAATGTGGTAGGGACCAAGTGGTTTTAAAAAAATAAATTTAATGAATATGGTTAGGTTATAAAGAATAAGGAAATATTATTGTGCAAAGGATATGCACAAGTATAAGGGATTTCCTTTGAAGAAACTTTTACTCTAGTTTCAAGAATGGAAGCCGTCAAATTATTTCTGGCATACTCATGCCTTAAGAATTTTACAGTCTATCAGATGGATTTAAAGTATGAATTTCTCTATGGAGACCTAAAATAAGAAGCCTACACAGAGCATCCATAAGGATTTTAATATCCAGGAAAATAAGAAAAAGTGTATATATTTAAGGAGGAACTCTATGGCCTTAAACAAGAACCAAGAGAATGGTACGCGAGATAGGATAAGTACCTACTGCAACAAGGATTCAAAAGAGGCATGCATAACAATAATCTATCTTAAAATTGAAAAATATAGTTTTTTAGTCACATTGGTGTATGTGGATGATATCATATTTGGCTGCAACAATGATGAATCAAGTTATAATTTTTCTCAAGATATGTCAAAAGAGTTTGAAATTTTTATGATTTGAGTGATAATATATTCCTTGGACTTCAAATCACTCATTCACTGACATGAATTCTTATTATTGAGTTCAAATAATTGAAAGAGATTCTTAAAAAGATTGGAATGGATAAAATTGCACCTGTTAGCACTCTAATGACAACTAGTTGCAAACTCAGCAAGGAAGATGAGACACCTTCTGTAGATTTAACTTTCTACAGATATATGGTTGGGATGCTACTATATTTGACTACATCCATACTTGATATCATGTAGAAAGTAGGAATGGTGGAAAGATTTCAATCATATTCCAATGAATCACATGTGATGGTTGTCAAGAGAATATTTAGATATCTTAAGGGAACATCAAACTTTGGCTTATGGTATCCAAGGAACAAAGGATTTGAACTAATTGCCTACATAGATGTTGATTGGTCCAGTAGTGTGGATGAAAACAAATCACTTGTGGGAATGGATTTTTCTTATGGGAATGTATAGTCTCATGGTCAAGTAGAAAACAATCATCCATTTCACTATCTACAATAAAGGCCAAATATATTTCAATTTTTGAATGTTGCACTCAAATCTGATGGATGATACAAACATTGGAGGATATTAAAATTGAATGTAATCAGTCGATACCTATCTACCGTGAAAATACAAGTTCCATCAACATCTCTAAGAATCGAGTCATGCATGCAAAGACCAAACATATAGCCATCAAGTATAATTTCTTGAGAGAGAAACTTAGTGACAAAAATGTTATATTGGATTATATTAGATCAAAAGAACATATTGAAGATATATTCACAAAACCTCTTCCCATAAGTAATTTTGAAAACCTTAGACATAAATTGGGGGTAATCTCCATATCTTATTGAGTTGCACAAGATTCATCAGAAAATGAGTACATGGACATAGGGAGCATAACCTCACAGGGAGAAAATAAATATCCCTTCTACCATTGTTTTAGAAGGGGGAGAATAAACAATAAAACTCAATTAAGATTGAAAATAAGAATTTTTTACTTTGTTTCCATCAATGCCAAGGGGGGAGAATGTTGGACATGGTGTTATGGTGTTGGAATTGATTTCAAAGAGGGTCAATATGGTCATCATTATAAATTTTAAATATGGTATTGTCATTGAGACAACCCCATGCATTATCAAAATCTTATGGTGTAGTCGTTCTCTTCTCCCCAGGAATACCAATCTATTAAATTCACGTGTGAGCTTGATTAAATGCATTCATATTATTGTCTATATATCTGGAACAAAGAATGAAAGCCCTGATTGTTTAGTATGATAATATTGATGGTTTGTGAAGGGTAAATTGGTGATCATATAAACCCAATTGAATATCTTTGTGTATTACGTAATTTGGACTGCATGGTAAAGAGCAATAAAGCGGGAGATTGTTCAATAAAATTGTCATTGATGTCAAAGGTTAGAAAATGGATTAAATATAAATGTGAAATTAGTATCATTTTAATAAATACAAAAGTAAAAAGTTATTTCGAAACCAAGTTTACTTAAAAGTGGGGTAAAAACAAAACAAATTAAATATAAATATGACTTTAATAAATAAAAAAAGTTGAAAAGTTAGGTGGAAATGCAATTTACATAAAGATGAGTAAATATAGAAGGGTATTAAAAAAAGGTAAAAGTGAAGTGGAGTTAAAGAAAAAGGGTAAAAGTTAAAGAGCACATGGTATGTGAAAATAGTATTTGCAAACCATGGTGGTATTTATCCATGGTAAGGTAAAAAGTGAATTAAAAATCGAAAGGGGAAAAACCAATTATTATTTTATAAAATTCGTGATTTTTCAAGAAGAACATGACTTTTCATATAAATATTACAAAAAAAATATAAATAAAGAACAAGGTTATGAGAAAAAACATATATGCAGGTTAAAAAGGTAATAGTTCATAAGACATAAGCAATAGAGGTGAGTCAATGATTTAATAAGAAGACCTAAACAAAAGAAGAGTCCAAAGGAAGAAATTGATGTTTGAAGATTAAAAATGCAGTTAGGGTGGAAGGATGGAGCAAGGGAGGATTAAATTCCTCTATAGATTGGAGCCTAAAAAATAGGGAGTTGCAGCTTC
The DNA here is from genome assembly GCA_009831015.1 of Picea engelmannii. Taxonomy (NCBI): domain Eukaryota; kingdom Viridiplantae; phylum Streptophyta; class Pinopsida; order Pinales; family Pinaceae; genus Picea; species Picea engelmannii. The sequence continues at coordinate 1,519,500 of ML780890.1, read as the reverse complement.
CTCAACTTGGTGCCTGAAAAATAGGGGATTGTTGTCTCCTTGAGTTGGTGCTCAAAACAAGGTATTGTTGTCTCCTTGATTTGGTGCTCAAAACAAAGGATTATTGTCTCCTTTATTTGGTTCTCAAAACAATGGTTTGATGTCTCCTTGAGTTGGTTCTCAAAACAAGGGATTGGTGTCTTGTACAAGTTGTAGCTTGTAAATGAAAAGTAAACTTTATATAAATATATACAAATAACATTTATGGTTTTTCATGTTAAAATTCTGTGTATTGTTCTTCATTGTTCATCATTTGTTGTGTTTAATAAGATTAATGATTAAGTGGTTTTAAATATTGTGAAAAAGAAGAAATATTGATTCACCCCCTCCCTCTTAGTATTAAACAATATTTCAACAACAATATATCGCACAACATGATCCTTTGAATCACTCATCCATAATGTATTTTGTTCCAAACCTAATCTGCATCATCCTTTTACAATGTTTCTAATCCTCTATCCCTTCCTTATGAGTTTCCCACCATCTCGTTGGAGTTTCTTTCACTACAACATTCAATGATAAAAACCTTTGTTGTTTGGGTATCTTCAACTTAAATTTACTGACAAAAGAACGTACTTTAGTTAATACCTCAAACTTTGGCATATCATGTAACTCTATTATGATCCATGGAAAAGAGCGATTAATGAAATAATACCTTTTGTTCGATACTTCATGCAACTGGTGTTGCCAATGTTCAAGTCCTTCTTCCGAGTCTTATGTGCAAGAGCTTATGCTTCTCCAACTAAGAACACCATCTGCAGTGGAATTGACATAGTCATTCATGCACGCTGTTAGATTATATAAGTTATCATTTTCCTTTATCATGGGCTCCACATATCTTCTTGCCTCCATAGGTTCTAATAGTGAAATGACCTTTAAGCCTCCTCCTTAAAAGATCATCTCTCTTTTATTCAAGTTAATAATTTCCTGACTATCAAAATCCCAATCCAGTCCAAGAAAATTTGGATACGATTGACTATTATTAACGATCTCAATAACCTCAAAATAATTTACATTGTTCACTCCATTTGTATTAACATGTACTCCTTCCAATATCTCAATCAGTATTATATTATGTTGGTTAGTCAACCTCAACTGAATGGTTGACCAAACTATCTTTGGTTTCCCCATAATCTCCAACATCTGTCTTGGAAGAACATTGACATATGATCGTAAATCTAAGATGACATTTTCCATGTTGTATTCTCCTATCTATGCACTGAATTTGAGCTCTTTTTTTATCCTCTTCTTACGTAAGACCCGATTCACTTATTTCTGCGTCATAGGTACTTATTTTTCTTGTTTACACTAATCAATCATTATACGTAGTGCATTCAATGTGGTTTCATCCTGTATCAACTATAAACAACTCTTTAGAAAGTCTTTCATATTATTTATCTTTCCGACTGGATTTTCGTGAATAATGTGATCATAAATTATTGACATATTGTATACTGGTGGTGTCTTTGACATTGATTTTATCTATTCCAGTCATAGTATCTCACTCCTTTCTTGTTGATAGATTTATTTTTATTTCTGTATATTGAATGTTTCCATGGGATCTGTTGCTTTCCTTATCCATTGTTCAACTCTCTTTCCCTTATTCGTTGCATATTCTTCAGTTCTCATTTCGTCGCGAGTAACAAATGGTACTCTAGGCTAATCATCACGTTCCTCAACAACTATCATCTGTGTATTTCGACCCTTATCCCTGAAACTAAGGCATTCTTAGTGTATGATCCATCCCTTCCATTATACTTAGTGTTGTACTTACCCTTGGTGATGCTGACATAAATCTGATTCGTTTTGATACCTCCACTATTTTAACTTTTTCTCTAACTTCCTCAACTCACTACAATTTCTCTTGAACAAGTCTCGGTTACTACAATTCTTAGTGACACAAACAAGATCGTGGGTTTGACATAGACTCCAATCTGAGATGGAATTACTTCTTCATCTAGACAGTACTGAGGATCCCTTTATTTACTTTTCCTTTCTTCATATGGTGTCATCTGAAGTACTACACAGGGGTTAGTTTCCTCGAATTCTCTGTGTTTCTCTTCTTTCCTAGCCACAGTCTCCTTCTTACTATATCTAAACATTTTCCCACAGTGAAATACTCTAATCTCTTTTTCTTTGTGAGTATCCTCTTCTCTCGACATCCTTAGTCCATCTGACCCTTACTCATCCTTCCCTCTCTTAGATCATCCTCTGGTCATCCCTAGTCCCCCTATCTGTCTGAAGGAGCCTAGAATTTAGACTCCATATTCATAACATTCTTGTCACAAAACAACATTTTTATCCAAGTAGACAATGCGTTGAAATATATTCCACGTGAAACCTTGAAAAATTCCCTCTCTGTGACACTATAAGACTAGGTACAATCTACTACAAACTATGTAATATAACCCCCGAGTATATTATTCAACCAAAAGTCAATTGTGCATGAAACCTTATTAGTTACTGTACTTAGTTGTCTGATCAATTCAAGAGTCCAATTTCTCAAAGATTCCTCTCTATATCTCCCAATGTTATCCACTAGTCTCTCTCACAATTCAGTCAAAATTATCGTAAATTCACCAAAGAATATTTCATGAAGATATGTGAATACCTACTTTTGCAACCATTGTTCTTCATGGAGCCTTTGGTTCCTATTTTGTTCTTTAGAAAATTCTCGCTACTTCCTTTCTATCCATTATGTGATCTCCTCCTTTTTTGCTCCAAAACATTTCCCTCAATTATAGTTCTCGGTCCCAACAATGGAACCATTTGTTGGTGCATTCTAGGAATACTAAGGGTTAATCATCTATATAGAAACAAAACCCTTAGACACTGAACCTTTCATCATCACCTATAGAGAAAGTGAAGTCTCACCTGATGCATCTAGAGGGGCTACAAGAACCAGCATTCTGCATTGATGAGGGGAAGTGAGGCATTCTTCATTTTCTTACTAACATTTACCTATGTGTTCAATTCCCATTACTTAATGTTCAACATATGCTATGAGTGGAATTATCCCACTTAAAATTCATTCAATTACTAGATACTTCAGTAAACGACATTATAACATCATATATGAACAATAAATTCATCATATATCATCATTGCACCATAACATTAAACATCACAAAATGAAAAGACAACACATCACAACACATAGGTTTAACGTGGTTCACCCAAATTGGGTTACATCCATAATGGATGACTTCTTTTATTAGTCATTGATAATTCTCTTACAATTGCGCACTCCACTACAAAATATGTAACAATAGCATTACACAAACCTGCCTAGTTGTTCTATTGTAGTGCAAGATTCACTCCTCAATCATACCTCAAACTTCTTCCTTCGATTGACTGAACTTACCCAACAAGCGTTAAGAACTTGTCATATCTCGAACCCCTCTAACCAAAAACCATTTACATATTTATACATCAAAATAGGGCTAATCCCATTACAAAATGGACAAAATGTCCCCAAAATCCTAACAGTCTATAATCATTATCAGTCTTTTGCACATCGCTCTGTCACGTATCCTTTTGTTGTGCACTTTGACTCCTTAAAGTCCACTACTGTCACATGCTCTAGTCCATCTTCTAAATTCCTTTTATTCTTTGACTTCTTGTGGTCCAGATCCCAAAACTCAACCAAAATGCCTATCCAACAACCCCTCTTCCTCTGAAACCCTAGACCAAATACTTCTCAACCACATGTGATCTCTTGCACAATGAGGATTATTGATAGTCTTCCCATGGCTAAGTTTGAGGGGGTGTGATCTCCCTCATATAACGATCTTGTCATCAATGAAAAACTAGGAGAAAATAGGTCAAGACTGACATTCGAATCACCATCGCACATAAGGGATCAGTTTCTTCAAGAGGACCAGCAGACTTGCAAAGCAATGAAAATGGAAGCATACACCTCTCATCCAAAAGTGACTCGAATGTGGGAACCAAGAAAATGTATCCCACATACCAATACATTTCCAAGGTATGCTATCAACTCATCTCAAGTAAGGGAAAATACTAATTTTATGAAGAAACATGCCTTCATAGGGAAATTTTTGGGACTTTGGCCCTGAGAATGATAATTACTCAAATGGATCAAAGTTTGGTGGAACCCCAAAGGCCATTATGATCTTCATATAGCCTCAAAAAGGTTCTTCACAATTATCTTCTTCAATATAGAAGAATATTACCAGATCTTTGAGAATGCACCCTACTCCTTGAACTCGAAAATATTATACTTAATATTCTTGATGAACTAATTCATCCCAGAAAAGGAGGAATTATCCTTTTCGCCAGTTTGGATCTGCCTTTATTCCCTCCCAAGGGAGTTCTAGTTGGAATAAATACTAACTAGGATAGGCAATACCCTGGGTCTCTATGTGAAATCCTAAGAAATAATATGAAAATGAATATATAATTCATACACTCGTATTTTTGTTTATATGAATATCTCTAAAGCTATGCTAGGTTGTCTAATCCTATAATACCAAGAGGAGGAATGGAAACAAACTATATACTAAGATCTTATCCCTTTCTGTTGTAGAAAATGTCATGAACATGATCATCTCTTTTGGGATTTCCCTTTAAATCTTCCCCTTCACACATCCAAGGAAGATAAGAGTAATAAAAATAGGTATTTACCTAAGTACATGCATGTAAGAATCCTAATACTAGAAATATTGGGCCAGGACAAAGAAAGAAGCCTTTAACCAACAACTCTTTTGACATTCTCAGGAAATCTCTTGATACCTAGGAGGTTGAAAACCCACATCAACATCATGTTGGACATATTGGAATTGATGTCAACATGGTGCAGAATAATCCAATAAAAAATAGAATCTTATAAGAGATGATGTACATGAGTCTTTAATTCTTATTTCGGGAGAAATCAAAAACATTGAATCGATGAGGAATCTAGTCTGCTGATTTAGTTTTCAGGACACATTTCGACCATCGGATCATAGAGGAAACATTCATAAAGAAGAGGAGAATCGTGGTCATCTATTGAAGATTATGGACATTCCAATATCATCATATAGAGATGAATCTAGAATCTAGAAGAAATTAAATCCCAACCATCATATCAGGATAAATAAACCTCAATTTTTAGATCAGGGTTGTGTAGCAGCAGTCAACATCGATGTTGACCACTTTTAAAAAAAGGGTTTAGAACATGTAAGGTCACCCAAAGGCCAGAGATCCGAAGTCACGAAGTAAGACACATGGCACACACATTGATATCCCACGTCATCATAGAAAGGCCACGTCGACAAGGACATGTGGCACATTTAGATGGTGAAAAGTGTTAAGGTCCAGTTGGAATTTTAGGTATACATAAGTAACAAATCTATGTGAAATGTGGAATCCACTTGGTTAGTGCCACATAATTAATTATTTAAGCAATCTATGTCACTCCAAGAGTATGTCCTTTGGGGAAAACCAACTTCTACCACCAGCAACGGCTCAAAGCGCCGAAGAGAAAAGTCACGAAATAACGTTGGTCCTTGATCTAAGATCCTCCAAGATGTATCATGATCGTTAGATCAAGTATAGTTGAATGATAGAGTAAGTGTGAATTATGAAGTAATGCTAATCGTTGATATACTTCAGGAGCATTCTCAAATGATAATCAAGAATAGTCGAAGGATAACGTAAGTGGAGGTGTTAACCGACAACATGCAGTCACCACAACTTTATGACTTATTCGGTAGGTAAACACTTCAGAGGGATTGAACTACTTTAGAGTTCGAGTATCCCAGAGTCCTGAAGTCATGAACAACCAAATACCTGGAGAGAGGGAGTTCCATTGTGCCTAATCCCATCGTCATAGCTCATGTACTTGTGAAGGCTATTAAGCAGAGAAGTTTTGATAATCGCTCCAACGATATTTGATCCAGAGGAGTTGGAAGATTGTAAAAGCTGGAGTCCCGAAACTATGAAATCCCGAAGATAATGAGAACCATCCACTCAATTACAGATTAATTCATGGTTGTCAATTTTCTTGAAACCTATGGAAAATAAAATATCGTCCATCTAACGAAATATTGAATATTTATCATACGATATACTTAGAAAAAATTTACTCCAGGAGGATTGATCGATTGCAAGGGTTGAAAGTCCCAAAGGACGAAGTACCAGAGAACCTGGTTCCAACACTGGTTACATGATAACGGTAAAGAAGAAAATGGGGCTAGAAGTAAATAAGCCCTCAGAAATTTGAATATGGTCCCAAGAAGAAGGATAGGGAAAAAATAATAAGCACTAATAGAACTGAGGATGCAACACAAGCTTAAGAATAAAATAAAAGGCATGAGATCAAATTAAAATAAATCGATCCATACCTATGATCGATTTATGAAAAATAGGTAAGAGAGTTGTTGGAAGAATATAAATTATTAATACTCATCGTGCCATTTTTTATGGTAAGTGGTATTCCAAGTGTTCCTCGCGGTTTATGATATATTAAGGTTTAAATTTGAAAACCCAGGATGATCACACATTGGTCCAAAAATTGTTGTAAGTGTCAAGTTAGTGGTAACTTGTGATACAAGTCAGCCCTAAACCTAAACTAGGGTTGAGCATGAAAGAATATAAATACAACTATGCCTTGTTCACTTGGTTAATGAGTGTGTGAGTGCATGAGATGATATGGCATATGTGGATCTACACTTGAGGTCTGTGATTTCAGGGATGGTGATATATGTGCACAATCTTGGTACAAATTACAGAGAGAGAATGAAGTGAAGAAGAGCATAATTCAAGGGAAGATGAGGTCTTGGTATAATATTGTGAAGTTTTCAGAGGAAGGTTGATGAAGTTTTTGGTTGATTGTATGGGGATATTATAGTAATGAGAATTTGTTGTATATCTCTGATTATGAGCTGGAGAACATTCTATGACTGGTTCTACTACCAAATCAATTCCAGTTTCATAGATTGCATTATATCTGCAAGTTGAGTCTTGCGACAAGTTGAGTCTTACTTGAGAGTTGGTGATCTCTTGAGATTCGGTGCCCTTCTTCGAGTTGGTTTTGTTTACTTCAGTTGGTGCTAATAAAATCCCTGTGATTGTAGTCACATGTAAAAAATAATACAAAAATATTACACATATATATGGTGTATCTTATGTTCATTGTGCTTATGGACTGATTGTTCTTTATTATTGATGAATGTCATTGGTGAACAATTACATGCAATATTATAACTATGATGTGTAATATTATGTTTTGAAATAGTTGTTGACTTGAAGTGAGAAAAAGTTGTAAAATTCCACACACTAATTTAGCCCCCCCTCCCCACTCTTAGTGTGGATGGTGTGTTCAACAATTGGTATCAGAGAGAGCCTTCACTATGAACCTAACAAGCTTGAAGGATATCCATGGACATAAATATGGATGGTCAAGAAGTGCCCTCTATAGATGAGGTTCCATTATTTGATGAGACATATTATTCAGCATGGAGATTAAAGATGAAAGAGTATTTGAAATCAAAAGGAGGATGTATTTTTGGACCCATTTCCTCAAAGAATACATCCAAGTTTGCATCCCAAATAAGAGTAAGTAAGAACAATCAAGTGGCATTAAATATTATTTTCAATGGACTATCAGATATCATCAAATCAAGCATGGGACTATGAACATCCGCCAAGGACTTATGGATGAGGTTAGAAAAGGTGTATCAGATCAACAGAGAAGACACATAAGACATTTGTATCAAGGATGAGAAGGAAGACTCAGTCATCAATGAAATTAAAGACTCTTCACAATCTTCTGATTGCAATAATGTTGATGTTGAATGTTCCCCTGCTAGTAAACAAGAAGATTCAGATACAATAGAAGAAATTTTTGTTAGCATTTATCCCATGGAAGAAGTAGAAGAATAATTTTCAGAGATTAAAAATAATGTTGATTGGGGTTTTGTTAATTACCAATATGACCATAGTGATTCATACTATAGCTAACTTTATGAGTACACAAGATAATTCCTTGAAAATAATCAAAATCATAACTTGGAAATAAAGGAAATACTGAAAGACAATGAAAAGGTCATATCTAAGCAAGATATTTAGTTAGAAGAAAAGGAAGAAGATATCGAGAGATTGAAGAATGAAATCAGTCAAGAAAAAGAAAAGAATAAGGAAGATGATGATCTTATAAGAATCCTTTCAGATCTAGAAGAAATAAGAGAAAGAAATGTCACTCTAAAGATCCAACTTGAAGAAGCTAAAAGAAGAGAGGAGGTAGTGAAGAACCAGTTGAACGAAAGGGAAGAGTCATTTCAAAAGTTGGAAGTAGAAGTTGTGCATCTTAGAAAGAAAGATGAGAAGTCAAACACCCATGTCAAGTTCACGAACATCTCTAGAATCCTGGATGAGATCTTGGATAGTCAAAGATCACCAATTGATAAATTTGGTCTTGGATACCACAAGAAAGAATATACACCTAGGAACCTTGATGAAGGTCCTTCATTTGTAAAGAGTGAAAGCAGGTTTGATACATGACCTTGATGTTCAAAGAGGGAAAGCAACACTACAATCTTCATAATATCATATCAAGGAAGACATCAAGAAGCTACTTCTATAAATCTTGATGTAGGTCCTTCATTTGTAAAGGGTCAAAGAAGGTCTGATGCAGGTCCTTCATGTTCAAAGAGTGAAAGAAACACTACAATATTCAGAATATCATATCAAGGAAGACATCATGAAGCTACTCTTACACCTCAAAGCAATTTTAGAAGAGAGTCACCTTCAAGGATGAGTCAAAGGGGCCAGTATGAAATGATGTTTAATGGTCATTGTTTTTATTGTAATGAATACGGTCATAGAGCCTTGCATTGTAGGAATCATGGAAGAAAGTATGTTGGCAGATTCAACAAAAATGTACGATGTTGAAAATGCAATCATTTTGGACATATTGTTGCACACTGTCCTACTATGAGACACTACAGTTGTGGTAGATTTGGCCACAAAGACCAGGACTACTGGAACTCAAGGAGACAGTCAATGATAAATGCCTCATACAATACAAAAAAAATATTAAATGAGACATGGAATAAAGATGAAGTTGAAATAATAAAAGATCATAGAAAAAAGGACGAGAGACTAGGACACTCCGAGAAGTGGATAGAAAAGACTGAATAGGTGAATATGAGTGGAGTTAATCATTGCACAAAGAGTTTTCGTCATGCAAAAATAAAAATATAAAGTCTCTCAGATGAATTTAGAGAATTGTAAACTAGATAAGTATCATGGATAAATATGGAGACATTTGGTCAGATCTCGATATGAATCAATGAACAGGTTCAAGGATCGTTTGTGTAGTATTTTAGAAGAGCGGTAGTATCTGCAGCAAAAACAATATGTTTTAAATGGCATCTTGTAGAGATGACATGTGGAGAGAACCTGTCAGGAAGTGATCCCCCTTAGAAAAAAAGGGGGAGAGTAGTCAAAGGAAGAGAGAGTAGATTGACAGGGGGAGTCATCTAGTTCAGGCAGAGGATGATTGCAGGGGGAGTTACCCAAGGTTCAACATATTTTTCAATAGCACACATACAAATAGAGGTTGATCATAGGGGGAGAAACCTTTTACATTGATGTCAAAGGGGGAGGGTAACTTCAAAGGAGAGAAGCATCATCGCAGGGGGAGTTTATGTATGAAGTTGGTGTGTTTCCATCAACGACTAAGGGGGATATTGTTGGACATATTTCCATTGATGTCAAGAAGGTGTAGAAGAATCCAATATAAAATCAAACCTTAGAATATATGATTCATATGATCCGTTCATTATTATTTCGAGAGAAATCACAACCATTGAATTAAGGAGGAATCATGTCCACTGATGTAGTTTTCGGGAAAAATTCTAACTATCGGATCATAGAGGAAACTTTCCTAAAGAAGAGGAGAATCGTGGTCATTTGTTGAATATTCGGTACAATCCAAGACCATCAAATCGAGATGAAGCTAGAAGCTGGGATAAATTAAATCCCAACCATTAGATCAATATAAATAAACCTCAATCGTCATATCAAGGTTGCGTAGCAAGAGTCAACTTCGGCGCTGACCACTTTGGTGAAAAAGGGGTTAAAACATGTAAGTTCACCTAAAGGTCAGAGTTTCGAAGTCATGAAGTAATACACATGGCACACTCATTGAGAGCGGATGTCATCATAGAAATACCACGTCAAGAAGGACATGTGGTGCATTTAGATGGTGGCAAGTGTTATGGTCCAGTTGGGATTTTAGGTATACATAAGTCACAAATCTATGTGACACGTGGAAGCTAGTCAACCAATGCTACATCAACAATTATGTAAGAAAGATACGTCACTCCAAGAGTATGTCCTTCAGGGAAAACCAACTTCTACCAGCAACAACTACCCAAAGTGTCAAAGAGCGAAGTCATGAACTAACACTAGTCCTTGATCTAAGATCCTCCAAGATGTACCATGACCATTAGATAAAGTATAGAGGAAGGATAGAGTAAGTGTGAATCATGAAGTAACACTAACTGTTGATTTACTTCAAGAGTGTTCTCAACCAATAATCAAGCATAGTGGAAGGATAACGTAAGTGGAGGTGTTAACTGATAGCAAGTGGTCAGCATAACTTTATGACTTATTCAGTAGGAAAAACACTCTAGAGGGATTGAACTACTTCAGAGTTCGAGTAGCCCAGAGTCCCAGAGTCATGAATAGTCGAATGCTCAAAGAGAGAGAGAGATTTGTTGTGCCTAATCCCATGGTACTAGCTCCTAGACTTGTGAAGGTTATTAAGCAGGGAAGTGTTGATAAGCACTCCAACGATATTTTCTCCAGAGGAGTTGGAAGATTGTAAAAGTCGGAGTCCTCAAACTATGAAATCACAAAGAGAACGAAACTTGTCTACTCAACTATAGATTAAGTCATGGATGTAAATTTGTTTGAAACCTATAGACAAGTTAGGATCGTCCATCTAATGGAATATCGAATATCGACCATTCAATCTACTTCAAATAAATTTACTCCTGGAGGATTGATTGATTGGAAGGGCCAAAAGTCCCGAAGGATGAAGTACTGGAGAACTTGGTTCTAACACTGGTTACATGATAACCGTAAAGAAGAAAAAGGGTATAGAAGTAAATAAACCCTCAGACGTTTGAATAGGGTACCATGAATAAGGATAGGGATAGAAGAAGAAATAAATGAAAAAAATGAGGACACAACAAAATATTAAGAATAAAGTAAAAGGCATGAGATCAAATTAAAAGAAATTGATCCATAACTGTGATCGATTTATGAAAAATAGGTTAGAGGGTTATTGGAAGCATATGAATGGTTAATACTTGTCACACCCTTTCCATTGATAGCTGGTATTCCACATGGTTCCTCGCAGTTGAGGAGATATGAAGGTTTAGATTTGAAAACCTGGAATGATCATGCATTGGTCCCAAAATTGTTGTAGGTGTCAAGTTAGTGGTAACTTGTGGTACAAGTCGGTCCTAAACCTAAACTATTTTTGAGCATGAAAGAGTATAAATTAGACTATGATTTGTTCATTTAGTTAGTGAGTGTGTGAGTGCATGAGATGATATGACATATTTGGATCTGCACTTGAGGTCTATGATTTCAGGGATAGTGATCGATGTGCACAATCTTGGTATCAATTGCAGAGAGATAATGAAGTGAAGAAGAGAATAATTCAAGGGAAGATGAGGTATTGGTCTAAGACTGTAAATTTTGCAGAGGAATATTGATGAAGTGTTTGGTTGATTGTATGGGGATATTCTAGTAATGATCATTTGTTGTATATATATGATTATGAGCTAGAGGACATTCTATGACTGGTTGTACTACTAGATCAATTCTAGTTGGATAAATTGCATTGTATCTGCATGTTGAGTCTTGTGACAAGATGAGTATTCCTTGAGAGTTGGTTATCTCCTTGGAGTTGGTTCTCTTTACTTCCATTGGTCCTGATAAAACCCTCGTGATTGTAGTCGCATGTGAAACATAATACAAAAATCTTACACATACATATGGTGTCTCTTGAATTCACTGTGCTTATGGATTGATTGTTCTTTATTATTGATGAATTTCATTGGTGAATGATTACATGAAATCTTACAATGATAATATGTAATATTATGTCTTGAAATAGTTGTTGACTTGAAGTGAGAAAAGGTTGTAAAAATCCACACATTAATTCAGTCCCCCTCTTAGTGTGGCTGGTGTAGAGAAAGCCTTCACTATATGCCTAACAAGATTGAAGGAGATCGATTGACACAATTATGGATGCTCAAGAAGTTCCCTCTATAGATGAGGTTCCATTCTTTGATGAGACAAGTTATTTGGGATGGAGAGTAAAGATGAAAGAGTATTTGAAATCAAAAGGATAAGGTATTTTTGGACCCATTTCCTCAAAGAATATATCCAAGTTTGCATCCCAAAGAAGAGTAAGGAAGAACAATGAAGTGGCGTTGAATATTATCTTCAATGGAATATCAAATACTGTCAAATCAAGCATTAAAATATGCACATATTCCAAGGATTTAGGGATGAAGTTAGAAAAGGTGTCTCAAATAAAAAAATAAGACATAGAAGACATTCCTATCAAGGATGAGAAGGAAGACTCGACCATCAATGAAGGTAAATACTCTCCACAATATTATGATTGCAATAATGTTGATGTTGAATGTTCCCCTTCTATTAAAGAAGAATATTCAGATACAATAGAAGGAAGTTCAGTTAGCATTTATCCCATGGAAGAAGTAGAAGAAGAATTGTCAGAGATTAAAAATAAAGTTGATTGGGGTTTTGTTAATTACCAATATGACCATATTGATTTAGACTATAGTTATATTTGTTAGTATACAAGAGAATTCCTTGAAAAGAATCAAAAGCATATCTTGGAAATAAAGGAAATGCTCAAAGACAATGAAAAGTTCATATTTGAGAAAGATATTCAGTTAGAAGAAAAGGAAGAAGAGATTAAGAGATTGAACAATGAAATAAGTCAAGAAAAATAAACGAAGAAGGGAGATGATGAGCTTAGAAAAAGCCTTGCATATCTAGAAGAAATAAGGCAAAGCAATGTCAATCTGAAGACCCAACTTGAAGAAGCCAAAAGAAGAGAGGAGGTAGTGAAGAACCAGTTGAACGAAAGGGAATATTCATGTCATAAGCGAGAAGCAGAAGTTGTGCATATTAGAAAGAAATTTGAGAAGTCAAACACCCATGTCAAGTTCACAAAAAAATCTACAATCCTGGATGAGATCTTGGATAGTCAATGATCACCAAATGATAAATCTGGCATTGGATACAACAAGAAAGAATATACTCCTATGAAGCTTGACGAAGGTCCTTCATTTGTAAAGAGTGAAAGAAGGTTTGATGTAGGACCTTCATTTTCAAAGAGGGAAAGAAACACTACAATCTTCAGAAGATCAGATCAAGGAAGACATCAAGAAGCTACTCCTATGAAGCTTGATGCAAGTCCTTCATTTGTAAAGGGTAAAAGAATGTCTGATGCAGGTCCTTCATGTTCAAAGAGTGAAAGAAACGCTACAATCTTATAGAATATAAGATCAAGTAAGACATCAAGAAGCTACTCCTACACCTAAAAGAAATTTTAGAAGAGAGACACCTTCAAGGATGAGTCAAAGGGGGAGGTATGAAAGTGTTTTCAATGGTCATTGCTTTTCTTGTAACGAATACAGTCATAGAACCTTGGATTGTAGGAATCATGGAAGAAAATATGTTGGTAGATTCAAAAACAATGTAATATGTTGGAAATGAAATCATGTTGGACATATTGTTGCACAATGTCACATTATGAGATGCTATAGTTGTGGTAGATTTGGCCACAAATCCTGGGACTACAGGAACTCAAGGAGAGAGTCAATGAGAAATGCCTCATACAATACAGAAAGAAGAGTAAATGAAACATGGAAGAAATATGAAGTTGCAAGAATAGAATATCATAGAACAAAGGTCAAGAGACCAGAACACTCCTAGATGTGGATAGAAAATATTGAACAGGTGAATATGTGTGGAGTAAATTTTTGCACAAAGGGTTGTCGTCATGCGGAAAGAAAACTATAAAGTCTTTCAGATCACTTTAGAGAATTGTAAAGTAGAGAAACATCATGGATAAAGATGAACACATATGGTCATATATCAATAAGAAGAAATGAATAAGTTTAAGGATCATTTGAGCAATGTTCCAGTAGAGCAACAGTATCCATAACAGAAACAAAATGTTGTATACATTGGTGTACATGGAATCTTGTAGAGATGACATGTGGAGAGAACTCGCTGGGAAGAGCTACCCCTTAGAAACAAAGGTGGAGAGTAGTCAAAGGCATAGAGAGAAGATTGACAGGGGGAGTCATCCAGTTCAGGAAGAGAATTATTGCAGGGGGATTTACCCAAGGTTCATTAGATTGGTCAACAACATGTAGAAAGACAGAGGTTGTTCATAGGGGGAGAAACCCTTTTCCATTGATGTCAAAGGGGGAGAGTAACTTCAAAGGAGAGAACCATCATCACAGAGGGAGTTTATGTATGAAGTTTGTGTGTTTCCATCAATGACAAAGGGGGATATTTTTGGACATATTGTCATTGATGTCAACAGGGTGCAGAAGAATCCAATATAAAATCGAAGCTTAGAAGAGATGATGCACATGAGTTGTTCATTCTTATTTCAGGAGAAATCACAAACATTGAATTGAGGAGGAATATCATCCGCTGATGTAGTTTTTGGGACAAATTCCTACTGTCGGAGCATAGAAGAAACTTTCGTAAATAAGAGGAGAATCATGGTCATCTGTTGAAGATTTGGGATAGTCCAATACCATAAGATCGAGATGAATCCAAAATCTTGGAGAAGTTAAATGAAAACCATCATATCAGGATAAATAAAAATCAACCGTCAGATCAAGGTTGTGTAGTAGCAGTCAACTTCGATGTTGGCTACTTCGGCAAAAAGTGGTTTAGAACATGTAAGTTCACCCGAACGCTGGAGCTCCGAAGTCACGAAGTAAGATAAGTGGCACACACATTGAGAGCCCACGTCTTCTTAGAAATACCACATCGACAAGGAAACGTGGCACATTTAGATGGTGGCAAGTGTCAAGGTACAGATGGAATTTTAGGTATACATAAGTCACAAATCTATGTGACATGTGGTAGCCACTCAACCAGTGCCACATCAACAGTGACATAAGAAAGCTATGTCACTTTGGGAGTATGTCCTTTAGGGAAAACCAACTTATACTACCAACAATTGCCTGAAGCGTCGAAGAGAAAAGTCATGAACTAACGTTGGTACTTGATCTAAGATCCTCCAGAATGTATCATGACTGGTAGATCAAGTATAGTGGAAGGATAAAGTGTGAATCACAAAGTAACACTAACCGTTGATTTACTTTGGGAGCGTTCTCAATCGATAATAAATCACAGTGGATGGATATCATAAGCATAGGTGTTAAACGATAGCAAGCAGTCACCACAACTTTATGACTTATTCGGTAGGTAAACACTCCATAGGTATTGAACTACTTCATAGTTCGAGTAGCCCAGAGTCTTGGAGTCACAAATAGTTGAATACCCGAAGAGCGAGAGCTCCTTTGTGCCTAATCCCACGGTCCTATCTCCTGGACTTGTGATGGTTATTAAGCATGGAAGTGTTGATAATCACTCCGATGGTATTTTATCCAAAGGAGTTAGAATATTGTAAAAGTTGGAGACCCGAAACTCCGAGATCCCAAAGAGAACAAAAATCATCCACTCAATTGTAGATTAAGTCATGGTCATCAATTTGTTTGAAACCTCTAGAAAATCTAGGATCGTCCATCTAATGGAAGGTCTAATATCGACCATCCGATCTACTTTGGTGAAATTTACTCTGGGAGGATTGATCGATTTCAAGGGTTGAAAGTCTCGAAGGACGAAGTACCAGAGAACCTGATTCCAACACCAGTTACATGATAATGGTAAAGAAGAAAAAGGGGTTAAAACTAAAAAATCCCTCGAACGTTTGAATACGGTCTCATGCAGAAAGATAGTGACGGAATAACAAATTACTAATATAATTGAGGATGCAGGAAAAATGTAAAATAAAATAAAAGGCATGAGATCAAATTAAAAGAAATTGATCCATACCTGTGATCAATTTAAGAAAAATAGGTCAGAGGGTTGTTGGAAGCATATGAATGGTTAATATTCATCACACCCTTTTTGGTGATAGGTGGTATGCCACGTGGTTCCTCACAGTTGAGGATATATGAAGGTTTAAAGTTGAAAACCAGGAATGATCACACATTGGTCCCAAAATTGTTGTAAGTGTCAAGTTAGTGGTAACTTGTGGTACAAGTCGGCCCTAAACCTAAACTAGGGTTGAGAATGAAATATTATAAATACAACTATGCTTTCTTCATTTGGTTAGTGAGTGTGTGAGTTCATGAGATGATACGACATATGTGGATCTTCACTTGAGGTATGTGATTTCGGGGATGGTGATCTATGTGCACAATCTTGGTATGAATTGCAGAGAGAGAATGAAGTGAAGAAGAGCATAATTCAAGGGAAGATGAGGTATTGGTATAAGACTTTTGCAAAGGAAGTTTGATGAAGTGTTTGGTTGATTGTATGGGGAGATTCTAGTAACAAGCATTTGTTGTAGATCTCTGATTATGAGTTGGAGGACATTCTATGACTGGTTGTACTACTAGAGAAATTCCAGTTGAATAGATTGCATTCTATATGCAAGATGAGTCTTGTGGAATGTTGAGTCTTGATTCAGAGTTGGTGCCCTTCACTTCTGTTGGTGCTGATAAAACCTCGTGATTATAGTCACATGTAAAACATAATACAAAAATCTTACACATACATATGGTGTCTCTTGTGTTCATTGTTCTTATGGATTCATTTCTCTTTATTATTGATGAATGTCACTGGTGAACGATTACATGCAATCTTAAATGATGATGTGTAATATTATGATTTGAAATAGTTGTTGTCTTGGAGTGAGAAAAAGTTGTAAAATTACACACACTAATTCACCCCCCCTCTCTTAGTGTGGTTGGTGTGTTCAACATGTCAACATCGAGAAAGTTCCAAAGGTAAGGCCAAACAAATTCCAGAGCCAATCCTCGAGCAGATAATAATGCCCACCTTTGTTGCTTAAATGGTCGTGGCCCAGCCACCAGGAGAACGGGAAGACCTCGAACTTTTGGTTGATGAAAAAGACTTAACTAATATTGATCCATACCTATTAGAGGAGGCTTACAATAAGAAACAAATACAATCCCTCCCTCTTAAGAAACTATATAAATTACATAAATTATATATTGACTCCAAAGTTAGGGCTACATCTAGATCTAGAGGATTTTTGGGAATACATATGGACCCAAGAAAAAACAATCGGAAAAAACCCAAGGAAATAAGACAACGAGGCATAAATATGCATAGCAACTCATCTGCGAGGTGGGAAGCTTTATGATCAACTCAGGAGAGATAGAAAATCTCAATAAGGGATTCTTCTCACCACCCAACTCCTTCATCATCATGAATATTATATCATGGAATGTAAGGGGCCTTAATGGGAGAATGAAACAAAGAGTTCTTCATATATTTATAATGGAAGAGAAACCAGATATATTGTTTCTTCAAGAGACAAAATGCGCAGGAACCACTATAGAAGAGCTCTTTGCAAGTTGTTGTAGCGAGAGAGGTTGTGTATTTAATGACTCTAATGGTGCAACGAGTGCACATGTTATCTTATGGAAACCTACTATAGTCACCCTGTATAGATTTTATTTTATGGTATGAATGATAACACCACATTATCACACCATAGGTTCCAGTAGAGGGGGTCACATCAGAAATGCCTATGGTCCCCAATCACCACCAAAAAATGAAAACTTTTTGCAAAATATAAATCCTTGGGAAACATTGTTCGTCAAATGAGATGGATAATTAGAGGATATTTCAACATCATCATATCCCTGGACAAAAAAAGAGGCAGAGTTAGAAGATTGGACAAGGACAATGAAAATTTTAAAAATCTCATAAAAGACCTACATTTGATAGGCATTGAATTGTGGTATGGAATCTTCACATGGACCAACAAGCACTTTAACACCCATTAGGTAGCTTGTTGGTTGGATCACTTCTTGATTTCATAATCCCTCATGATGGAAGGACATGTGCTAGAGGCAAGAATTCTCCTGAAATTAGGGTCGGACCACTGGCCAATTCAGTTCTAGATCGACAACAACTACGCCCCAAAATTCAATCCTTTTTGGTCTAAAAATTTATGGATAACCCACCCATATTTTCAAGATCTATTCTATAAATGATGGTCAGATGCATCAATAACTCGTGGAACCCTTATGTATATATTTTAACATAAGATAAATAATTTAAAGCATTTTCTACGAGACTAGAATAAGAATGTGTTTGGTAGAATTTTTCAGGCCCAAAGATCAATTGAGCAACACTTGAAGGAGATTAAAAAACAATTCATTCTGCAAGGCCCTACAGATTCCCTACAGGCAGAGGAAGAGGTTCTTAAAAAATAGCAGGAAGAAAGGCATCAACAAGAGGAAATTATTTGGTGCAATAAATCAAGGGTACAATGGCTCAAAGAAGGAGAAAATAATACCAAGTTCTTCCATATATCCATATTACATAGGCAACATGTAAATCAAATCACCAAATTGGAAAATGACCAAGTTTAGATACTCATGGAGAATGAAGAAATGGAGGATGAGCTCATCAACTACTACACAAACCTTTTTTTGAATTTGATCCCTAATTTCTCAGAAGCCCTAAATAAAATCACCCAACACATACCAAATCTCATCTCTCCTAAACGAAATGAATCACTCATGCAACCTATCTCAATTATGGAGGTTGACCAAGCTATGAAGGAAATTTTCGTGCGAAAATCCCCAGGTCTAGATAGATTTACCACACACTTCTTTCACCATTGTTGGTTGATGGTTTGGGAGGTGGTTTGGCAGTTGGTGGAGGAATTCCTCTCCTTGGGTAAAGTCTTAGTTTCTCTCAATGCCAACTTCCTCATGCTCATACCTAAGGAAGAGAGGGTTACACACCCAAAGAAATTTAGAACCATTTCATTATGTAATGCCAATTATAAAATCATAAAAAAAGTCATTATGCTCACACTGAAGTTGATTCCACCCTTTATGATCTACAAGGGGCAGTCGAGATATGTGGAAGGACATCATATTACATATAGTGTCATTCTGGCACATGAGTTGATCCACTCCCTTAAATAAATGATAAATCCATGTATTCTTTTAAAACTTGACCTTTCAAAGGCCTTTGACCACTTTAGTTGGCAATACATCTTTTCTATTATTTTTTCTTTTGGCTTCTGTAATGACTAGGTAAATTGGATAGTAAATCTCACTTCAACCGCATTATTTTCTATACTTGTCAATGGCGTCCCTTCAAAAACCTTCAGTCCCTCTCAAGGAATCCATTTAGGACCCCCTCTACCCTTTCCTCTATGTCATTATGGATGAAGGTCTTAACCATTACATTAAGGCCTCCATAGTGGATGGTTTCTTGCAAGGGATTCCCCTCCATGGTCTCCAACCAATAGCTTGACATAGTCAATTCATGGATAACCCAGTGTTAATGGGCACAACCACTGCACAAGAAACACATAAACTAAATCTCATCCTCTTTGATTTCAATGAAGCTTTAGGAACCTTTGTCAATATAGATAAATCCCATATTTCTTATTTAATACCCCTCTAGTCATTGAAAAATACATTTCCCACCTGTTAGTTGGCATCCCTTGGAGCTCCCTTCCATCTTGAAATATTTGATTCTGTGGCTAGAAACATTTCCTGGCATAACCTCATTGAATCCCATTTTAGAACATTGAACTCTTGGACCTTCCACACCCTTAATCTGGTTGGTTGATTGGTGCTCATAAAATTGTTCTTCATGCGATACCGACCTATCTCTTCTCAGACTTAGATTCTCCTAAATTGGTGCTCAACACCATTATAAATATTCAAAGAAAATTCATTTGGAAGGATCTGAAATATAAAAACAAATGTGATGAAGACCCCCAAACCCTCAGGTCCAAGGTCTGCGCAGGATCGCTCTAATTTTCCCTTGAGTCTAATTGACTCTTTGATTTCCCCTTGGGGAAGATCTCATACACTCACTTTTTATCCACAGGTCCTTATGAATTGATCCTGCGTGAACAAACACTAGGCATCAACCCAAATCTCTTTGATCACAATAGCATCGTGCCCTTCACTAAATCAGGACTTTGGGTTTCACGATTTTGTGATCCCTGTTGTCGAGTTTCTTGGCCCTCTACTTGCCAAAACCCGAAATGACAAATTCTGATGCACTTAGCAAAAGTTGGCTTCCCAATGAACTTCTTACTTCATCGGGGTTTTGGACTTTGCAACTTCGAGAATTAGGATGCAAAGCTCCCAGTCCTTCGACCTCCGAAACCCGAAACATTCAACAAGATTTGACTTCGCTAATTGATGAAGACATGCCACCTATCGACTGAACCACTTTCTATCACCGACATGGACTCTTGCCACCTGTCACTCTTCCCGACTTTCGGGACTCTCGCTCCCAACACCCGAAGTGCCGAAATCCCGAACTCCATGCCAATTCCTATCGCAACTTGTGATTTCGAGACTTTCATTCCTCTATACTCAACTCCTTGTTGTCAGGCTCCCCAAAATGCTGAAATGACACTTTCCATAGGGTCAACGACTAATAAATCTCTGCTCAATCCAACACTTAACTTCTCCATAGCTCTCCTGGATCCTACAGTCCTCGCTATTTCATGAACTTTCCACAGAGAATTTCAACTGCTGGTTCCTCCTTGACAACTTCTATAAGGTAACCGAAGTTCTCTCACTTGAACTTAACTTCTACTGGACGACTTCGAACCTCATCTCCCTTTGAAGTATTTCAAAGGTGTTAACCCTCTTGAGATTTCTCTGGCAACTTCAAGCCTTGAAATATCTCTGGCACGCACTCCTTGCGACAACCTTTCGAATACTCATGGGTATTCGACCTCTTGATTTTGTACACTCCCTGCAACAACAATCCTCAAATACTTCTCTTAGTTTATAAGTCCTAAGATTTCAACTAGCCTGCACACGCCTTGCACGACTTCTATGATTCACTTGCACTTCTGTTGGAATGAGAACAATGATATCCCTCCTAAGCTTTCAGAGATAAACTCTGAACCTTCGTCAACGCACTCCTTGCAGGAACTTCTCTTGCTAAGGAAGAGAAACAATTGAAACTTATTCTCTTTCTCTCTCAGACTTAAAACATTTAGCATGAAATCATACATTCAACACAAAATAACAACAAAAGAATAACAGAGAGAATGGAACAACTGTAAGCATACCATTCACCATGTATAAACAAAAAACATCATAACATCATGAAATATGACTCAAAGCTTCATATATTAATTCAAAGCTCCTGTACATGGGGTTTTCTCTACAACTTTCTACTTCATCTCTCTCTTTCTCTATTATGTGCTAATGATTCAATACTACTATGATACAATGGTGAGGGTGTCTATATCCGTTTTCCCTCCTATTCTCTAAACTGTCTAATCTATTCAATTCAAACCTACCTACTTTCATTAACTATGCATAAATGCCTCGACATTCTACAGATGAGAGCAACCACTCACGATCTATTTACAATCTCCAAGATATAAATGCAAAGTACACTTCTAGCTATTTCATTAACACACGCTCCTTTTAAACTTTTGAAACATTTCAAAACATGAGAAATGTGTGTTGCACTTTCCAGTTGTCTTTAGCCTCCACGCTCGCTTGATTGCTTATGATGCTCCTGCATCATACTCCCTCTCTTTAAAATTTTCACGAACTTCTGTTCATGAGCTCTTGCATGGTCTGTCCATGGTTATGAACTTCTGCTTCATCTTTCCAGCTGGCATCTTCAACTGGATGTCCCTTCCATTTGACTAAGTATTCAAAATACTCTTCTCTTTTGGTCTTCCTACTAAGTCTTTTGTCAATTATGCTTTCCATCTATGGCTTTTCAGCTACAAGCATTTGGTTGGCCCATTGAACCTCTGTCTCTTCATCCTCTATTCCCGTTTCTTCAACTCTGTAAGGGCACAAGTCCGCAACATTGAATATCGTTGAAATTCCGACCCCATCAAGTAATTCAATCTCATATGCATTTTGCCCAAGTTTCTTCAATACCCTGCATGGTCTAATCTTTTTCATCTTCAGCTTGTTATATGTTCCCCTTGGGAACCTTTCCTTCCTTAGATGTGCAAGAATCAGATCACCAACCTCAAATTGAAGTTATCGCCTTTGTTGATCTACTCTGTGCTTGTATTCTTGGTTTGAACTTTGCAATCGCTCCTTGACTTGGCTGTGAAGCTCCTTCATTGCTTCTGCAAAATTCTCTGCACTAGCACTCCTGAATTCATTTCTTTCTAAATCTCTCAATTCAGATACTCCTCTTGGCTGCATTCCATATACAATTTGGAATAGACTCTGCCCTGCGCTTCTATTGGTCAAATCATTATAAGCAAATTTCGCCTGTGGAAGAATGTGATCCCACTGACTGTGGTGTTCAGTCACTAGGCTCCTTAGCAAATCTCCCAAGCTTTTGTTCACAACTTCTGTCTGTCCATCCATTTGAGGATGATACGCTAAAATAAATGATAAAATTGTCCCCAACTTCTTCCATAAAGTCCTCCATAAATGTCCCACAAACTTGGCATCCCGATCAAAAATGATACTCCTGGGCAAGCCATGAAGTCTAACGACCTCTTTGAAAAACAGGTTCGTAATATGAGTTGCGTTGTTGGTTTTCTGGCATGGTATAAAATGTGCCATCTTGGAAAATATGTTGACTACCACAAAGATTGACTCACAACCTCTTTTCTTTCTTGGTAGTCCCAATACAAAATCCATGCTCACTGCATCCCATAGCCTTTCTGGTATGGATAATCGCTGATATAACCCTGTGTTCTGCCTTTTCCCTTTTGTGTGATGACAAATTCTTCATCTATCCATAAATTTCTTAACATATGTCCTCATCCCTGGCCAAAAATATGAGCCATTCAATTTTGAGAACATCTTATCATGATCAAAGTGTCCGGCCAATCCTCCACTATGTTTTCCCTTCAGCAGATTCTCCCTCATGGAGCATTTTGGAATACATAACTAATTGCCCCTGAACAATAATCCATCTTGGATCATGTATTCAATCCATTGGCTTTTTCCCTTGAGAACTGCATTCTTGGATGCCTCATATGCCTCCTTAAAATCTGGGTCATCCCTGTACATTTCTTTGAGGTTATCAAAACCCAAAGTTTTGACTCTAAATTCCTACATAAGCAAACATTTCCTACTCAAAGCATCAACAACTTTGTTAGCAGTTCCAGAAATATGTTGAATCACAAAAGTAAAATTCTGCATGTATTGAACCCATTTAGCATGCTTTTGGTTCAACTTCTCCTGTTGAGTCACGAATTGCAAAGCATGATTATCGTTGTACAAAACAAGCTCTTTAGGGACCAAATAATGTCTCCATTTCTTCAGCGCTTGTATGACTGCATAGAATTCCTTGTCATATGTGGAGTACTTAACCTTCGCTTCATTCAGTTTCCCACTGAAGTATGTGATCGGCCTATCGTCTTGGCTCAAGACCACTCAAATTGCAAACCCACTTGCATCACACCTGACCTAGAATGTCTTGCTGAAATCGGGCAAAACCAAAATTGGTTGTTCAGTGATCTTCTTCTTCAGCAAGTTGAAACTCTTCTCTGCTTCCCCTGTCTAGTGAAAAGATTTATGTCTTTTCTTCACCGTATCCATCATTGGTGCACTAATTCAATTGAAATTTCAGATGAATTTCTTGTAGAAACTATCTAAACCATGGAAGCTTCGAACTTCAAACACACTTTTCGGTGATGGCCAATTCTTAATTGCATTCACCTTTTCGAGATCCATCTTCAGCTCATTTGGAGAGATAAAAAAACCCAAATAAATGAGTTTTGTCCTCATAAATGATGATTTCTTCATATTAATCCACAATTTCTCTTGCTGTAATCTCCTCATTACTGTAGCTAAATGCCTTAAGTGCTCTGCTTATGTCTTGCTGAAAATCAATATATCGTTAAGATATACGATGATGAATTTCCCGATGAACTCCTTCAGGACTTCATTCATCAATCTTATGAAAGTACTGGGTGCATTTGTTAAGCCAAATGGAATAACAAGCCATTCATACAACCCTTCATTCATCTTGAATGTTGTCTTCCACTCATCACCTTCCCTCATACGAATCTGATGATAACCTCTTTTCAAATCAATATTTGAAAAAAATCTTTCTCCACTCAAGCAATCCATCAAGTCATCCATCCTTGGTAATGGAAATCTATATCTGATGGTAATCTTATTGATTTCCCTTGAGTCTGTACACATCCTCTAGCCTCCATCTTTCTTTGGGCTGAGCACTATTGGAACAACACATGGACTCAAGCTTTCTCTAATCAACCCTTTGTCCATTAAGTCCTGGATTTGTCTCTTGACTTCTTCATTTTCTTGCACCCTCAATCTGTATGCTACTTTGTTTGGTAAACTGGCTCCATGTATAAGATCAATGTGATTACTTATACTTCTAATAGGTGGTAATAAGCGGGGTAGTTCGTCCACTACTATATCAACAAACCCTTCCAACAACTCCTGGATTTCCTCTGGTAAATCATCTACTCTTGTACTGGTCGAAACAATTCTAGGCTTCCTGACCTCAACAAATTGTGTTTCTTCCTTCTTCTTAACCTCCTTAAGAAGTTCCTTCCCACTCATGAGAAGTATAGTGTTGCTCACCTCTGGTTTTAATTCTTTATCCTTAATCGGAAACAACATGTGAGTCCTTCCATTCTTCCTTAGGGTGTATGTGTTCTTTCTCCCATCCTGAACCACATTCCTATCATATTGCCATGATCTACCCAACAATAGATGACAAACATCCATGGGAATGACATCACATAATATTTCATCCTTATATCCTCCTATCTTAAATTCAACTAAACATTGTTTAGTGACATTTACCTGATGTCCTTTTTGTAGCCATGAAACTCTGTATGGGATTGGCTGTACGATAGTCTCCAGCTCCATATTTTCTACCATCTCTGTAGAAACGAGATTGTCTGTGCTACCGCTGTCCACTATGACTTTGCATACTCTATCCTTGGTCTTGCAAGCAGTCCGAAACAGACTGTTCCTTTAGGCTAGGTTCTCTGCCTCTTTCTCCGGCTTCAAGAGAACTTTCCTCATCATCAAGGATCTTCCACCCTCAACATATTTTGCCTCAACATTCCATATTTTTTCTTTGGTAATGTGAGTCTCACCACCTTCCTTCCTTCGGTCTGGACACTCATAAGATTTATGTCTATTTTTCCCATAGACAAAACATTTCACTTCACCTCCTCGGCCTCTTCCTCTTCCTCTAGCTCGAGGAAAAGTATTTATATCAACATACTGCCCTCTCTATGAGCGTCCTCCTCTCTCATGTTGAGTTAGAGGCTTCTTCCCCTCTTCTTGAGGTCTCTAAGTTTTGTCTTGGGCAATTGTTTTGCCTCTGGTTGGACTTCTGCCTCAGCCTCTTTGACCTTGCTTTCATCTCATCTTCTCTTCAGCTTTCAGAGCCATTTGATAAGCATATTCTATAGTCCAAATGATCATCATGCTCATCTCATCTTGGATGTCATATCTCATACCATTCATGTATCTGGCAACCTTTTCACCATTGCTTTCTCGATGACCTGCTCTAATGTTTATCTTGTAGAACTCTTCAGTGTATTCCTTCACTGACATCAACTTCTGTCTCAAATTCTACATCCTCCAAAACAGAGTAATTTGATAGTCCTTGGGTATGAATTTGGCTTTCATCTTCGCAACCATTCTATCCCAACTCTTGATTTTTTGCTTGTCGTTGTAGTGTTTGTTAGCTTGTAGTTCATCCCACCATAATGTTGCATGCCCTTTAAGTCTCGTGACAACATTTTTTACTTTTATATCTTCCTCGACATCCTCATAGTCGAAATATTTATCCATAGCTCTAATCCATTCTAGAAGCTCTTCAACATCCAGGTTTCCTTCATATACTGGAATTTCCATCTTTGCTTTGGCACCTATCCTTGCAACATCCCAAAATTGGCGTTTGTCTACATCATCTTTGACTGTGAATTCTTCTCAATGTCCAGCTTCATTTTCACTGTCAGCCTCACTGATATCCCCAATGTCGACTGTGCACCTCTGTACTGTCTCCATGGCATCAAGCCTGGCACGTAACTCGCGCATTTCCCTTTCCACTGTTGGATCAGGCATTGTTCTATCTCTTCTTCTTAGCGGCATGGCTGAGAAATGTTTCCTCTTTCCTCCTCTCGCTTCCTCTGTCTACAATATACAAACAGAGTCAAGCTCTGATACAACTTGATCCAGACCCCCAAACCCTTAGGTCCAAGGTCCGTGCAGGATCGTTCTAATTTTCCCTTGAGTCTAATTGACTCTTTGATTTCCCCTCGGGGAAGATCTCATACACTCATGGTGTATCCGCAGGTCCTTATGATTGAACCGGCGTGAACAAACACCAGGTGTCAACCCAAATATCCTTGATCACAATAGCGTTGTGCCCTTCACTAAACCGGGACTTCGGGTTTCACGATTTCATGATCCCTGTTGTCGAGGTTCTCGGCCCTCTACTTGATGAAACCTAAAATTATGAATTCTGATGCACTCAGCAAAGGTTGGATTCCCAACGGACTTCTTACTTCATTAGGGTTTCGGACTTTGCGACTTTGCGAATCCGGATGCAAGGCTCCCAGTCCTTTGACCTCCGTACCCCAAAACAATGAACAAGATTTCACTCTGTCGATTGACAAAGACACGCCACCTGTCCACTCAACCACTTTCTATCGCCGACGTGGAATCCTGCCACCTGTCACTCTTTCTATCTTTTGGGACTCTCACTCCCAAAGCGTTGTCTCCTCCGTTCCTGACACCCGAAGTGACGAAATCCTGAACTCCACGCCAATTCCTATCGCAACTCGTGATTTTGGGACTTTCATTCCTCTATACTCAACTCCTTGTCGTCATGATCCCCGAAATGCCGAAATGACACTTTCCATAGGGTCGGTGACTAATAAATCCCTGCTCGATCCAACGCTTAACTTCTCCGCAGCTCTTCTAGATCCTACGGTCCTCGCTATTTCATGAACTTTCCACAGAGAATTTCGACCACTCGTTCCTCCTTGATGGCTTCTGTAAGGTAACTGAAGTTCTCTCAATGGAACTTAACTTCTGCTAGATGACTTCGAACCTCGTCTTCCTTTGAACTATTTCAAAGGTGTTAACCCTCCTGAGCTTTCTCTGGTGACTTCAAGCCTTGAAAGAACTCCGGCACACACTCGTTGTGGCAACCTTTCGAATACTCCTAGGTATTCGACCTCTCGATTCTGTACACTCCTTGCAACAACAATCCTCAAATCCTTCTCTTAGTTGATAAGTCGTAAGCTTTCAACTAGCCTGCACATGCCCTGCACTGCTTCTGTGCTTCACTTGCACTTCTGTTGGAATGAGAACAACAATATCCCTCCTGAGCTTTCAGAGATAAACTCTAAACCTTCGTCAACGCACTCCTTGCTGGAACTTCTCTTGCGCAGGAAGAAAAACAATTGAAACTCATTCTCTTTCTCTCTCAGACTTCAAACATTTAGCATGAAATCATACATTCAACACAGAATAACAACAAAAGCATAACAAAGAGAATAGAACAACTGTAAGCATACCATTCACCATGTATAAACAGAAAACATCATAACATCATGAAATCTGACTCAAAGCTTCATATATTAATTCAAAGCTCCTGTACATGGGGTTTTCTCTACAACTCTCTACTTCTGCTCTCTCTTTCTCTATTCTTTGCTAATGATTCAATACTACTATGATACAATGGTGAGGGTGTCTATATACGTTTTCCCTCCTACTCTCTAAACTGTCTAATCTATTCAATTCAAACCTACCTACTTTCATTAACTATGCATAAATGCCTTGACATTCTATAGATGAGAGCAACCACTCAAGATCTGCTTACAATTTCCAAGATATAAATGCAAAGTACGCCTTTTAGCTATTTCATTAACACCCGCTCGTTTTAAACTTTCAAATCATTTCAAAATGTGAGAAATGCGTGTTGCGCTTTCCAGTTGTCTTTCGCCTCCACGCTCGCTTGATTGCTTACGATGCTCCTGCATCAAAATGGGCCTTGGTCAGTTGGGAAAAAATTTCAAAACCAAAGCTCAATGGTGGTCTTCGGCTCCGCGATCCATGTTTTCTCAAAGAAGTAATGCGTGAAAAATATGGTGGATATGGTTGAAGCACCCAAAATAACTATGGGAAAGGTTGTGGAAACGAGAATATTCTTAGCACATTGATGAAGCTCATCTGATCAAAATGACAAATCAGATCCAAGGGTCCATTATCTAGAACACGGCTTGGTGCAATCAACCCCTCATTTAGGAGCATGGTTTATGGGAATTAAGAGATGGACAAAATTCCTTGTTCTATTTAGACTCATGGAAACAACTCCCTCCACTACAGTCCTTGGAAAGCCTACATTATCTCCATGCCCAAATGTCAAAGGACAATACGATAAAGGTATCCACTTTATGGAAATAAACACCCCTAGACTCTCAATGAGAGCTTGTAAAACCTCACACAGGGATCTTAATCTTCCAATTGACTGCAACTTAGACTCTTGGAAAGAAATTGCTTCTCTGAGGAATTCTACAATTGGAAATTTTATAATTAAATAATCCTACTATCTCAAAGCACAACTTCATTTACTGCCAAAGAACCTCATCTGACATAACATTTGAAAATCACACATGTGGCCGAAGATTTTCATTTTTCTTTGGCTTCTAATATAAAACCAAATCCTAACTTGGGACAACTAAAGGAAAAAAGGATTTATTGGGCCCTCAGTGTGTCCTCTTTGCATGAAGTAGGAGGAATCAAAGGAGCACTTAATGAATCAATGTAATTTCATTATGGAACTCTCGGATAAGGTGGGCCTTATCATTAGGAAAAAAAACCGAGCAAGAGATATTATCGTTCAATCTATAGAAATGTGGCGAATGAGTGCCTACAACAATCCAATCCTCAACAAAATTTGGCGTTTTCTTCCTTGATTTATTATTTGGAAAATTTGGAAAGAACGAAAGAGGAACGTCTTCCACTCCAAGCCCTCATCAATAGTTTTTTTCTTGTTCGAGATGTTTAACAACACTCAAGAAACTATGAGATCACATAAGTGGTCTGTAGAGGACCTTGCTTGCAATCGCAATGAACACATTATTCCCTCTAAGTGGCATTTGAGCATGGACCCTTATCTACCCCCCATTGGATCAAATCCTCAAGCCATAGTCACCTAAAGTCAAAACACTTGCTAGTGTCCCCCTCAAGGATTATATAAATTGAATTTTGATGGAGCCTATAAGCGCAATCTAAGTCAATTCAGATTTGGGGTGGTGATAAAAATTAGCAAGAAAAATGAGCCACATAATGGAAGGAAAATTGGGCTTTGAGACCAACAATTTAGTGGAGATATGAGGCTTTCTTCATGGCATTCCACTTGCTTCTCATCAAAGCCTAAAGAATCTCATAATCGAGTGGGAATCCCAACTTATCATTTGTCTTGGTACCAAAATATTTCATGGCTCCAACCTTGTTAACTCTCCCCTAGCTGGTGCTTTTTTAGTTCTCTTTAAATACTCAAATCCCTTCTCCATACTGGCCTCATTATTATCCCCTCTCATGTACGTAGAGCAACGAATAAAGTGGAAGAAAAAAATCCTGATGAAGGGGTAGTTTTAAGGGGTGTAGATATCCTCTTTGATGCCAATTCTCTTCCAAATCCCCCCATATTCCAGCAATGTGTCACTGTAGCTGACTCATATTGCAACTCCCTAGAGGGGGTGACATGTGCCTATCCATGTAGTTAAAGCTCGTCCATGCCTAATTCCTCTCCTACATTATTTGTTTCTCAAGGAAACAATTTAATGCAGGGCGATTTGACGAGAGATTTCATTCCATGGGACCTTTGATGCTGTCGTTCAGGATGACGTCGGGTTTAATTAGGAGGGGTACTATAGAGGAAATTTTCACCTCTGATTTTATTGATCCCTTAATGTACCATAATGGGAATATTTATACTTACTTCTCCGTTATTTTAAACACGCCTCTCCTTCTTTTTATGTCTTCACGCTTGGCTTCCCCATTGGAGACGTTCAGACGTGATTAGTTCTGAATTGATTTTATCCATCCTCTGTTAATTTCTCTCATCCTTTGCGTCATGGCCCGTGAGCGTGGCCTATCCCACATAGGTCCATACTATCTCAGATATCTCGCTGGCTTCCAGAAAAACGCTAGTGTCACTGCAAATTATCTTATTCGAACATGTTCATTTATATTTTATGTGATGAATCATAATCTACATCCATCCCAACAATTACTTTATCAAATCACGAATCTATTATACACTAAAAATTATTTAAATATTTATTTTAATTTTTTATTTTAGATATAGAATATCTCAAACTTCATTTTTATTGGTAATTAAAAATTATTAAAATATTCATTAAATCACGAATCTATTATACATTAAAAATTATTAAAATATTTATTTTAGATATGGAATATTTCAAACTTCATTTTTATTGGTAATTAAAAATTATTAAAATATTCATTGTAAATTTTTATTTTATATATAAATATCTTCAACTTCCTTTTATTTTTATTGGTATAAGAGAATATGATATCCTAAATTTACTTTAACATGGATGAATCAAGTTGTATCTAACTTTGAGGAATTATTATAACAAATTTTTCTTCATTCCATGCATCTTGCTTGGATGGCCTTCCATTTCCCTCTACAGACTTGAAGTTTCATTTTTGTTCACTCCAGAGCCCAAAATACACATTTTGTACATATACGCACCCTGTCATCTATAAAAATAACATATACACAGGTTGCTCCATTATATCCCATGTACATCTGATTTGGTGCTCAAAAATAAAAAATTATGTCAGGTTTCCATGCCATGTCATGAGATCCATTATCTTTGACCTTCCATATATAGTAAATGCTCCAACTCAACCCTTCAATTCAATTCAGAGGCTATAAATTGACCTATATCCAAGCCTTGAGGACATTCAATTCAACTTTGAGATAAAAGACACTTTGGAGAAATTTCACTTCATATTGAGTCTGCATCCCTTTATTCTTGAAAGTATGAACTTATTGTGTTTAGCCCCCAAGCTCTTCCTACTTTGTGATGGAGAACCTCATTGACTCCTACATGTGAGCTTGCCTTTGCAGAGGATTGAAGTGGTGGAGGCCCACTTGTAGTTGGAGGGACTTAGTTTCTAGGTTCCCATATGTGTCGTTATAGAACTTTGTCACCTGTGTATTTATGTTGATCACTTTAATAGAAATACTATTTTCTTGTCCAATTGATATGTTGAAAATATTTGAATTACTTTCCATATGCGTATTTGTCATGTATGTTAATGGATTATGCTAATTTATATGCTGACATTGTTTATCATCACCACATGCTTGCATTTATTGGTTTTTAAGGACAAGTTGTAGGTATAAATATTTGGGTCGCGTGATCAATGACGATCTTCTTCGAACATTCGAATGAGGTAGTATTTTATCCTTGTCTTGTTATAATTTCATTTATATAGCATACTTGAAATTATAGTTTATTTCTGGTTGTCATTTCGTTTATTGTGGTTTGCCCCTAACCATAGAGATATTTTCCTCATAACATGAAGTGGCCCTTTTAATGATGTATTTGCATTCCTCCATTAAAAACAACCATTCATGCTTTATTTTTAGAGGACTTATCCTGATCACATGATACTTTTGTAAATTTAAAAATATTCAAGTATTCCAAAATATGGTCCTATTTTATTTTTTCTTGTATGCATTTTATAACTCAAAATGAAGGAGATAATGAAGGATATGTTAGAAAATGAAGTTAAATATGTGGTGATACATGTTATATGTTTGTCTAAAATAATATTTTAAATAGATAAAAATAACAATTCAATATGGATGATATGTGATATATATCTGTATACAGATTATATATTTTAAAAAATCTACATGTATAAAAGAAAATAATTAAAAAAAATACTAAGTGTCATTTTTTAAAACTAAATAGTGTTATTTTAATATATATTATATATGGGAACAACACTAAATAGGGGCTTTGCAACTTTTAGGTTTTTTTTTCATGCTCTTGATTCTCGCCTGCCCAAACCTTCTCTGACTCCCTTGGTACGCACTGATTGCCCCAGCCTTGCAACTTTGACCACCTCAGAAGAATGGGAACAAAAGGGGTGGAGAAAGCCCCCTCCTATCATAACATTATCGCCAACGATCCGAAAAACTCGCGAGCGCGCCGACCATCCTTTGATCCACCATTGCACTTACGAGACCAATATATGCAGGAAGAGATGGATATAAACACATAATTGAACACATATGCTTAGTCATCACATCCAAAAGCAGCTCAGGTCTAGACACCCCAAAAATGTATCCCCCAAGCCCTGGTTGTGCCTAGGTATGTCATCAAAACCACCAGGATAGGGGAGCATACACAGTTCATGTGAGACCATTCCCTCATAGGAAAATTCCTAGGTCTCTCACCCTCAAGAAAGGACCTAGCTCACTAGATCAAGGTGTGGTGGAACCCCAAGGGGGTCTATGAGCTTCAACTGAGCTCCAAAGGTTTCTTTACAATAATATTATACAACCTGGAGGAAAAGGACAAGATCTTTGAAGGGGGACCATATTTCTACAACTCGATCGACCTCTACCTACGTTTTTGGATAGATCGCTTCTGCCCAGAAATGGAAAACTTCTCATATGCACCGGTATGGATTCGCCTCTATTCCCTACCCCAAAATTTTTGGTTAGAGGAAATTTTACTGGGCATAGGCAATACCCTGGGTAAATATTTCAAATCTTCTGAAGCTACCAAACAATGAAAATACACCTCTTATGCAAGGATATGTGTCTATATGAACATATCCAAATATTTTCTAGGCACAGTTACTTTAGAATACCAAGATGAGGAATGGGTCAAAACCATAGACTATGAACACATCCCTTTTAGATGTCAAAAATTCCATGAACATGGACAACTCTTCAGGGATTTCCCTCTCAATTCCCCCCCTAA
Organism: Picea engelmannii; assembly: GCA_009831015.1. Taxonomy (NCBI): domain Eukaryota; kingdom Viridiplantae; phylum Streptophyta; class Pinopsida; order Pinales; family Pinaceae; genus Picea; species Picea engelmannii. The sequence continues at coordinate 1,486,145 of ML780890.1, read as the reverse complement.
GAGAGGAGCTGAAGAGAAACCAAGGGAAGGATTTACCAAGGTTCAAAATTGAAGGAGACGAGCGTAGAAGAATACCACAACCAACAACGGAAAAAAGAACCCAAATAACAACTCTTTTGAAGCCCTTAACCACCTCCCAGAAGAATAAGAGGTTGAAAACCCCCATAAGATAGTGGGGAAAGATCCCAACAAACACAAGGAAGATCAGTCATCACAAGAGTATCAAACCCCAACAAACCAAGCTAATACACAGACTCACCTAGTCTGAAGGAAAGAACCAGAAAGAGAGGAAGACAAAGTCATGGAAATCGATGAGCATGACCTAGCAGAAATCAACCTAGACAGGTTAGAGGAAGAACTCAACAAGATGGATATCCAAACCTTACTAGAGGACCAACTCAGGAAAGTTCACAAATTATTTCTAGACTCATCAGTAGGGGCTACATGTAGGTTGGGGATCAACATAGACCCAAACAAAGATCCAATAAAATACCAAAAATAAAATAAGTGAAGGGGAAAAAAACTAGCTCATCAACTAATAAAGGAGGTGGGAAATTATATGATCAACTCAGGACAGATTCACAGGCTCTTAGAGAGCTCCTTTTCCCACCCACCAAATTGTTAACTATGAAGATCCTCATCTAGAATATCATATGCCTAAATGGAATATCCAAACAAAGGATTCTTCGAAACTTCATCAAATTGGAAGACCCTGATATATCCCTAATACAAGAGACAAAATGTGTAGGTAAAATTACAAAAGATATCATCAAAAGATGTTGGTGTAACTGTGAATCCTATCAAATGGACTCAAAAGGGGCTTCAGGAGGCCTGTCCATCCTATGGAATCCTGCCATAGTCATCCTCGATCAAGGCCTCTCCACTCCAAACACCATCATAGCGCACTACAGGGCCATTGGTTTGAACAATGAGGGAATGATCACAAATGCCTATGGACCACAGAACATCCAATACATAGAAATCTTTCTTTAGATCCTATCTTACCCAGGTTCTTTAGAAGAAGGAAAGTGATGGATAATATGGGGTGACTTCAACATGATTCTCACGATGGAGGAGAAATGAGGGGGGGGAAAGAGACTGGAGAAGGATAGCACAAAATTATAGGAACTCATAGAAAACCTCAGATTGGTAGATATTGAGAATGGAAATGGAGCCTACAATTGGACCAATAAAATATCAGGTCAACACCAAATAAAATGTAGTCTTGATCGCTTCCTCATCTCAAAAACTCTCCTTTTGGAAGGCCCCCTAGTAGATTCCAACATCCTCCCAAAGGCAGGCTCAGACCATTGGCCAATTCATCTCTGGGTTGACACTATTTCTACCCTAAAGCTTAAACCTTGAAGATTTGATAAATTTTGGCTCTCCCATCCAGATTTCCATGAGCTAGCCCATCACTGGTGGAGCACTGCGGAAACTCATAAAGGTATAAAAATGTATTGCTTCTAGAAAAATTTCAAGTATTTCAAACAACATGTGCCCAAATGGAACAAAGAAGTATTTGGGAACATCTTCCAGGAAAAGAAAACGATGGACCAAAAACTAGAGAACCTTTAGGGAAAAATCATTCATGCAGGATATGCAATCAGTCACTAGCAGGAGGATAATGAACTCAAAAGGAAACTAGAAGAAAGACACAAGTAGGAAGAAATCCTATGGAGACAGAAATCATGGGTCCAATGGCTCAATGAGGGAGAGAAAAACACCAAATTCTTCCACCATTACATGATCCACATACGCCTCATCAGTCGCATCACAAAGCTGAATGACTCGCAATGAAACACCCTATTAATTCACCAGGAAATTATGTATGAGATGGCATATTTCTACAGGGATCTACTCTCAGAACCCAATGTGGATCGTACCTCATCAATAGAGCGGGTGACCCAAAATATCCCAACTATAATCACCCAAGAACAAAATGAGGCTCTCACGACACCAATAAATCAAGGAGAAGTGGATCAAACCATTCAGGAATTACCCATAGGAAAGGATCCAGGTCTAGATGGTTTCACAATAGACTTCTTCCACTCCTGCTAGCCTATGTTAAGAGAGGAAGTGTGGCAACTGGTGGAGGAATCTCACATCTTAGGAAAAGTTCTCCCAACACTAAATGACTCTTTCCTCACTCTAATTCCCAAAGAAGAAAGGGTCACAAATCCGAAGAACTTCAGACCCATATCTCTTTGCAACGTGATCTACAAAATTATTTTCAAGGTCATAGCTCCAAGACTCAAACCAATTATCCCCTTCATAATCTCCAAGCAACAATCAAGATATGTTGAAGGAAGGAAAATCATGGACAACGTCATACTTGTCCATGAAATCATTCACTCACTGAAAATCACCCACACTCTAGGTAGGATTCTAAAACTCGACCTTTCAAAATCTTTTGAAAAATTAAGTTGGCAACACATGAAAGCTCTCCTATCGGATTTTGGTTTCAACGAGGACTGGATCTCTTGGATAATGAACCTCATTTCCTCAATTTTTTTCTCGATCCTCATCAATGGTGTCTCCTCACAACCCTTCTCCCCCTCAAGAGGAATAAGGCAAGATGACCTTGTCTCCCCTTTCCTTTTTGTCATAGTGGTTGAAGGTCTAGGACACTATATCAATGCCTCAATTCAAAATGGATCCCTCCAAGGCCTCCCTCTTCATGGGTTACAATTTCCAGCCTCCCACAACCAATTTGTCAATGACACACTGTTACTGAACACCCCCACTATGCAAGAAGCAATTAAACTAAGTTCCATCCTCTCTGATTTCAGCGAAGCCTCCGACACCACCTTTAATCTGGCCAAATCACAACTCTTCTTTTTCAATACTCCAACAACAATCCAACAACACCTTTATCAACTTCCGAATACCCCTGTTTGCACTCTACCCTCTCGCTACCTGGGACTCCCTCTCTTTGGATCAACAACTAGAAACATCTCATGGGATTACCTCCTACTCTCCATCACCAATCATCTTAAAAACTGGACCTTTTGCTCCCTCAACCTTGCATCCAGATTGGTTCTCTTAAATTTAATCCTCCAATCCATCCCAACTTACCTCTTCTTAGCCCTAAATTCCCCCCAATCTATCATAAAGAAAATAAGGAATATGCAAAGAAAATTTCTATGGAATGGACACAACCTGAACAAAAAAGGGCCCTTGTCAGCTGGGACAAGGTCTGCAAGCCCAAATCTTCAGGTGATATGGGCCTTCGGGACCCTGGAAAATTAAATAGAACCATGGGAGAAATAATTTGGTGGAGATGGCTCAAAACATCAGCAAAGATCTAGGCAAAACTCTGGAAATGCAAATATGCCCCAAACACGCATCAAAATCAACTCATAAGAATGCAGGAGACAATCCAAGGCTCCAACATGTAGAATGTAGCCTATAAAAACTGACCACTCATACAGGATCATGCTTTCTAGGAAGTTTGAAATGGACAAAATGCCCTATTCTGGACGGACTCCTAGCAGTAAATGTCACCCCTACAACTGGAATAAAATCTACAATCCTACAAAAATCACATCTAATATCTGGCCACTCTCAAAGTGGCATATTTGTGGATAGATACCCCCAACAACTCTCCTTGGCGAAGCTGGAAATCTACTCATCAGGAACTCCAAGTGGCAATGGACTCTGACCTGCAGCACTGGAAACAAGCTACTACCCAAAGGCGAATCTGGAAAAAAACAGAACATGACATTCTCAGATGGGGATACACACCTCATGGAAGCTTCACTCTCAAGGAGGGATACACTCTTCAGGAGAAATTCCATAACCTTCAGAAACATAGCATTTGTAAAACAATATGGAAATAAAAAATCTAGCCCAAAATCTCTACTTTCCTCTGGCTTCTACATCAGAACAAGATCTTAACCTGAGACAATCCTCAAAAATAAGTTTTCATCGACCCCTCGATCTGCTATATCTTCCATCTCCAGGAAGAAACCATGGAACGCCTCCTAAATGTCCGCTCAGTGAGAACATATGGAACCAAGCCACTCAGTTCATTAGAAGAACCAAACGAGTTAAAAACAACATCATAAGAACCATCAGGGACTAGGGCAACGATTCCTTCAAATGTCCTATCCTAAACAGAACATGGCAACTCTTACCAAGCTTCATCATTTGGAAACTATGGAAGGAGAGGAACAAAAGAATCTTTCACTCCCAGCCATCTCCTCCCACCCTCCTATGGAACAAAATCCTCCTGCATCTCCAGGAAACTCTTCAGCTGCATTCATGTACCAAGGAAGACTTCCCAATTGACCCAGGTGAGCTCTCACTCCTCAACTCCTGGGGATTCTCATTTTCACACTCCACCCCTCCTCAATAGCCCCCCCTTTTTTCAAAATCCCCCAGTCCCTCTAAGTAGCTCCTCTCCCCGCAAGTATTCCATAAGGTCAACTTTGATGGTGCATCAAAAGGCAATCATGGACAATCAGGTTATGGCATGGTCATAAGAAATAGTCTAGGCCAAATTCGAATCCTCATCGCAAAAAATCTTGGATGTGACACCAACAATTTAGCATAGCTTTGGGGTCTTATCAAAGGAGTGAAAATGGCACTAGATCAAAACCTCACCTATCTGATCATTGAAGGAGACTCCAAAACCATAATAGACTTAAAAAAATAAATCCTAAATGGCCAAGATCTAGGGAAAATCACAGCTAGTTGGCGTCTCCTTGGCCCTCTATACAGCTTCAAAGCTCTTCTTAAACACTATATAACTCTAATTCCTTCACACATTCAGCGAAGTGTAAACAATGTAGAGAACCAATTGGCCAATGCAGGGGTTGACTCTATGTAGCATATCATTCTCCATGTTTCCAGGCAGTCCCAAATCTCTCCCCTCTAGCTCCAATGCGAGGTGATGGCTCAGATGGATGGCTCTAATATGGATGGGATGCCACCTTTGTCTACTTATAATCTCTTCCAAGTAAAAAATGATTAGAATCTCAAGAGCGAGCACAAAAGAACATCAATTGATAGTTGATTTAGGGACCTCGACAATCGAGAGTCAGGAGCATGAAGGTTATTTCTTCCCAAATTCATGAAGTCACAAAAAGCGAAAGAGGATCTAGACCATTGATGCTCAAGGTGATCTAGACCATCGATCTATACCCATTGATCTGATGCGAGAAAATTTCGGGAACTCAGGTCTCAGGAGTTCAAAGAATGGAGGGAATTGTTTTCCCAAGTCACGAAGTCACGGAATTCAAAATCAAGAAATGCGAGAGTGGAACTAGACCATTGGTGCTAGAGGAGATCTTAACCATTGATTTGGCCCCATAGATCTGATGTGCGAAAATTTCGGGAAAATGGGTTTCGGGCATTTGGAGCATGGAGGGAGTTTCCTCCCCAGGTCGCAAAGTTGGAAAACGCGAAATTGTGAAATTCAAAAGCAGATCTGGACCATTGGTGCTAGAGAAGATATTAACCATTGATCTTCCCCCCTAGATCTGACGCGAGAAAATTTTAGGTAATTGGGTTTCGGGAGTTTAGATCATGGAGGGAGCTACCTCGCCAAGTTGCGAAGTTGGGAAATGCTAAATCAAAAAATTTTAAAGCAGATCTGGACCATTGGTGCTAGAGGATATTTGAACCGTCGACCAGGTCCCATTGATCGAACATGAGGAAACTTCAGGAACTCGACAATCAGGAGTTCGAAGCATGGAGGAAGCTATCAGCCCAAGCTGTGAAGTCGCGATACGTGAAATCGTGAAATGAGAAAGTGGATCTGGACCGTTGGTGCTTGAGGATATCTGAACTGATGATTTGGCCAAGTCACGAAGTTGCAAAGGAGATATGAATCATCAATCCGGTCCCATTTCTCTTAGGAAATTTTGTAAGTCGATTGGTTGCAGGCATTTTTGTAAGTAGATAGGTTGTAGGCATTTTTGTAAGCAGATAGGATGTAGGAATATTTGTAAGTAGACAGGATGCAGGTCTCTTTGTAAGCTCTCAATTGGAATTAATATAAGGATCCACTTTTTATTCAATATATATATATATATATATATATATTATATATACAAGAAAAATATACACTAGTCTCTAGTAGGGCTCTACGCAAAGGGAAACCAGAGCCCCTACCACTCTAAAATAAACATATTTTCCCATGTTATTAAAGTATTGATTAAAATAATTTAAAAAACAAACCATAAATAGATGTAAGTTCTTATAACTTTTGATGCTATCAAAGACACTAAAAAACCATACAAACTAGATATCAAACATGAAGTGTTTGGTCTATGTCCTCTACAAATGCCTCCACTATCAGCTTGGTTTCCATGTCATTTTCCTAAGCATTTCTACATGGATGAGAATCTTCTTCCAAGACAATGGTATTAGCGCGAGTCTCTCTTGAGCCAGAGGATTTATTATAATACCCTATTTTGACTTAGGCTACTAGAATTTCTTATGGTATAATTGTCTTTTTATTTGCTTATTATACATGGAACACTATTAACTTTAGCACTTTAAATTTGGGACATGTGGACCTATGTCGATGCATATATTATGAATGGTTATTGTTATGTGATTAATGATAAGTGTTGTGTGATCTATTTCTAGCATGCAAGTTTTAATAGAAATGTCTTGGTATGTGGATACCAAGTTTAATGTTATGTTTAAATCCAATTACAAACTTAATAGTGTATGGTTATGCATCACTTTGTTTTATAAACTAACATGTACATTTAATGGGATTTGTAATATAAAGAGAATGGTGACACTAAGTGGTCAATGTTGTGGAAACTGACAAAACAATAATATGATATGAATCATTTTTATGTTAATTTATATTGGTTCAATTTCAATGTTATTATATGTGGGAAAGTGCATGCTTTTCAGGTCTTGCGACTTCCTATAACTATATATTTGATGAAAAATTTCCCAGAGAACAATGTCACAATATGGTCCATGATAGAGTGGTGACCCTAGTTCTATGATGAGGAGTGGAGGCATTTCCCACCGTGTATCCTTCTAAACCTAGATTCGTGGGAGAACGATGTTAAGCCACGCTCCCCTAGACGTGTGATCACAAATGCCAATTGCTTATTCGGGAAGCTAGGCCAAGTTAGTTTACACTTATGTTTATGGGTTCTATCTAGATTTAGGTCAATATAGTTGACACTCTAGTATAGTCTAGTAGAGGAAGGATAAGATCAATAAGATGGAAGTAGGGTAGGAAGACACTACGTTATGAGTAGTCAAAAGTGTCGTGGGGTTTTAATATTATAAGAATAATGATTGACTTACTCTTTGATATCTAATATAAAATGATTAAATCAATTGTAGTTATCTAGGAAAATGTTGCATTTGTGTTAAACTGTTGTGATTTATGGATTATGCTAATGATTTTAACGGTTGATTTATTCATTATCAGGTTGACTGCACTATTGATTGAATTTGAATCATACAAGAAATTGTATTATATATCATGATTGTTTTCATTAGTACACATATGAGTTATGTATGTATCGTCTACACATACACACCTTGTGCATGTACACTAATATTTATAAATGTACTAAATTAAGCATGTTTCCTTATCTAATCTAGATGTATAAATCTTACTATAATTATTAATTAAGTGAAATAATTAGAGTTTATGATATTAATTAAGTAAAATGAATGAATATAGTGATGTTAATTAAGTGAATTAACTATATTTTATGATATTAACTGAGTGAATTAATTATAATTAATAATCTTGATTAATTGAGTTGATTGAATATATTGATATAGTTAGATTAAGATGTGATTTATTTAGTTAGATTTCATATTTTGTTTCAATAATTGAAATATTTTATTATTTAGGTGTGTGTGTGTGTGTGTGTGTGTGAGAGAGAGAGAGAGAGAGAGAGAGAGAGAGAGAGAGAGAGAGAAATGTATTAATTGAAAAGTACTAAAGGTGGGTATGGAATTCATTTCTATTAACTAATGGAAGGGAGTGGAAAAAGAGGATGTTAAGGGAAAGCCTTCCGACGAGGAAAGGCAGTGGAGAAGGGGAAGGAGAAGAGGATAAGGAGAAGGTTGGGGTGTAAACAAGGGAGGAAAATTTCGAGGAAGGATTTTATTGGGAGCGGTTTTGGAAAAGAATTAAGAGAGTTAGTAACAAAATTTCAACCTTGACATACTTTGGACTAGACTGTGATTCTAGGGACTTTGGGCATGGAGGGCCAAAAAACCACATGGTTTTCCTAGATATAGGGAGATGAAAAGGCTATTCCTAGCTAGCGAGGATGTTAATTATCATGTTTGGGAAGGGAACAAGAAAAGGGAAAGGGAGAAATTTAAGTGCACTAATTCAAAGAGAAATTTGAATTATATATTGTTTTTATATTACTTAATTCCATAGATGTGTATGAACAATTTGCCTAATTGGATTGAAACACAACATGAATTATTACTAGTTCTTACACTCATAAAATTATCTTATACAAATAAAATAATATGCTTAAATATAGAAGAAGAAATATAGTATGCTTTTGTTTCAAGAAAAATTGTCCACTGAGTTACATAAACATAAATTACAATAGTTGAAATTTTGAAGTCCTATATGAAAAGGGCCTCACATCTATCCTTATACTTAGAATTTCATAGTTCCTCTTCAACATGTCAAAGTAGTGCTCCAATTTTAAAAACCACTTTACAAATAGCCTCAAACATTCCCTCCAAAATCCTCATTGTATGAAGGATGTCTTGCTTCTCTTCCCTTTTGTTCTCCAAGGATTGGGAAATTAGATTTTTTTCCAATCAATATGTCTCTCCAAAATTAGAAAACTTGGTGGTTCGATTTTGTGAATAAAACATATCTTTCACCCATCCCTTCACTTCCTACATGATATTTGATTTAGAAAACATCTATCTTCTTTCCTTAACAACCTTCTCCGCCTCCTCATATTCTTTTTTAGCCACTAGTGAGACTTTCCCCTTGAATATTTTCTCATCTTTCCAAGCTTCACCTAATTATTTGGAGGAAATAAGTAGATCTCTCAAGGTTGAGGCATCCCTGGAAACTACCCAATCCTTCATTTTAAGATAACCCCATCCCTTTTAGAGTTACAAACAATCATTCCCATGGAAGAGTCTTCCACAAGATAGAAATAAGAAAATAGAGACAACACCATGAATGATATGATGAAGTAATAAGGAGAGAGATCCCAATAGATTTGGGTGACTCCCTAGAGCACCCCCATGTCTTCACTGATAGAGATGACCCCAACTCTAGAGGTGTGCATGCTCTCCCCTTCCAAACCAAGAAAACACCTCAGAGAAAACACTACAAGAACCAAACATGCATTAAACAATTATTGGAGCTGATGATGAGAATACACCCTAAAGAAACCATCTCGTCTCCTAGCACTAATACCTCCACTCAAGATTAAGAAAACTAGGCCATATCAAAAATTCATTCAGGTTAACATATGAAGGAATTCTGATCCCAAATGATATCATCATCATACCTGAAACATCTTGGCTCTTCCTCTTTGAATTATCATCGTCTCCTTCCTCCCCTATACCTTACAACCTCAAGCCACCTAGGCCAATCACAAAATGATCGTTTACCTCACTATACAAGTTCCCATAAACTCCTAACAAAACCATATTAAGTGGAGGAGATCATGTTCCTCCCTAGTACACCCTTATATCTCTCGGCCATTGTTATTAAACATGAACCTTCTTTCCCCTTCATGGGATATGAATACAAAGTGACATTTGAATGAAAATTTCAAGGCCCACTTACTTCTTGAGATTCCATCCATATGCACACCAAGCATCATTATTAACTTTCAAATTAGTGACTTTAAATCGAATGAATTAATTAGGTAGAAAGTACTCCCATTTAAAAATAAAAATAAAAAAGAATAATAACAAACATTAATATCCAACGTGAGATAGTACATAAAAACACACATATCCACATACACAAGTGCAAATCCCTCATAATTAGATATGTGAATTATGTTTTATGATGATGAAATCCAATAAATAAATA
>ML780890.1:1462854-1475984 GCA_009831015.1 Picea engelmannii | reverse complement strand
ATATATATATATAATAATAATAATAATAATAATAATAATTCTTATATATAACCTTTTTACGTTAAAAATAATTGTTTAATTATAAATATCACAATGTTTACATTTTTCTATATAGTATATAAAAATGTCTTTAAATTTGATATTTAGTTTTAATTAAACTTTATCCATTTTTATTTAGAAAACTATTAAAATTATGTTAAAATTTATATTTAATATAAAAAAACTCATTTCATTTTAATGAAATTTTATTTATTTTTATTTTGAAAAATATCAAACATATTTCCCATATACAATTTGAGTGGGCCTAATGGTTAAGAACATGTGTTTCCTCATAACACGTCACAAGTTAAAATCCAGAGAAAATAGAGTATATATAATTAATATGTTTTATTTTCTAATAATATAATATCATCACATATATAATGGTGTTTTTTTTTCTATTATTATATATTTTTAAGTAATATTTATTATAACTCGTATTTATGTATAGTTTTTTTGATAAACGATATACAATGCATAAAAAAATAATTAATACTACTTAGATATTTTAAATATTTATACTATCTTCCAAGAAGTTGATAGGTTTCATTTTCTAATAATATAATATCATCTCATATATAATGGCTGTTTTATTATTATTATTATATTTTTTAAGTAGTATTTATTATAACATGTATTTATGTATATTTTTTTGGTAAACAATATATAATGCATAACAAAATAATTAATACTAAGATATTTTGAATATTTTATACTATCTTCCAAGAAATTGATTAATCCATCTCTTATTATTCTCTGTCGTAGGTATAGAGGGACTATAGTGATCGATAATCCGTTGACCTCATATTAGATTGTCCTTTGAGCACAAATATTTTCATATTATCGATTGTTGGAACCAGGGAACTAAAAACATCGATTTTTTTATAATAAAAAGCACCATATGTGTCATGATTTGAATGGACAACGGATTGGAAGTCTTATTGTCAGCTTTGCTATTCCCAATGTTATATATGTTGGCATATCCAAAGTATTTGATCGTATATGGTATTTTTGAATCATATATTTTCTTATGCATTGGTTGAAGGTGGATTAATGCTAGCATTAGTTCAAATGTTTGGCTTAGCATTTTATGCTAGCTAGAATACATTTTTCTAGCATATTAGTATGTGTGAGTTTTGATTTATTCTTGTGTGCTTCAAGAGAACAGGCCTGCCACACTGCATTTTTTCTTAAATGTTTGCACAGGGCTATGCCCTTTGACAATTTTGATAGTCTTAAGTGTTTACCTAACAGATCTAGTAGTTTTAAATGTTTATTGTACATATGTGTTGCAATACAGTTTCGTTCCATTTTTTTTACAGTGTTGTTTACAGTGAAACTGTGTTGAATTGTTCTCCACCGGAATCACTGGTTCAGTGGTTGATGCTTGTTGGCTTCTTCATTCCATGATTCTTGTTCTTGTTTGATTCAACTTTGAAAAGCTAAGATTCTACAACTGCAGTTGGACCTCTTCGTGGTTCTTCATTGGTTTTTTGTTCCTCAACTTTGCAAGTTGTTGGACCTGTTGTTGCGGTTTGCAGTTTTTGGGGCTGAGTTGTTGTCATCCCTCGTTGACGGGTAAGTTTTTGTACCATCATTTTGTTGTTGTTTTTCTATGGTGGGAGTCCCTGCCTAGAAATTCTATTACAGACCATCTTTCTTTGTGCTCTTAAATTTTGTTCCTAGAATCCATGAGTTTTCATATGTTGGTTGCCACATACATAGCTATTTTGAAAATTGCAATGCAGAGGGGTTTTCAAAAACTATTTCGAAGACATCACAAGAGGAAACCATTCACTGGGGTGTAGAGGGAGGGAATGATTTTATTATGTGGGTCAGAAAACTACATCCACCTGTTTTCTTTGTCCTGTCCTTTCTATTTTGCAGAACTTTTTTTGGCTCTAAGAAGCTTGTAGGATGCACGCCATGAATAGGTTCAAATCCATCTTTCTACTCAGTAAATTTATGGTGTTATTTATTTGCGTTTTTTCTTCTGTTTGGTTCACTTTCAAGTGTGGGTTTGTTTTCTTGTCATCTGCTATGGTGTCTATGGGGGATTGAATTTGATAATAAGAAGGTTGAAAGATACATACGGGGATTGATACACAATACCACGCTTGTATTTTTCCTGTTTTGCTTTCCTTTTTTTTCCTCGTTTTATTCTTTTTTTCCCCTTTTCTCTGTTTTCATGCAAACTGAAAGTATCTAAGAAACAACTTCAAAATCAGAGTTCAAATGATGAAATAAGTAACAGATGTTGAATCATATGAAATAAATACACACTTCATTATACATAACAACATTGACGAGGTTTTTCATATCAATGGCCTATTTAGATTAGATGCATTCTCGTATACTGTAGGGGATTGCCTTTTCGATGCATTTCGGGTTCTACTGCATTTCCGTTATTCCTCGACCGACCTGTGCAATGGATTTATAGATTATTTCTTGGTTTGTTTAAAAAATGGCGATGTTGAGGCATTGGAGTCATATGAATACAAACTAGAATCTGATTTTCTTCGAAAGTTGCATGGAATACATGATGTCGCTACATATTTTTCAAAGATGTGATTCTCTGCATCTCCAATTCTGCCTTCACATGAGAGGGGATTTTGGGGAGATACATTTCGTATATGATGGTTGTCTAATAGGCTCAATATATCAATTGGAATATGGTCATTGACAAGAAAAGCAAGATATCTACTATTCAACAAAACTGCATCTAACAATCCATATTGCTTCTTGTTCCATGATGAGAATGTTGTCAGTGGTCATTATGAGCCACTACTGTATAGAAAATTTTCCATATGAAATATTGAAGGATCTCATATTTACTTGTCCCTCATTCGCAAAGACCTTGAATCACAATGGAAATGGATTATGCATCGCATAGACTGCCATGGTTTATAGCTAGCAACAACTGTTGTGTCTAGATGTGGAGATAGTTTGTTCAATGCAATTTTTTGTTTGGTAGTAGTGGAGTTTGATGTGCATTTGTTGCAGGTTTACACTATACAGTCCTTTTGAAATGCAATTATAGGTGGCATCCAATAGGATTTTAGCTTCTTGCATCAATACCTTTCGCCATATCTTCTAGAAAATATGTCGGGAATTGGAAGTTGGCAAGAATACCTTGTAAAAATGGCACTGCCATATGAAAAAGGAAATGTGGAGGGTTGTATATTCTATTTGCAATGGATTTCTATTGTATTCAGAGTAAATATCCAGGTTTGTTTGGCCTTTCCAAATGGAACTGTCCATTCTTGGTCTATTGATTCAAATTACGATCGAAAAATTCACATCCTCTCGTTGAAAATAGACACAACACATATCCATTATCAACCTTTGCTTAGACATATCACTGGTTCAGGGTTCAATGTCCATGCCACCCAAATTGCATTGAATCTGCATACACGTCGCATGTTTTTTAGTGAGAATGAAACTCCTCCCGGTTGCGATATGGCCATACAAGGATTAAACAAAAAAATCATGCGTGAAATTCATCCCAGTTGTGATGAGGCCATACAAGGCTTAAACAAAAAATGTAGACTAAGTTATCACAACTTGAAAAACATTATGCGTGAAATTCATCCCAGTTGTGATGAGGCCATACAGGCCTTAAACAAAAAACGTAGACTAAGTTATCACAACCTGAATCAGAGTGAAATTCATCCTAGTTTCCATCAAGTCATCCTGCCCTTGGACAAGAAACGTAGACTAAGTTACCACAACTTGAAAAAGGTCACGTGTGAGAGAAAAAATTGTTAGCCTATGGCTTACCTTTACCAATCACTAAGTCTAAATTGTCACCATATTTGGAACAATATTTTCTCTAAGGACATGCCAGTTATGTGGAAAGAAAATACAGATGCGCAGTACGTGCTCAATGCATATGTTGCAACATCGTATTGTACATTGTATATGATAAAGGTTGACAAATCTATGACAAGTGCATTCGAAAGAATACACAAAGAACATGAAATAAGTCATATTGATGCCATACAAATGATACACACACTTGGCAATACATTGCTTAATCTTCAACAAATTTATGCTTGGCAAGCAGTTCACATTGCACTTTCCTTTCCCCTCACTTGTAGTTCAAGAAAATGTGTCTACATAAACACATATCCACTTGAGAAATGCACGTTCGTGCTTAAACCACCAGTTTTTCTAGAACAAGAGCATGACAATTCAGAAGACATGCTTTGTCGCTCTAATGTTGATTATTACCTCCAACGTCCATCTCATATTGGGCATATATACTTAGCAGAATTCGTATCGCATTAAAAAAAAATGGTACACCCATATGAAAAAGAAAAAAAACCTTTGTGATATGGTTTGTCAAATACAATAAACATTCTGACTATGAAAACTATTGTAGAGAAAAATTTTGTTGTATGTTCCGTTCGATGAAAATGAAGAGACATTAAAACATAACTTCTCTACATGGGAGGCTATGTATGTTTCCTCTGAGACTATAGTGCACATCCAACATGGGGTGATCTAGAAATTCTAGTCAATGAGCTAGAAAACCCTAACAATCCTGATGACACATTCACAAACCGAAAAACAATTAGAACTCCTCATGTGTCCTATGACTTACAAGCGGATTTTCCTTGTCCTCGAGCAGGTGGAAGTGAAAAACATATCAATCTTGGTTTTCAAGTCACAAAACATCCTTTCCTTATTGAAAATAATAAATACTACAGAATAAGACATTTGTTGAATCGAGAACAACAAACAATTGTAAAGAACATTGCGCTTAGAAAATGCTTGAACATGGACACACCTGTGCACTTGTTCCTTACAGGCAGAGCAACAACATGCAATACATTCAAAGCGAAATCACTGTTCCAAATTATTATACGAATCTATGATTCAAACAATTCCTTTGATCCTATGAAACCAAAGGGCCTAATAGTTGCATACACAAGAAAAGTTGCATATAATGCAAGTGGAACAACAGTCCACTCTGCATTTTTAATGCCTTTTAACAAGTCACAGTTTCTTCCACTTAGCAAGGAAGTGTTGGATACATTTTCTAAAATTTATGATGAACTCGAACTTGTCTTTATAGATGAATCATATTTGATTGGAAGTCGGTTCTTGTATTCCATTGAAAACCGACTAAGAAGCATAAAACATGTGCACACGAATTACTTTGGAAACATTGACATGATGTTGTGTGGGGATATTTACCAGGCACATCCTATCCAAGATTCTTTGATATTTTAACAACCTACCATTAACATGAAAACAATGACGCATGACTTTTGGAGAGACAATATTAAATGATTTGAATTGAATACTACAATGCACCAGACATATGAAACATTCATTGCAATTCTGAATAAAATGTGGATAAACAACCAAACATACGATGGCTTAACATATATCAATTCTAGGTGCTTGCGGCCTGCACCAAAAGACCCAATGTTCCCTTACCTGTTCTACACAAATAAGGATGTTGCAATGCATAACATGCACATGCTATCGCTGATGCTTGGTGATGATATCATCATCAATTCAATTGACCTGGAAGAAGACAACCATGGAAATGAGCTAGGTCATGAACATACAACCACTTTACCTTTGCATCTTGTCCTAGAATTAGAAATGATGGTTGAAATATATTCCTGTAACTATGATTCACAGGATGGCTTGGTCAATGTTGCAGATGGAATACTCAAAGGCTATAGGAAAACAAAAAAACTTGATGTCCTTTGGATTAAGTTCCATGAGCCACATATAGGCAAGTAACAAGAAAGCAAGTTGGCTTATCTATATAATTCAAACACTACAAGTGATTGGACACCTATTTTACGAATATTAAATCTAGTATCGACATCAACAAAGACAGGTCGACTGAAGATTCAAAAACAGTTTCCGATTTAAGTTGCATGTGCACGTATAGTCCATAGATCAAGGACTAACAATTGATAATGTTGCATTTCAGCCTGCTGGAATTCAGATACATGGACTTCCATACACAACACTGTCCCGTGTCAGAAGCATAGAATCCTTGTATTTACTAAGTCCTCTTACAAAAGATAACTTCAAATTCAAAAAAAAAGTTGATATTGAAATGGAATGACTCAGGACCAACGCAAAATGGCAACTGCACTATGATTACCAATTAATACAAACAAATTCATCTGTATCAATTCTCTCACTTAACACACATAGCTTAAATGCACACATGGATGATATACTCAATGAATATGATACAATGCAATGTGATGTTTTGTACTTGCATGAAATATACATGGCATTATGCATGCAAACCAAACAATTCCCAAATCACAATTTCATATCAAGTTACATTACACATGGGGTGATGATATTAGTGAAAAAACACGAACCAATTTTGGACCATATACATATCGAAGAAAAGGATGTTGAGCTAGTGCTTGCAAATTTTTTTATCCATGAAACATATGTTGCAATACTCAATCTGTATGATTCTCCCCATCCAACATTCTCCAACATGGTAGATGTTATTTTTAGTGCATTCGGCCATTTCCATCCAAACGGACCCATTGTGCTTGTAGGAGACTTCAATATTGACATGCTACAAAATAATGGTAGAACAAAATAATTGGAAAACTACATGTGCAAATATAGTCTCCACTTTCTTTTTAACAACAAAAGTGATCTACAAAACACACTTATTGACCATGTGTGGTCGAATGTGCCCATTCCTCAATGCAATATATTTATCTTAGACACATATTGGTCTAATCACGATACAATTGGAATTGCACTTGAATTATGAGATATACATCAAACATATTGCAAAGTCATATTTCTATGTTTCAAAGCATATCTGTATAGCTTGTTGCAAAAAAAAAGACAAATTATCCAGCTTCTTAGTTTTCTCTAATTTGTACACATACTTGTCTGGTCACCATATATTTGGTGTTGTGCTTGAATTATGAAATATATATTATGAAAAAAATAAAAATAAAGGTACATTCTTCTAAAACTATTTGTTACTCTATTCATCTTATTCTATTTTTTTTAGTATATGTACATAGTTCTTCCCTTTTTCTTTACATGTTAACTTATGTTCATATCTGTTTTTTTTTGTACTTTTGTTCATAGAAACAAACAGGAAAAATAGACACCACAAAGAACTCCTAATGGGGAATGTAGAGGAATACATGCAAAGGTGCATTTTTTTCTACCCGTCTTCCATATTCAATATTTTTTTGTTTACTCTGTTTGTATTTGTTGAACTGGTTTGCAACTCTGGTTTTTTTTTTGGCCTCCTTCGACACTCCATATATTCCTCTACATTCACTTGTCTTCGTGTGTGTAATACATATTCAATCTTGAGCTCCATAGTCCTGGAGTCTGTTTGTCAATTTGTATATCACAGAACTCTGAATGTTGTTTGGAGGACACAAAACAATAGAATTGCAATGTTGAGTGAGGCAACCCGAAAGTCCGCTTGTGAATTTGTATATTGTGCAAGTCTAGGTGCTATTTGCAGGACACAAACGATTAGAGGCCCAATTTAAAGCCTGCCAGCCTGCAAGTCCGCGATCCAAAAAAGTGTCTAAGTGTGGAATAAGGGATCTGTACATGCTCTATAACATGTCATGTCCATACTTTATAAAAGTACATATCTAGTATGTATTGCTCATCCTCAGAGCCTGCTAGCCCTGGAGTCTATCTGTCAATTTGTATATCGCGGAATTGAATAGAAGTGCAATGTTGAGCCATCCATCCCACAAGTCTGCTTGTCAATTTGTATATCACGCAACTATGGGTGCTATTTGCAGGACACCGAACATTAGAGGCCCAATTTAGAGCCCGCAAGTCTGCGATCCAATAGAAGTGAAATCCTGAGCTAGCTAGCCCGCAAGTCCACTTGTAAATTTGTATATCACTCAACTGTGGGTGCTATTTGCAGGACATAGAACATTAGAGGCCCAATTTATAGCCCACAAGTCCACGATCCAAAAAAGTGGCTAAGTATGGAATAAGGGATTTGTACATATTTAATATGCATTGATCGTTTCTCGGAGCCCACCAGCCATGGAGTCCATTTGTCAATTTATATATCACAAAACTCAATAGAAGTACAATCTTGATCCAGACAACCTGCAAGTCCACTTGTCAATTTGTATATGGTGGAATTATGGGTGCTATTTGTAAGTCATAGAACAATAGAGGTCGGCTTCTTAGCCCGCTGGCCCGAGAATCCATGATCCAAAAAGTGTAGATGCTTTATAAAATATCAGCCATCCCGCAAGTTTGCTTGTCAATTTGTATATCGCAGAACTCTAGGTGCTGTTTGTAGGACACATAACAATATAGGACTATTTTTTGAGCTTGACAACCCGAGAACCCGCGATCCAAAAAGTGGCCAAGTATGGAATGTGATATCCATACATACTCTATAAAATATCATGTCCATACTTTATAAAGGTACATATTTAGTTTTCCCTTGTTTCTACACATACTGGTCTGGTCACCACACAGTTGGTGTTGCACATGAATTATGAAATATGCACCACGAGTCTGACCGACTGCTTTCATTTCCTTCTCCAATTTTATGCCCATGGGTTCCTGGATATGCATTATCAAACTCTTGTTCCCCGTGTTCCAAGTGTACATATTACATCCAAAACATGGGTGATCCATGTCTATTCTCGTAGGTTCCCAGAGGGCGGAGTGGTAGATTTCATGTCCACCTATATCTCTACATCATGTGTCCAACCAAACACCGTTTGTTTTGATATTCCGCAACTTTTATGGTTGCAAGTTCCTTTGTGGATGCCATCCATTTCTCATGCCCCCTATGCATAGTATACATCTTGCACTTGAAACTTCAGTGATGTACAATTGGACCCTAACTCGAAGCTTGTGACTCATTTGATAATTTTCTTTAATTAAATTGTACAATATCAATATTTAATATTAATAATTTAGTTCTTGAAAATAATGTTTTTTAGATAATGTTAGATATATAACATATATGTTATATGTTATAGATGTAGACAATCGCAATCTTGAGCCCGCCAGTCCTGGAGTCTGTTTGTCAATTTGTATATCACAGAACTCCCAGTGCTGCTTGGAGGACATAGAACAATAGAAGTGCAATGTTGAGTGACCCAGCTTGAAGTGTTCCTGTCAATTTGTATATCTCAGAACTATGGATGGTATTTGTAGGACACAAAACAATAGAGGCGGAATCCCATACCCATACTTTATAAAATTACATATTTAGTATGGATTACTCGTTCCTCAGAAAATTGCTAGGACCGGATGTGGTGGATACACGTGTTCATATTTCCACTTACTTTTATATCATTAGCCCGACCGTCAGCTTGCCCATTTCATATTGTACATATTACATGTATTATGTATTAGATATTACATGTAATTTGTAATACATATTCAATCTTGAGCCCACCAGTCATGGAGTCTGTCTGTCAATTTGTATATTGCAAAACTCTGAGTGTTGCTTGGAGGACATAGACCAATAGAACTACAATGTTGAGCCAGCTAGCCCGCAAATCTGCTTCTCAATTTTTATATCATGCAACTCTGAGTGTTGTTTGCAACACACAGAACAATATAGGCCCAATTTTGAGCCCGCCAGCCCAAGAACTCGAGATCCAAAAGGTGGATATTTTTAGCCCGTCAGCCCGATAAACCATGATACATATTACATGTATTGTGTAATACATATTTAATCTTCAGCCCGCCAGTCCTCGAGTCCATCTGTCGATTTATATATCGCAGAACTCTGAATGTTTTTTGGACCACACGGGACAATAGAAGTGCAATGTTGAGCCAACCAGCTCGCAAGTCTGTGATCCAAAATAGTGGCGAAGTATGGAATGAGGAATCTATACATGCTCTATAAATTGTCATGTCCATACTCTATAAAAGCACATATTTAGTATGTATTTCTCATTTCTCAGATCCCATGAGCGCTGGAGTCCGTCTGTCAATTTATATATCGCACAACTCAATATAAGTACAATGTTGAGCCATCCAACACGTAAGTCTGCTTGTCAATTTGTATATCACGAAATTTTGGGTGCTATTTGTAAGGCATGAAACAATAGAGGCCCATTTTTTAGCCCACTATCCCTAAAACCCATGATCCAAAAAGTGTACATGCCCTATAAAATCTCAGCCAACCCGCAAGTCTTCCTGTCAATTTGTATATCATGAAACTCTGGGTACTATTTTTACGACATGGAACAATAGAGGCCTATTTTTTAGCCCGCCAGCCCAAGAACCCGCGATCCACAAAGTGGCCAAGTATGGAATGTGATATCCGTACATGATCTATAAAATCTCATCTCCATACTTTGTAGTGGTACATATTTAGTTTTCCCTGGCTTGTACACATACTAGTATTGTCACGACACAGTTGGTGTTGCACATGAATAATGAAATATGCACCATGAGTCTCACTGAGTGCTTTCGTTTCCTTAGCCAATTTTATGCCCGCGGGTTCCCGACTATGCATTATACAACTCTCATTCCTCGTGTCCCGAGTGTACATATTGCATCCAAAACTTGGGTAATCCATGTTTATGCTCGTCGGTTCAACAGATTTCATGTCCATCTATATCTCTGCATCCCAAGTCCAACCAACCACCATTTGTTTTCATAGTTCTTGAATTTTATGGCCGTGGGTTCCTTTCTGGGTGCCATCTAGCTCTCATTCCCCATGTGCGCAGTATACATCTTGCTACCAAAACTTCAGTGATCTATAATTGGACCCGAACTCAAAGGTTGCGACTCATTTGATAATTTTGTTTAATTAAATTGTAGAATATCAATATTTAATATTAATGATTTAGTACTTGAAAATAATGTTTTTAGATAATGTTAGCTATATAGAATATATTTTATTTGTTATAGATGTATACAATCGCAATATTGAGCCCGCCAGTCCTGAAGTCTTCCTGTCAATTTGTATATCGTGGAATTGTGGGTTCTATTTGTAGGACACCGAACAATAGAGGCCCAATTTTGAGCTCTCCATCTCGAGAACCCTCGATCGAAAAAGTGGCGATCCGTACATACTTTATAAAGGTGCATATTTAGTTTTCCCTGGTTTGTACACATAGTGGTCTGGTCAGCACAAAGTTGGTGTTGCACATGAATTATGAAATATAAACCACGAGTACGACTAAGTTCTTTCATTTTCGATCCGTCCATACTTTATAAATGTACCTATTTAGTTTTCCCTGGTTTGTAAACATACTGATTTGGTCACCACACAGTTGGTGTTGCACATGAATTATGAAATATACACCACAAGTCCGACCGAGCGCTTTCGTTTCCTTAGCCAATTTTATGGCCGCAGGTTCCCGGATATGCCTTATCGAACTCTCATTCCCCATGTTCCAAGTGTACATATTGCATCCAAAACTTGGGTGATCCATGTCTATGCTCATGGGTTCCTAGATGGTGGAGTGGCAACCTTCATGTCCATCTATATCTCTACATCACGAGTCCAACTGACAGCCATTCGTTTTCATAGTTCGCAAATTTTATGGTCATGGGTTCCTTTGTCAGTGCCATCCATATCTCATGCCTCATGTGCATAGTATACATCTTGGGACCAAAACTTCGATGATCTATAATTGGACCCAGACTCAAAGATTGTGACTCATTTGATAATTTTGTTTAATTAAATTGTACAATATCAATATTTAATATTCATAATTTAGTACTTGAAAATAATGTTTTTAGATAATGCTATATATATAACATATATCTTATATGTTATACATATAGACAATCACAATCTTGATCCCATCGGTCCTGGAATATGTCTATGCATTTGTATATTGTAGAACTCTGGGTTCTATTTGTAGCACACAGAACAATAGAGGCCCAATTTTGAGCCCGCGAGCCCGAGAACCCGCTATCCAAAAAGTGGCTAAGTATGGAAGTTCGTCTATCAATTTTTATATCACAGAACTCCAAGTGTTGTTTGGAGGACAGGGACCAATAGAAGTGCAATGTTCAACCAACCAATTAAATTTTACAATATCAAAATTTAAATTGTACAATATCAACGCCGTGGAGTCCATCTGTCAATTTGTATATCGCGTAACTTCGAGTGTTGTTTGGAAGACACAGAACAATAAAAGTGAAATGTTGAGCCCGCTTCTCAATTTGTATATCAAGAAAGTTTGGGTATTATTTGTAAGGTACAGAGAAATAGAGGCCCAATTTTGAGCCCGCCATCTTGAGAACTCGCGATCCAAAGAGTGTACTTGCTCTATAAAATCTCATCCACCCCACAAGTCCTCTTGCCAGTTTGTATATCACGAAACTTTGGGTGTTGTTTGTATGACACAACTGTTCGTCCTCATCTCTATTGAAAATTGATCTTCAAACTCTAGTTCCAAAAATGAGCCCGATTGACATTTACATATTCCATACTTAGCCACTTTCCTGCAATTCCGCAAATATACAAACCGTCTGTTGAACTGCACCATCATGCCCTCTTCTATTTTACATGTTTTGTAGTAAAAAATTCCAACTCATGAAATTTCTCCATTGGACACTCACCTGTCCTCGTTATCTCTTGTAAGCTTATTTTGAAGCCCATCCGACCACTTTTCAAACTTGGCCATTCCTTCCTTGTTTGCTCTTCCTCGTCTCCATCACCTTTGCACCTGTCTATAATAAAAAATAATGTTTATATATATATATGTGTGTGTGTGTGTGTGTGTCTTGTTTCTAAATCTTTAATGCTAACAACTCATCATGTAGGGATCGTGTAAATTTCCATTGATGGGCAAGAGTCTCGAGAAGATCTACCATTAATGCGCATTAAACCAATATTTGTGGAGGATTTTGTTATCCCTTCCAAGTGTTAATTTCAAATACCATGGAATTTCATTCACATGCCATCGGCTTGGTTCGTTCACGAAATGTCCAATCCTTAAATTTTCTTCACCGTAACCGCCACCTTCGCACTTCTAACTATGCAATAATTAAGATTTACTTCTAACAACTCATCATACAACATGCATAGAGATTGTCATTAAAGAGTGAAAAGCTCGAGGATATTTTCCATTCGCATGCATTGAACCAAC
>ML780890.1:1426011-1460620 GCA_009831015.1 Picea engelmannii | reverse complement strand
TATATATATATATATATTTCCAACAATATGTAACATGCTTATTATTTTTTGATATAAGTGTCATAAAATTGTGTTTAATAATTTTTTTCTACTCACACATATAAAGAGTATGTCATTTCCTCCATGTTTACCACCTGTCATTCATATTGCTTGCCACATTTGTGATGCAATTTCCATCAATTCCTCTGCATTTATCCCCAAATCAACCAGGCAGGGACTTCACTTCCATGCAACACTTTTTCTTGTTATAGGTCACATTCCGAGCACACATCCATTCTCTAGCATTAAGGAAATAATCGTAAGCACCTATTCCTCATCACCGAGAACTATACATATTGAAATATATATATATATATATATATATGTGTGTGTGTGTGTGTGTGTGTGTGTGTGTGTGTGTAGATAAACATATATTTATATATATGTTTGTTAGTTGTATACATCAATATATATGTAATCTAATATATATATATAATCTATATATTTGCACAATCATATAATTGTAATCTCATAATCCATATATTAGCACAGTCACATAATTGTAATCCTATAGCATATTTAATTTACAAATCCTAATTCTAACATAAATTCTAATTAGGATTTCTAAATAAAATATTTCTATCTATGTTCATCATCCACAATTATATGGTTGTGCTAGTTTTATCTATAATAGAAAAAAATATATTTCAATAACTTTTGCATAACTAGATGGAACATTATCGACTTATATAACAGTAATTAACCCGGTTATATTCTAAAATATATAATAAGTAAATATCTCGATCGACCACTATCAGATCCAAGTTTAGACATCTCGACTTTATTAATGTACTACTATCCCCACTTTGTAAATGTACTACTACATCCCAATTATCCAGAGTATATGTGTAAATATTCAAAATTTTCTTCGACACCCAGACTTTGTTAATGTACTACTACATCCAGGCTATCCCAGAGTAAATGTAAGTACATGCGCACTAATGTGGGTGGGTGTGGTCCTTAAAATATCCATCTATTTGGGTGATCACAATGATCATCATTGCCAAGTCAAAATAATTATAACTTGCATCATAAAGAATAGATTCACATTGAACATAACACTTTCATAAATTCTAGTGGGAACTATGTAGTACCCATTAAAGCACCACGATTGTTGAGGGTTTTAACTTGTTTTTTTGGTTGGTTTTTAACTAAATTTGTTAGTAAACAAGTGTTGTGTGGCAGCGTAGTCCCTGCCAAGCAGGTTACAAGGTAAATTGTGGAAAATGGGGTCGAATTGTAAATGATGGAAGTGTTTGGTGTAAAATGTATATCACGGAAGTGTTGTGTGCAACATGTACATCACAGAACATGGGGCATAAAATTTCATTAGCATTAAGGTGGGACCCCGCAGAGAGATAATTGGCTAAGTGTTGAAAGGAACTATGGTCGATCACACTCATGATGTGACAATATAGGACCAATCGATGAGTTCGAAAAAAGTCAGGTTCAAGTTTAAGTATATTTATTTAAATTGTATTTATATTAATGTATCGTAATAGATAAGCAGACAAATTGTAGACCAAAAAATGTTTTGGTGCAAGATGTATACAACGGAACTCTAGATGAATTTTTTTTTGGGTGCAATATCTATAATAGCACCAACCCAGGGGTCGGTCGGGCTCCCGTAAATCGTTGTTGAATACATTTGTTTGGTTGTTAATGGAAATAAGCGAACATGTGCACTGAGTTTTCATGAGTAGAAGCATAATATATATAAAATTTGATAGGTAGGTTCTTACATCTCCGCGGGAGCCCTTGTCACCATATTTTTAAGCTCATCCGACCGTTTTTCCCCTCTACTCTCTCTTTCTCGTTACTTAGCCATTTTTCTGAAAATGTCCCAATGCATGCATTGGCAGACAAACCTGTTAACATTTATGCTCATTCTTTTATATCGTGACTCCAACCGACCACTAACCATTCGATGCCTAGCCACTTTTCATATCATGGATTTTCGTATAGGCGGGCTCTATAACTGGGGTTGAATTATATATTATGCAAGTTTTTGGTGAAAAATGTATATCATGAAAGTGTGGTGTGCAACATGTATATCATGGAACAGGGGGCATAATAAATTGATAGCGTGAAGTTGCGACGAATTGTAGAGTATGAAAGTTCTGGGTGCAATATGTATATCGCACACTTGTAGATGACATAATTTTTGGGTGAAACATTTATAATAGCGTCAACCTAGGGGTCGGTCAGACTCCCGTAAATTGATGTTGAATACGTATATCATGAAACAAGGGGCATAAAAATTCAATAGCACTAAGTCGCGACCCCACAGAGAGATATTTGGCTAAGTGTTGAAAGGAACTGTGGTCCGTGGGGCTCATGATGTGACGATATAGGACCAATCAATAAGTTCAAAAAAAGTCAGGTTCAAGTTTAAATACATTTATTTAAATTTTATTTATATTAATGTATCTTAATAGATTTTTTGTGGGCTAGATGCAAACCATGTTCCAATATGTGAACAAATTGTAGACTAGGGAAGTTTTGGGTGCAAGATCTATAATAGCACCAATCGAGGGATAAGATGGCATGAATACCCTCTTCGTGTTACACATTTTTCACTCAAATGGGGTCGAATTATAAATGATGGAAGTGCTTGGTGCAAAATGTATATCACGAAAGTGTTTTGTGAAAAATGTATATCACAGAACAGGGGGCATAAAAATTTGATAGCACTAAGTCGCGATCCCGCGGAGAGATAATTGGCTAAGTGTTGAAAGGAACCACAATCGGTGGGGCTCATGATGTGACGATATAGGACCAAAAAACGAGTTCGAAAAAAAGTCTAGTTTAAGTTTAAATATATTTATTTAAATTGTATTTATATTAATGTATCTTAATATATTATTTGTGGGTGAAATGAAAACCATGTTCCAATATATGGACAAATTGTAGACCAGGGAAGTTTTGTGTGAAATATGTATATGGAGGAACTGTAGATGGCACAGGTTTTGGGTGCAAGATTAGTTGTCACCAATAAAAGAAGAATGAATTTGAATTGAAGATGGAATGAATACCCTCTTCATGTTACACATTTTGCACTAAAATGGGGTTTAATTGTAAATGATGTAAGTGTTTGGTGCAAAATTGATATCACAGAAGTGTTGTGTGAAAAACGTATATCACAGAACATGGGGCATATAAATTTAATAGCACTAAGTCACGACCCCACAAAGAGATAATTGGATAAGTGTTGAAAGGAATTGCGGTCGGTGGGGCTCATGATGTGATGATATAGGACCAATCAACGAGTTTGAAAAAGGTCAAGTTCAAGTTTAAAGATATTTATTTAAATTGTATTTATACTAATGTATCTTAATAGATTATTTGTGGGAGAAATGAAAACCATGTTCCAATATGTTGACGAATTGAAGACCACTGAAGTTTTGGGTGAAAGATGTATATGGTGGAACTGTAGATGACACAATTTTTGGGTGCAAGATCTATAATAGCAACAACCTGGGGATCAATCATGCTCTTGTGAATCATTTTCGAATACATTTTTTGGTTTTGAATGCTAATAAGAAAACTTGTGCATTGAGTTGTCACGAGTAGTTGAATAATATATATATAATTTGACAGTCAGGGTCTTACGTCTTCTTGAGAACCCTTGTCACCCTATTTTGAATCCCATCCGACCATTTTTCCGCTCTACTCTCTCTTTCCTGTTACTTAGCTATTTTTCCGAAAATGTCCCAAGGCACACGTTGGTGGATGCATCAGTTCACATTTCAGATGTGCGCGTTGGTGAACACACCGGTTCACATTTCACGTTAGAGGTGAATCCGACCGACCACTAACCATTCGATGCCTGACCACTTTTTAGATCATGGATGCTTGGATAACATGCTCTATAACCGGGGTCAAATTGTATATGACACAAGTGTTTGGTGAAAAATGTATATCACGGAAGTGTGGTGTGCAACATGTATATCACGAAACAGGGGGCATAAGAAAATGATAGGGTGAAGTCACGATGAATTGTAGAGTACGAAAGTTCTGGGTGAAATATGTATATTGCACACTTGCAGATGACAAAATTTTTGAGTGCAAGATTTATAATAGTGCAAACCGAGGGGTCGGTCGAACTCTCGTAAATTGATGTTGAATACATATATCATGGAACAGGGGGGCATAAAACTTCGATAGCGCTAAGTCGCGACCCTGCATAGAGATAATTGGCTAAGTGTTGAAAGGAATTACAGTTGGTCAGGCTCATGATGTGATGATACAGGACCAATCAACAAGTTCGAAAAAAGTCAGGTCCCATACCACCAATGTATTTATATTTAAATTGTATTTATAATAATGTATCTTAATAGATTATTTGTGGTTGAAATGAAAACTATGTTTCAATATGTGGATGAAATGTAGATCATAGAAGTTTTGGGTGCAAGATGTATAGGGCGGAACTGTAGATGGCGCAAGTTTTGGGTGCAAGATCTATAATAGCGCCAACTACGGGGTCGGTTGGGCTCACATAAATGGATTTTGAATAGGTTTTTTAGTTGTTACTGCCAATAAGAGAACCTGTGCACTGAGTTGTCACCAGTAAAAGATGTATGAATTTGAATTGAAGATGGCATGAATACCCTCTTCTTGTTACACATTTTGCATTGAAATATTCTGATATATACAATTTGTCAGGCAGGGCCTTACGTCTCCTTGGGAACCCTTGTCACCCTATTCTCAAGTCCGTCCGACCACTTTTCGCAGTTGAAACATACATAAAATATCTTGCAAGGAAATGGATTATCAGTTGCAGATTTGAATATATCAGACTTTCTTCTCCCTCTTCTATACTCAACGAAATTCTCGTTTGTTTTTCCACTCTACTCTCTTTTTCTTGTTACTTAGTCTTTATTCCGAAAATTCCCCAATGCGTGTTGGCAGACTCACTCGTTCACATTTGCGCTCATGATTTTATATCGTGACTTCGACCAACCACTAGCCATTCGATGCCTAGCCACTTTTTAGATTGTGGATTCTCGAGTAGGCGGGTTCTATAACCGGGGTCGAATTGTAAATGACGCAAAATTTATATCATGGAAGTGTTGTGTGCAACATGTATATTATGGAATAAGGGGAGCATAAAAAATTGATAGCGCTAAGTCATGAAAATTTGTGCACTGAGTTGTCACTAGTGGATGCAGAATGGATTTGAATTGAGGATGGTAGGAACACCCTTTTTGTCTTACACATTTTGCACTGAAATGTTTCGATGTATACAATTTTACAGTTGGGTCCTTACGTGCCCTCGAGAATGCTTGCCACCCTATTTTGAAGCTCGTCTGACTTCTTTCCACAGATATTTTTGTGCCCACCACCTTCGCACTTATTTCCAAGTATATGCAATAAGTATATAACTTCTCTAGAAATATGCAGAAAATATTTTGCGAGCAAATGGGATATCTATCACAGATGTGAATATATTAATTTTATCTTTTCTCACGGAATTGTTGGGTGCAAAATATATATGATGAAAGTGTTGGTTGCAATATGTAAGTAACAGAACACATAGGATAACAATGCAATAGTGCTAAGTTGGGATGTCGCGGTGTGATATTTGGCCAAGTGTTGAAAGGGACGGTCGTCAGTCAGGTTCCTGATGTGAAGATATAGATGCAAATGAGGATTTGACAGTCCGATAACTGATCAACCCATGTACAATCTAGGAGCACGAGAAAGTCAGGTTCAATTTTAAAGGTATTTTTTTTATGTTTATTTAAAATGTATCCATATTAATGTATCTTACTAGATTATAAATACGTTATTTTCTTGTTAATGCGAATAAGAAAAGTTGTGCACTAAATTTTCACTAGTGAAAGAAGATTGAATTTGAATTGACGATGGCAAGAACACCTTCTTTGTGTTACACATTTTGCACTGAAATGTTCTGATATATACAATTTGACAGTCAGGGCTTTACGTCTTGTCGGGAACCCTTGAAACCCTATTTCGAAGCCCGTCTGATCGCTTTCCATACTTATTTTTGTGCTCGCCACCTTTGCACTCATTTCCAAGTATATGAAATAAGTATATAACTTCTCCAGAAACATGCAAAAAAGATCTTACAAGAAAATGGGATATCTATCACAGATGTCAATGTATTAACCCTTCTTTTTCGTCTTCTATACTTATATTTTATCACAAAATTGTTGGGTGAAAAATGTATATGATGGAAGTGTTGGGGGCAAGATGTATATAACGAAACATGCGGGATAAGAATGTGATAGTGCTAAGTTGGGACATCGCGGTGAGATATTTGGCCAAGTGTTGAAAGGGGCGGTTGTTAGTCGTGTTCCTGATGTGAAGATATAGATGGAAATGAGGATTTGACAGTCCGCTAACTGATCAACCCGCAGACAATCTAGGAGACCGAGAAAGTCAAGTTCAAGTTTAAAGGTATTTTGTTTATGTTTATTTAAAATGTATCCATATTGGTGTATATTACTAGATTATTTGTGGTCCAAATGTAAACCATGCTCGAATTTGAATGGTGTTTGGGCTGAAATATTTTTTTCTCAAACCTACAAGGAACAAAACAAAAAATACATGACTTTACATTTTGTATATCAAAGAATGTTTTGAAATATAGGAAGCTGCAATACATGCTCAATATAGAAGAAATGAGTTGATTTTACGAAGAAATACAAATTCCAAATAACAACACCAAGAATTGAAGATCAACATAGAACAACCCCAAATATTTATATTTAGATAAACTAGGTCACAAAATACATTTGAGAATATTTCCCCAAAAAACGTTGTCTTTGAATTTGGAAAAAAGAATATAGTTTAGTACATGTTTTGTGAAATAAAAATGTGCTTGCCATGATGACTTCGATTGGGATTGTCGCTGACTACGAAGCAAATGTGTACAAGAATGAAGTTTGTAGAAATAATAAAGTTAACGATGGAAAACAAAAAAACCTAGCAAGAAGAAAGAGAAAATTGTAAGATATGGATTAAAGCTTTGTTAGAATAAGTGGATGAAGACAAAAGAATGTAATCAATATCAACTTACCATGATGGTGTTCCATGGATTTTCATTTCTTCGTTGATGACCTTTTATGGCTCTCCTCGGCTTTGACCTTCATTGGTAATCTGGTCGACAACGTTTTTCAACCATTCTTCGATGTAGCTCCTCATGGGCACCACGTTCATTTCTTGTCGGATTTTTATATTGAAGAGTTCAATTTCCAAGTCCCTTAGATCAAAATACAAGTTGTGCAATGCTTCTTGAATATTTTTGTTTCTGATCACATAACCGACTAGCCAAGTTTTCACGTCATCTTCACCATATTCAAGAATGCCATAGAAATTTTCAAATGATAGTCTTTTATAGATATGAACTTGATCCTCAAATGCTTGCTTGGTTAAAAACAACAAGTTTGATATCAATTTCGGGTCCTGGACTTCATTGGTGCTTCCAGCTAGATCTATCTCAGTTAGCTTTTTTAATAATTTGTCTCTTTTATATATGGTCTGGCTACATTCTTGAACAATACCAATCAGGTTCTTTACCTTTTCTTTCCAACATGAATTTAGCTGGTCTATTCGATCCAGGGAAGGGATATCCTCTTGTATTCTTATGGATTCCATCATACTGGTAACTTCAACACCAAATGGTAAAAATGCATCGAGATAAAAACCTTGCTCATTCTTGAGATCTGCTTCCAGATACTCATGAAAAGCATGTGCTCTTGTTCCAAAATAGACCATATTCTTTGACATCTCCCAAGATTCTGTTATTAATACCATTCTTTTGTTTATATTCTTTTCCACACAGTCTCATATCGATGTGAGAAGGCTTGTTGATCATTTTAACTTTGGCGCAAATGTGGTGGACCCGACCATTGCCAAAGGAGTAGAAAACAATGGAGGAGGCATTAGAGTTGCCTCCAGTTCTTTGATTCACGTCTTTAACATGAGGTTCTCCATTTCAAGGCCGCTAATAGAGTTGTCTAGAGAATATCCATATGCTAAGTGAATCTTGGATATCTTGGAAGGGTGCATGTTGTGTAGTTTTAACTTTGAATGAGATGTGCCTTTATTATTCTTTACATCTATGTTTTCAATAATCATTTTTTTTTATTTGCTGTCAAAAATAGAACTCTGAAATGAAAAAGACTCTTCTTCGTCCAATGTATCCATGCCAAGTATTTCCATCCTAGGATTGTGAGGAGAAGTGTTTCCTAGGTGATCATTGTCAGGGAACAATTTTTCAATGTCAATTTCTAGTTCCATTTCTTCAAGGGAGAGATCGTAGATATCAATTTCTCCCCTCGGTCCCTCTTGTTCTTGGACTATTGTTTTCCATTTTTTTCCCACGGGAAGCTTGTGAAAACTTTCAATTTTACTAGAGGGAGGGTTCTTATCTTCTCCTTCACACGAAGAAATGTGTGTGAATTTGTTACTTGGGTAAGCCATTGGAGTACTTCCATGAGATGTTGTGGTCTTGGCTGTGGCAGTCATGGATTGGGCACTTTTTTCACCCGGGTCTTCTCAGTACTGCTTATGCGAATCATTGGTACTGGTTCAAAGTCTATTCAGGATAGTGTAAGTGAAATAACTATTGAAGTGGTTACTGACCATGAAATCCCGGACTTTCCAAGGCATAGACATGAATTGTCCTTTCCTTTTTTCATGGAAAAAATTAAACCAGTATATGTACTTCCTTGTTATTCCAGCAAAAAACATTGTACCATATATGTGACATGGAAGGAAGCAAGGATTTTTTTTAGACCCGAAAATACTTATAACATTATAGTTCTCCATTTCTTCTACTGTGCCCTTCCTATCCAGGAAGATTGTTGGCTATCCAGAAAACCAGGGGAAATACCTTCCAAATATCAATTCTTTAAAAAATGAAACAAAATAATTGAAGACCTTATAAAATTGTTGGAAAGCGTCGTGTTTCCATAATTTATGGAATGATAATGTTAATGGGCCAAATTCAGGGTTCAACTTCCTACACATAGATAGTCCAGGAAATTGATAGCAATTCAGCACGACGAAAATTAAATAAGGTGGCATAAAGAATTTCTTTTGCCTCCTGTATTGCAATAACCAAGAAGAGTTTTGAATGGAAATCATCTTGCGACAATGGAATATGGTTTGTTGCTTGGCCGTAAAATACAAAATATACAAAATCATCCAAGAGATGCCAGTTTCACTTGATTTTCTCATTTTCCTTGTGAAAAGAAATGAAATTTGTTGAAAAAGGTTTTTACATGCACTAACCTATAATATGGCCATGCATCGGGGAGAGAGCGTTGGGTCCTACAATAACTTGGGCAAGAGGTCTAATTCATTTCCATGCTTCTTTAATAACTGCTTGCAATTCTTGCCCTTGAAAGTAGTCATTGGGTTGGGAAGTGTTAACATCTTTCGAAATACTTTAGGCGATAGGGAGATTTGGAAATGGTCGCCCATTTGGACAATCTGTTGGTTTAAAATATAGTTCTCAGTGTAGCACATGACCAAGTCCTTAAAGTAAAAAAAAAAACTGGGGATACACTGTGTTTTTGCAAGTTTTGATGTCGAGATAACTTTCATCTAGGAAGAAGTGGAGGAGTAGTAGTCATAAGCTATGGACCACTGAAAACAATGGTCCTTGTGCCCGAAAATATTCAGGGTATATACACAAACATGTTGTTGAGTTGCATCCATAAGGTGATGAAAACCTTCCTTTCCTCCTCATTGTATTTAAAATGGGCGCTGCAACATCATAATACAATATCTGGTAAATCTTGGTTCAATGTGTTTTAATGGCAGATTTCTTCAACCTTTTCGCCTTTTAATGTCAATATTTTCAAAGATAATAAAAGCATCATCAATTTGCATTGGGAAAGCATGCGAATATGGCAGGGAAATCGATAAACTATTGAAAAGAGGGGAAAACATTGACAACTATGTAATACACCTAGATTTTGACAAAAGAAGGTTCAAGTCAGAAGATAATTTGTTAATATTTACTTGAATAAATTTCATATTATTTTATTTTATTGTTGTTCTCTGTGGCCCAAATGAAAACTATGTTCAAATTGGTAGGGTGGACCAACATTTTCTTATGCAGAGAGAGCCTCAGATATGAAAACATGCAAGGTTCAAAAATTATGTGCACAATACAAAAGAGAGGCATCATGTGAACACCTTTGTAGATGACAGCGGGCCAACACAATATTGAATTCTTTCTACGATGATGTCTTAAAAAACCAAAACAATCATCTTTTTTTTGCGAATGCAATATTGACAGAAGAAACTAATCAGATTCCATAATATTCTCCCATAAATGCATTTTAATGGGAGATTACCTCGAGATTTTTGCTTATTAATGCCAATATTTTCAAACATCTGTGAATTGTCACCAGTAAAATCATAATTAATGTCTATTGGGAAGGGGCGAACGTGGTGGGCATGGAGGAGAATTAAAGATGATTTGGTACTTTCTTGAACCTAGGAGTCCGTGTTGGAATTGTAGATCACCCAAGTTTTGGATGAAATATGTATACTCATAACATAGGGAATGAGAGTTCGATAACAGGTACCCAGGAACCCACGACCATAAAATTGGCTAAGAAAATGAAAGTGCTCAGTCAGACTCGTGATGTCAAGATATAGATGGATATACAATTTGTGAGTTCGATAAAGAGTGAGGCTTGCGAGTTGGAGGAGTCTGGGGTCGAATTGTAGATAACTGGAGTTTTGGATGCAAGATGTTATCCAAAAATGAGGCATGAGAGATCGATAATGCATTGGGGGGGAACTCACAGTCATAAAATTGGCTAGCTATTGAGACGAAATGGGAAATATATCAACAAATTCTTTGAAATATCAACAGATGCTGGGAAAAATGAGTCGCAAGCTTCAAGTCCGGGTCGAATTGTAGATCATCAAAGTTTAGGGTGCAATATGTATACCATGCACACAGGGAATGAGAGTTGGATGGTGCCCACATAGGAACCCGTGACCATAAAATTCGTGAACTATAAAAATTAATGGCGGTCGGTCAAACTCATGATGTAGAGATATATATGGAATTTAAATCTGTCAGTCTATCGTCCTGGGAACCCACGAGCATAGACATGGATCACCCAAGTTTTGTATGGAATATGTATACTCAGAACAGGGGGAATGAGAGTTCGATAACACGTATTTGGGAACCCGCAGCCATAAAATTGGCTAAGGAAACGAAAGCATTGGGTCAAACTTGTGATGTCAATATATAGATGGATATACAAATTGTGAGTTCGATAATGATTGAGGCTTGGGAGTTCGAGGAGTCTGGGGTTGAATTTTAGATAACTGGAGTTTTGGATGCAAGATGTTTTATGAAAACAAGGCATGGGAGTTTGATAATGCATTGGGGAGGAACCTGTGACGATAAAATTGGTTAATTATTGAGACAAACTGGGAAAACTATGAACAGATTCTTTGAAATATCAACATATGCTAGGAAAAATGAGTTGCAAGCTTCGAGTCTGGGTTGAATTGTAGATCACCAAATTTTCGGGCGCAAGATGTATACCGCGCACATGGGGCATGAAAGTTCGATGGCTCCTACACACGAACCGACAACCATAAAATTCATGAACTATGAAAATGAATGGCAGTCGGGCAGACTCGTGATGTAGAGATATAGATGGATATGAAATCTGTCACTTCGCCATCCTAGGAACCTGCGAGCATAGACATGGGACTAAGTATATAATCAGAAATGGATAATAGAGGGGAAGGAAAAAAAAAGGGAGAACGACTAAGTATAGAAGAGGAAAAAGAAAGGGAGGTAAAAACCGACATGAAAGAAAACTATTACGTAGGAACACATGAAAAGAAAATATGGAGTACAGATTTATTTATTTCAAGATAGCAACACAAAAAAGATAGTTGACACGAAGACAAGTCAATGTATAGGAAGATACAAAGTGTCCAAGGAGGAAAAAAAAAAATACTGGATATGGAACATGGGTAGAAAAACTATTGGATATTGAACACAGGTAGAAAAACGCATCTTTGCATATGGAACAGAGTAAACGAAAAATTATTGGATATGGAACACGGGTAGAAAAACACACCTTTGCATGAATTCTTCTACATTCCTAGTTAGGAGTTCTTTGTGGTGTCTAGTTTTCCTATTTTTTTCTATGAACAAAAGCACAAAACAAAACGAACATAAACATAAGTTGACATGTAAAGAAAAAAACAAGTACTATGTACATAGACTAAATACAATAGAATAAGAGGAATAGAGTAACATATAGTGTTAGAAGAATGTACCTCTTTTGTATTTTTTTAGTTCATTCAAGTTTGTGTGTGTGTGTGTGTATTATATATTTCCTTTTTGCAAGAGACGAGATTGTGACCAAAAGCAATTACAAACCAGGGAAAACTAAGAAGTTGGATATCTCATTTTTTTGCAACAAGATAGACATATATGATTTCAAGAATAGAAGTATGAATATGCAATATGCCCGATGTATATTTCATAATTCAAGTGCAAAACCAACTATGTGGTGACTAGACCAGTATGTGTACAAACTAGGGAAAACTAAGAAGATGGATAATTTGTTTTTTTTTTTTGCAACAAGCTATACAGATATTCTTTGAAACATAGAAATATGACTTTGCAATATGTTTGATGTATATCTCATAATTCAAGTGCAATACCAATTGTATCGTGATCAAACCAATATGTGTCTAATATAAACATATTGTATTGAGGAATGGGCACATTCGAACACACATGGTCAATAAGTGTGTTTTGCAGATGGCTTGTGTTGTTCAAAAGAAAGCCAAGACTGTATTTACACATGTAGTTTTCTAATTATTTTGTTTTGGAATTATTTTGTAGCATGTCAATATTGAAGTCTCCTACAAGCACAATAGGTTCATTTAGATTCAAATGGCATAATGCATTGGAAATAACATTTAGTATGTTGGAAAATGTTGCATGGGGAGCAACATACAGATTCAGTATTGCAATTTACATTCGATGGAAAAATATTTTTGCAAGCACCATCTCAACATTTGTTTCTTCGAAATGTATATGGTCCAAAATTGGTACATGTTTTTTCACCAATATCATCACCCCATGTGTAATGTAACTTGATATGCAATTGTGATTTGGAAATTGTTTGTTTTGCATGCATAATGCCATGTATGTTTCCTGCAAGCACATAATATCAGACTCTATTGTATCATTTTCATTGAGTATACCATCCATGTGTGCATGTAATCTGCGTGTGTTAAATGAGAGAATTGATACATATGACTGTGTTTTTATTAATTGGTAATCATACTGTAGTTTCCATTTTGTAGTAGTCCTGAGGTGTTCCATTTCAATATCAAATTTTTATTTGACTTTGAAGTTATCTTTTGTAAGAGGACTTAGTAAATACAAGGAGTATATGCTTCTGACACAACACAATATTGTGTATACAAGTCCATGTATTCGAATTATAGCAAGATGAAATGCAACATTATCAGGTGTTAGTCCTTGCAATCCGTGGAATGTACATGCACATGCAAGTTTAATTGGAAACTGTTTGTGTATCTTCAGTTGACCTGTCTTTGTTGATGTCGATACTGGATTTGATATTCGCAAAATAAGTGTCCAATCGCTTGAAGTGTTGGAATTATATAGATAATCCAAATTGATTTCTTGTCGCTTTCCTATATGTGGTTCATGGAACTTAATCAAAAGGAAATCAATTTCTTTTGTTTTGGTATAGCCTTTGATTATTCCATCTTCACCATTGACCAAGACACTGTGTGAAGCATAGTTGTGGGCATATATTTCAACCAGCATTTCTAATTTCAGGACAAGATGCAAAGGTAAAGTGGCTATATGTTCATGATGTGGTACATTTCCATGGTTGTCTTCTTCCAGGTCAATTGAATTGATGATGATATCATCTCCAGGCAT
This sequence comes from Picea engelmannii, assembly GCA_009831015.1. Lineage (NCBI taxonomy): Eukaryota > Viridiplantae > Streptophyta > Pinopsida > Pinales > Pinaceae > Picea > Picea engelmannii. Next base: position 1,446,633 of record ML780890.1, on the reverse strand, counting down.
GTCTGATAACACGTACCTGTTATGCATTGCAACATCCTTATTTGTGTAGAACAAGTAAGGGAATGTTGGGTCTGTTGCTGAAGGTCACAAGCACCTCAAATTGATATATGTTAATTCATCATATGTTTGGTTGTTTGTCTGCATTCTATTCAGAATTGCAATAAATGTTTCATCTGTCTGGCGCATTGTAGTATGAAATTCAAAACATTTAATATTGTCTCTCTAGAAGTCATGCGTCACTATTTGCATGTTAACCGTAGGTTGTTCAAATACCAAAGAATCTTGGATTGGTTGTTCCTGGTAAAGATCCCCACAAAATATCATGTTAATGTTTCCAAACTATTTCCTGTGCACATGTTTTATGATTCTTAGTCGGTTGTCAATGGAATACAAGAAGGGAATTCCAATCAAATATGCATCATCTATAAATACAAGTTGGAGTTCGTCATAAATCTTATATAATGTATCTAACATTTCCTTGCTAAGTGAAAGAAACTGTGACTTGTTAAAAGGCATTAAAATGTAGAGTTGACTGTTGTTCCACCTGCATTATATGCATCTTTTCCTGTGTATGCAACTATTAGGCCATTTGGTTTCATAGGATCAGAGGAATTGTTTGAATCATATATTCATATAAAAATTTGGAATAGTTCTTTCTTTGTGAATGTCTTTCTTGTTCCTACTCTGCCTGTGAGGAACAAGTGCACATGAGTGTCCATGTTCAAGCATTTTTTAAGTGCAATATACTTTAGAATTTTTTGTTGTTCTAGATTTAATGGACATCTTATTATGTGGTATTCATTATTTTCAATAAGGAAAGGATGTTTTGTGACTTGAAAACCAAGATTGATACATTTTTCACTGCCACCTGCTTGAGGATGACGCAAATCCGCTTGCAAGTCATAGGACTCGCATGGATTTCTGGTTGTTTTTCAGTTTGTGAATGTCTCATCAAGATTGTCAAGGTTTTCTAGCTCATTAACTAAAATTTATAGATCACCCCATGTTGGATTAACATTGTAAGTAAATCTAGCTTCATTGATTTGCACTATAGTCTCATAGGCAACATACACAACTTCCCATGTAGAGAAGTTATATTTTAATGTCTCTTCATTTTCATCGAACAAAACATATAACAACAATTTTTATCTACAATAGTTTTCATAGTCATAATGTTTATTTTATTTGACAAACCATATCACAGCGGATTTTTTTATTTTTGATATGGACACACCATTTTTTTGTAATGTGATACGAATTCTGCTAAGAAGATCTGCCTAATAGGAGATGGACACATGAGGTAATAATCAATAATAGAGCGACATAGCACGTCTTCTGAATTGTCAATCTCTTGTTCTATCAAACATGGTGGTTTAAGCCCAAATGTGCATTTCTAAAGAGGAGATGTGTTTATGAAGACACATTTTCTTGAACTACAATTTAGGTGTAGGGAAAGTGCAATGTGGACTGCTTGTTGAACAAACTTTTGTTGAAGATTAAGCAATGTATTACCAAGCGTACGTATCATTTGTATGGCATAATTATGACTTCTTTCATGTTCATTTTGTATTCTTTTGAATGCACAATATGATGCTGTAACATATGCATTGAGGATGTACTGAGCATTTGTATTTGCATTCCACATAGCTAGCATGTCCTTGGAGAAACTGTTGTTCCACATATGGGAAAGTTTTCGTTTAAGGAAAATTGTTGGTTTTTTAAGCGTACATTGTATGGTTTGGATGTACTCATCTTATGATATATTTATCACTGTCAAGAAGTCATCGAAGCTCATCAACTCGTCAAACTCTCATTGTTTTAGAAATGCGAACAAGGATTTATATTTCTCAATGATAACATTGTCCTCTAAACTAAGTGGCTCTATGATTCTTGTTTCTCTCATTGGCAACACGAGAAATTTGTATCTACAATGCGAGTTTTTTTGTTTTCTACAACTTCGTGTATGATAATGTTTATGAACTTTGGCAAGTTATGGATCCAAATGATCTATGTTGCATGTTATGTATTTGTCCACAAATTGCTTGATATGTGAATTGTTTTCGGATCCATAGAATGGTTCACCCTCTATCCACAAGAGTGCGTGGTCATGTTCATTCCCCCTATTCTGGAATTCAGTCACAAAAAACTAGTCCAATATTTTTCTGAAAAATGTTTCACTGGGTCTATAGTAGCGAGTACATGTCACTGGGTCTTTTCTTATGAGGTAGTCAATGCCATTATTTTCTAGTGTATTGGTTTGTTTTTTACGTTTCCTGTTCCTATGCAATTCAGATACGGAAGCCACCAATGGATCCCAACAATGCTCTACACTTGTAAATGTGATGAAAAATGTTGGCGGGCCCAATTGTCGGATCATTGAAAAAATAGTTTTCTTATTTTTTTGCAAATAGTCAGGAGAGATGCAAATGTTTTTGAAATCTATGTATCCAATATCATATTTAAGGATTTTTTCTAGGTTTAATTTGTACTTAACATCCTTGGCCAACAAATGCCTTCCCTGTAAATGGACTTTTCTTATTCGAACCCACATGCAAGACAACACTTGCTCTATTATTATGCGCATTGTTTTGAAAAACAAATTTGTTATGTGACAAGAGAAATCACTGCTTGAATGTAGCAATTCCCAGCAAACTATTTTATGATAACTGAATCATTTTGTAATGTCAGTGGGATGTGGATATCCATAGAAGAGTGTTGGGAAGTTCATTTCCCCAGTGAATCTATCCTTGAATATTCCAAGTGGACGTTGCCCCTCAACAAGTGCAATTTCGACAATCTTGTCTTGTAAGTCACGATTGCACTGTGAATCAATGAATCCATGCACCAATGTCTCAGCAGGTGTTTCATTCTATGATTCATCACTTGTATCAAATTCACTATCAGTTTCGAGATTCTTTGCAAAGTTTTCATCCTCTTCTCCAGGAACATTGCTCCAGTTCTCATTTATGCAAATGTTTTTTTCTTTGTACAAGGCCCTGGAACATAATTCCTTTAATTATTTCATAACAACATGCACATGTTGTTTTCCTGTCTGATATGCATTTTTGTATCACAAGCATCTTTTGAGAGCCACAACAATTGTCATTGTATTGCTAATGAATTGTGGCAAGGATTTTTGCACAACATCTAGTTGAACAACCAAATTAATAATTGATCATGTTAAGCCCATCTGGGGGCGTTTATAGCCCCAGGGCCTGATTTGTTTAAATGTAATTCACAGAGAAACAAGTGTCTCTTCAAGTTCCATAAGTGCACTTACATCTAGTACTGGTGTATTACATATTTGTTTAGGGGTTGCAAATTGTGGAAGTTTTCCATTTTTAAGCGACTGTTTTCATGGAAGACAAATTTTTCCACTAGAAAATGTTTTATCATGTGTTGTCAAGCGGAGGTATTCTTCTTCCAAATCAGGCGTGAAAGACTTACTGTTTTTTGTGAAATTCAATTGATTGAAAATTGCAAATGCAATGGAAGGAGTGTCTTTGATTTGTTTCATGTAGGTCTTTCTTGCATATTTCTTTTGCAGGGAAGTATGGGTAGTAAGTGTTTGTTGGTTTTCATTGGTAGTAGTGCATGATGTTGCTTCTAGCCCACGAAATGTGATTTTTTCCTCTCGGACAGTTGCATGACCATTGTGGGATATGCGACCTTACCTTTTTCTATTGTGTTGTGCATGAACAATTTTTTTTAGATTGTGATATGTCAGTTTCTCTCTAAAAGGAAGCGTAGCAATGTGTTTTTTCCTCTCGCGCATGACCTTTTTCAAGTTTTGGTAACTTACTCTACATTTCTTGTTCACGGGAAGGATGACCTGATGGTAGCTAGGATGAATTTTACTCTAATTCAATAGCATGTGATGCTTATGCACATTCGATGTGGTTTGGCTGGCATTGATAGTGGACAATGGAACGAAGGTATTTCCTCTACCACCAATGTTTTTCTCTCTCTTACGTATGAACTTTTTAAGGTTGTGATAAATTAGTCTACATTTTTTTTTTAGTCCCTGCATGGCCCTCATCACAACATGGACGAATTGCACACATGATTTTTTTTAAGTTGTGATAACTTAGCCTACGTTTTTTGTTTAAGCCTTGTATGACCATATCACAACTGGGAGGAGTTTCATTCTCATTAAAAAGCATGCCACACATATGTAGATTCAATGTGGTTTGGGTGGCATGGACATTGAACCTTGAGCAAGTGATATGTCCAAGCAAAGCTTGATAATGGATATGTGTAGTATGTGTTTTAAACGAGAGGATGCCAATTGTTCGATCATAATTTGAATCAATAGACCAAGAACGGATGGTGCCATCTAGCAGGGCCAACCAGACCTAGATATTTACTCTGAATATGATAGATATCCATTGCAAACAAAATTTGCAACCCTCCACATTTTATTTTTCATATGGAAGTGCCATGTTTACAAGGTATTCTTGCCAACTTCCAATTGCTGACATATTTTCTAGGAGATATGGAGAAAGGTATCGATGCAAGTAGCTAAAATCCTGTTGGCTTCCGCCTATAATTGCATTGCAAAGGGACTGTACAATGTAAATCCACAGTGACTGCACATCAAACTCTGTTGCTACCAAACAACAAATTGCATTGAACAAACTATCTCCACAGCTAGATACAACAGTTGTTGCTATCTGCAAACCATGGCATTCTATGCGATGCATAATCCATTTCCACTGCAATTCAAGGTATTTGAAAATGAGGGACAAGTAAATATGAGTTCTTCCAAGATTTCATATGGACAATTTTCTATACAGTAGTGGTTCATAATGACCACTGACAGCATTGGCATCATGGAACAAGATGCAATATGGATTGTCAGATGCAATTTTGTTGAATAGTAGATATCTTGTTTTTCTTGTCAATGACCATATTCCAATTGATATATTGAGTCACTTAGACAACCAATGTATACAATATGTATCTCCCCAAAGTCCCCTCTCATGTGTAGGAAGAATTGGAGATGCAGACAACTGCATCTTTGAAAAATACGTAGCGACATCATCTATTCCATGCAACTGCCGAAGAAAATCAGATTCCAATTTGTATTCATACGACTCCAATGCCTCAGCGTTACCTTTTTTTAAACAAACCAAGAAATAATCTATCAATCCATTGTGCAAGTTGGTCGAGGAATACCGTAAATGAAATAGAACCTGAATGCATTGAAACGACAATCTCCTACAGTATACAAGAATGCATCCAATCTAAAAATCCCATTGTTGTGCAACACCTCACCAATGTTGTCATATATAATGGAGTGTGTATCTATTTCATATGACTCAACTTCTATTACTTGCTTCATCTCTTGAATTGTTATTTTCAACTTGTTTCTTAGCTACTTTCAGTTTGTATGAAAACAAAGAAAAGGGGAATAAAAGAACAAAATGAAAAAAAAAAGTCAAATAGAAAAATACAAGAACGGAATTGCATACCATTCTCGGTATGTATCCTTCAAGATTATTCTTGTCAAATTTAATTCCCCCTATTAGCCACAATAGATGACAGGAAAACAAACCTACACTGAAGAATGAACCAAACAGAAGAAACAACGCAAATAAATAACACTATAAATTTGATGAGCACAAAGACCGATTTGAACATATTCATGGTGTGCATCCTAAAAGCTTCTTAGAGGGAGAATATGTTTTGAAAAATAGAAAGGAAAAGACAAAGGCAACAAGTGGACGCAATTTTTTGACCCAGAGAATAAAAGAATTCCCTGCCACTACACCTCGACGGATGGTTCCCCCTTGTGACAGCTCCGAATTCGTTTTCTAAACCCTTTTGCATTGAAAATTTTGAAATAGATATGGTACAATATGTAGGATGTGGTAGTCAGAATATGAAGACACATGGTTTCCAGGAATAGAAAAGAAGACCACATAGAAATATGTTCTGCAATAGAATTTTGAGGCAGGGACTCCTACCATTGAAAAATATTCACTGCAAGGTGAAAAACACCAAGTAGAAAGAAAGGAATAGAAACGAAATGATGGCACAAAAACTTACCCTTCAATGAGGGATGAAAAGAGCTCATCCCAAAAAATTGCAAACCACAGCAACAGGTCCAACAACTTGCAAAGTTGAAGAACAACAAATCAATGAACAACCACAAAGAGGTCCAATTGCAACTGCAGGACCTCAACTTTGAAAATTTGAATCAAACAAGAACAAGAGGCATGGAACGAACCAACGAAAAAGTATCAACCATTGAATTAGTGATGCCACTGGAGAACAATTTTGCACAATTTCACTGCAAACAACACCATCAAAAAAATAGAACGAAACAATATTGCAACACATATATACAATAAACATTTAAGGCTGCGAGACATGTTAGGTAAACTCTTAAGATTGTCAGAATCATCGAAGGGCGTCGCCCTGTGCAAACATTTAAGAAATAATGCAGTGTGGAAGGCCTATTTATGTATGCAACAATGACAAAGACTCTCGAAGCATGGAACATTAAAGAAAAAATCACACATAGTAATAGTAATAAAAAATAATAATTTTAATAACAATAGTTTGAACAATGGAGACTATGGTAAAAAATAAAATTGAGTGAGACAACAAAGGAATATGAAATCTGATTATCCATGTGCAATAATAATAAGACCTCAAATATGCTAGAATATCAAACATTGGGATAAATTTAGCTAACAGAAAATGCTAAGAAAAACATTCGATTTAATGCTAGCATTAATCCACCTTCAAGCAATGCATAAGAAAATATATGATTCAAAAAGACCATATATGATCAAATACTTTGGATGTGCTAACATACATAACATTTGGAATAGCGAAGCCATCAATAAGACCTCCAATCTATTATCCAATCAGATCATGACATATATGGTACGTTTTATTATATCAAAATCGATGTTTTTATCTCCCTAGCTCCAACAATAGATATTATGGAAATATTTCTGGTCAAAGGACAAACTAATATGACGTCAACGAATTATCGATCACTATAGTCCCTCTTTGCCTTCAGTAGGGACTACTAATATGCATCCCACTAAGAAATATGAATGGAAATGAATGCATACGTATACAAAGGATGTAAACACCGGTTCTTTCTACTAACTATATTCTACCTCAAGACTCGAAATATTAGGGTCAAGGAAGGATTTAAAAAAACTGAATTTAAGGTCAATCCACCAGCCGATAGACCACTATCAGCTCCAAGTTTTGACATCATCACTCTCCCCACTTTTTCAACATACTAAACCATCTTCCCATGTCTTCTTCTCTGCATGAATGGGCTGCTCTATAACTAAACTATATCTATATTCTGTTATGTCCTTGGAGGAAAATTTTAAAAATCCACAACTTTCTTGTACAGAGTCGGATTGGGATGTTGTCTTTTGAGTTGTGAAGTACATAGAAAAGGTCTCTTGCTGAGATCACTAACCATGCCATACCAACATCTCATCTGCGTAATGACCAACACATACAACTCAGGCAAGAAACCCTAGTCGATTCATTCTGGTAATTTTGGGTGTCAGATTTTGATTATGTAAGTTGCGCTGGAATTGTAATGGTGAGAATCATGTGAGTAACTTGTTTTAGGGGTGAAAATTTCACTTAGATGGGTGTCAAAAAATTATGCCCCAAAACATTTTTTAATGAAAGTTTAAGTCCTACATTTGTTGCTCTTTCACTCAAAGTTGATTCTACGAATTCCTATGTCATCTATGATGAATAGGGAATTAGTTCATCTATTGACTTTGTAGTGATGCCTTGGTGGCACAAATATGTAAATCTGCAAAAATGGCCAGCTAGAATTCAGAGTGCTTAGTACTATGTAGGATTTGGGGGATCAAGTTTCTTTCAAAGTGTATCTCAAAACTAGTGCAAGACCAACATGTGTCGTGGTTAACCTATCTGATGCTAGACGATGCTTTCATAATACACGATCAGTCACAAAATCAAGAAACACAAACTAAGCATGCTGGTATGATGTGCACGATGAAAGCTACTAATGACACCGTAAAATTGATCTCGAGTGTAATATGGATAAGGTTAGATACAATAGGTGATCAGTGACTGGCGTTCTAATTAGGCGTGAAGAGATTCATCACCATAAATGTTTAGGAGACTAATTGATGAGTGTGGAAAGAAGTGTCTGAGTTAGGAGGTGGATGAAATATTCCATGGAACAAAGGTGGGTCACACTGACCTGATCAATGTTGGAGAGACTTGAGAGGTAGAATATCATCTTTGATACATTCGATGATGTCTAGGGATCAAAATTGTTTTTTTGGCACATTGATGATAGGGGATTGAAATAGGTTAACAAGAATCCCATTGGAAAAGAGGTGAACCTTGTTGAAACATAACATAATGAAGAAAAAGGGAGGGTAGTTGTTGATATGAAATGCTTTAGCAAAAGTGGAAGGGAGTTAGTCAGTGAAATGAATTCACACAACAAAGATAATAATATGGACATCACCGATGTGCTAGTGTTGATCATGATCACTTCACCGGTGAGAGGAACATGCATTAGTGAGGTTTAGTAGAGTCACGTTGGCGTTTCATCCAATTTCAGAGGAAGGTGGTTGATGTAATGACAATGGAATCAATGGTGCGTTAATGCGAATATGGAAGAGGGATGTTTTCCCTAGTACGATATGTATCGATGAAAGAAGAGGGAACTCGCTGAAGTGTGAATAGACATGTCAAATTAATCCGAGGAGGAACCAAAAGTGGTAAAGTGAGGAGAGCAAGAGGAATACTTAGGCATATCATTTCTGTTAGGGAGAGAGAGTGTGAAGGTTCTGGTGGGAAGAATTGATGGGGGGCCCAATTTATTCTCTTTGAGAGATGCTAAGACCAGGAAATTGGGAGGTTGTTTTGCATACGCAACATGTCAATAGGGAAATTGGGAAGTGAAGGTTGTATAGTTACATTTACAAGCAACTCATGGAATATCATCAAAGGATCACTAATAATAAAAAAATGAGAGAAGGTAGGTGTGTTGGTTTTATGTATCGGTAATGTTGACTCTTCTATTGATTTAGTTTCTATAGGAGCAGATACATCATTATGGAATCATAGGGTTGGGAACATGAGTGAAAAGGGGATGCATATTCTATGGAATCATATGCTTCAACACATGAGTGAAAAGGGGATGAACATTCTCCATGCAAGGAATTTGTTGCTAGATTTGAAGCAGATTGATTTGGATTTTTGTGAGCTCTGTGTTTATGGAAAATAGAAGAGAGTAAGTTTTCTTAGACTTGGGAAGACAAAAAAGAGTAAAATGTTAGAGTTTGTGCATATAGATGTATGAGGACCGACTTAGGCATCATCTCTTGGTGGCTCTTATTATTATGTTACTTTTATTAATGATGAAACTAGGAAAACTTGGGTTTATTACATTAGAAAAAAATATGATCTCTTTTATACTTTTAAGAAATATAAATCTTTGGTTGAGAATGAGACAAAAAATAATTTGAAGTGTCTTAGATCATATAATGGAGGCAAATACTGCAACAAGGAGTTGGACAGTTACTATTTATACCATTGGATTCGTAGAGAGAAGATGGTTCCAAGAACACCACAAGAAAATGACGTGCTAGAAAAGATGAACAAGACAATCTTGGAGTGTGCAAGGAATATGAGATTGCATGCAGGATTGCCCTTACAGTTTTGGGCAAAAGCTATGGATATTGTTGTTTACTTAATAAATAGAGGGACTTAAAGTTCTTTGGATGGTGGCATTTCAAATGAGGCGTGCATAGGGAAAAAAGTAAACTACTCATTTCGGAAGACTTTCGATTGTGAAGCATGTTTCTATATTGATAGAGAAAATAGAACAAAGCTTGAGGAAAAATCCAAGAAGTGTACTTTTATTGGATATGCAGTTAATGATTTTGGTTATCTCTTATGGGATTATGAAAATCACAAAATAATTATGAGTAAAGATGTGATATTCAATGAGAAGGTGGTGTACAAAAATTAGTTGCAGGGAAAGAAACAAGAAAAGGAAAACACAAAATATACATTGCTTGATGAAATAATAAAAAATGAAATTCTAAAAGTGTCAGAAAATCTAAATGTTCAACAAAAACAACATCAATAGTAGGTACCCCAAAATCCTGCAAGTATTGTTAGAAGATCTACCAGGTTAGGTAAACCTTTTGAACGATACTCTCCTTCAATGTATTATTTATTTTTGAGTGATTTTGGTGAACCAAAAAGATATGAAGAATAAATGCAGGTAGACACTAGAAATAAGTGGGAGCAAGGCATGAAAGAGGAGATGGAATCCTTGGTACATAACTAGACTTGGGACTTGGTTCGATTGCTTGCAGGTAAAAGAGAATTGTAGAATAAATGAGTATAAAGGTTAAAGGAAGAAGATGGAGGCACAAATACGATCAGACTTGTTGTAAAGAGGTTTGCATAGAAGAAAGATATAGATTTTGATGAAATATTTTCTTCCGTTATTAAAACGACTTCAATTAGAACTAATTTGATAGGTTTATGACATAACAAGGTTATAGTAGATGTCATTCTGACCACCGTGTTTATTTTAAGAGAATAGATAATGACAATTGTTACACACCAAAATGCCACACTTAAGTATCTCACCCTAAGTGTCACAAGCATCATGAAAGTGTCACATACACAAACACAAACACGACTAATGAACATTTGTCACAATACCTAGTCAATGTGTAGGAGAAATATATTATATGAAGGTCAAAATACTATGTGCACATGAATTAATTATTAATATTCATAAAAAATAAATTAATTTAGTGTGAGGATCCACCTCACATTTAGTTTCCTATTTTTAAGGTTAGATTGAGAACCTCATGGATGGTTGAGATATTTTCTCAAACCAAAAATCCTAATTTGGTAGATCTTGAGAAATATTTCCTCCTTAAAATCCAGAGAACTTTTATCTTTCTTTATTAAAACTCTAGATCTCTTTCCGAAGGTTTTATCTACTGTAGAATTTGCAAGCTTCACATTGAACGAACTGAAATTTTGGACATATGTACACGACAGACACATTGGATATAATCGCTTGGAACCCTTAATTCTAAACCCTAACAAAAGATTGGATATAATCGCTTGGAACCCTTATTTCTAAACCATAACAGAAGATCCAAGCATTCTCGATATTTTCATCGCTAAAGTTTCATCATCGATATTGGTATAGGTAAAGTATTGTACGCTAGTGGGATAAACTGAGTACACGAATCTTGTTGAATAGACCACATTTGAGTTGATCTGCAAACACGGTTTTAATTTATTACACGTCAGGGATCTAAGACCACACTTGAATCTTGCTGAATCGACCACATTTGAATCGACCTGCACACAGGGTTTTAATTTATTAATCGTCAGGGATCTAAGACAAAAGATTATTGGTTTGTTTGAAGAGTGCCGTATTTTTTGGTTTGCCAAACCATTGTTATACAGACTCAGTCTCAGATGAAGACTTGTATATAGACTAAGACTGAGCTAAAAATACCAAAAAGACTCGGCAAAAATGTTAATTTTCTACCAAAATCAAACTATTCACTATGCACACATATTGGCGGACATGCAATTTAAAATCCAACTATATAATGGACATGGAGGAATATAAAAGATTAATCACAAAACCAAAGAAATACAATGATGCTGCTAACCTCTTTGCTCATGCTCTAGGCTTTTAAGATCGTTTCCTTCACTCGCTCCTCTATGCTTTTGCTTCAATGTTCTCCTTTATACTGTTGAACTGCAAATTGGGTCTGCAACTACATAGAAAACGAGTTGCAATTTGGATCTGCAGCTATATAGAAAATAAATGAAATGACAAATATTTGTTTGTTTACATAAACTTGAGCCTACAAGAAACGGTTTGGGAATGGTATTATTGGAGATATTGTAAAAAAAATTATGCACAGCGTGCACGGAACGGAAAACAGATAAAAACAGTAGGAGGGCATCGACAGGTAGAAGTACATGGTAAGGAAATGGCCAAAAATATCACTCCAGAAAAATAAAAAGTCAGGCCAATAAAAACAGCGATATGGCAAATAAAAACCAAGGCAATAAAAATCAGTAAAAAAACAAATGCTTAGGTCATTAAACATTAAACTCAATAAAAACCAAAACCTAAAGTAATTCATCATTATCATGCTAATTAAATCTGACCATTTTCAATTTCAATAGGTGGCGAAATTATTGATCCGTTCTGTAGATACATTTTATTAAAATTTTTAATTATTTTGAGATATTTGTGTTAACATTAAACATCCTGTCTGTGCAGTATTGAATGATGATGAGGATGGATATGTACCATCGAATTTGATTTGCTTCATGACCAGTGGAATCGTCCAGAGCTCATGACCAGTGGTGAGCGACTACTGTTTGACGAATCTTATTATCCCAAACATTGCAAACGAGCGAATAAGGTGGAGTTCATTAGGATTCCATCCACAATTTTGAACTCTTGGAGTTCGTTGGGATGTCGTTGAACAGTGGATAACTCGTTGCTGGTGAAGGCCTAAAAGCTTATAGTTGGTAAATAAGATGAAACTAAGAATATGAAGAATATAAAATTTTTGAAGAATATGAAACAATTGATTGTAATTATGTAGTCGTCATAAGTAAAAATGGCACAAATATAAATTTAATATTGTAAAATGATAAAAAGTTAATAGTGGAGTAAATTTGTAATTTTAATTAAGTTTGTTAATCATTTGAATGTGTCAATTAGATGTTCACATAATAATTTCTTAATCATATTAAGTAAATGTTAAAAAATAAACAGGTTAAGCCGAAGCTTTTAAAAATACTAGAAAATTATGAACATGGGATCTATCTAGTTCATTGATTTAGAATGACTACTAAAAATATACTAACATCTTCAATTGATAACCATAGAATTGAAATTTATAGATAAAAGATCATTAAATGTGTCCATTATCAATAAATATACCCTTTCTGCTTAACTAACATAACACAATTCTCTTGAACATAATAAAAATCAGTTCACGTTTTCTATCCTTTTCTATACCATGTTTGACAAAGAGAGAGAACCGTCTTATGCTAGTCGTCCTATCAGCGGAGAAAAATGAGAGTTTGATACGATTTTGTATACTCTAAGTCGTTGCCATAGCTATTTCGCATAAGCCTGCCACTTAAATGTGAAATACTCTTCACAATATCTCATATGGTTGTACAACAAATACGATTTTGTATGCGCTTGCCACTTAAATGTAAAATACTCTTCAACAATATCTCAAATGGTTGTACAGGAAAATAGGCGGACTGCAGAATAGCGCTTGCATTTATAATATCTCTTCCGACTGTAAAATAGTGCTTGCATTAATAATATTTAATCGATCCATCGTGGGATAAGGGTAATTTATACCTTTCTGTCTTATCTCTTTTTTTAATAAATTAGGAGCTGTGTCTAAAGTCAGAGTTCTATTTTCAACTTTGTCTATAAATTCGGTCTTTGAAGGATTTGGCCAATTTTAAGATTATCCGGGTCATCAGTTTACATATTATAGTCTTAAACATTGGCAGGTTTTGCAGATGAGGATGTGATCCACAATAGCAATACGTGAAGCAATACTCACGTGCTCGTTAAGAAGTCTATGGCCATGAGCACTAGCACTAGAGAGGGGTCAATTTTCGTAGGATTTTCGTGTTAAATATAATGTAACTTCAACAATCTCACTGTACACTGTTAGTTGTTCTGGATCGTTTCTATGTACTATTTTTCTCATATACTCAATATATTGAATAGTATTTATGCTATACTCTTTTTCTGTATTCTCTGCTTCCTATTTTATCATGGTATCATAGCTTCAGACGTAAGCCTTTTCACATAGTTTTGAGAGCAGCCCGATCATAAGAAGCGCAGAGCTTAAACTGTCAACGAGAGAATGGGACACAATTTCTTCACAAAGCTTGGAGAGCAGTCCGCCAGTCCGCTCAAAAGATCATTGCAGACAGAAAGTGCGGGGAAGCAGAAACTGTAGAAGGAAAAAACAATAAATAATCGTGAGCATTTAAAGATTCGTGAAAGATCCACGAAGAAGAGTTGAAGAGGGCAGAAACAATTAAAGATACGTGAGTTCTTTAAAGAATTCGTGAAATTCTTTCCAATTCATGAAAGATTCACAAATTTCCTTCTTCAAGAGAAACTTTTTGTAGAAGCAGCAAAGAACATGCTAAAGCAACAAAGGACAAGCAGACGCAGCCGTAAGATCAGTTCTACTAATAGATCTGAGGCGTTAATCAAGTTCAGAAAGGACGTGGAGCGCATAGAAAAGGAAAAATATTTTCAACTGTCACATTTAGCGCAAAGGATCGATAGTGGTCGGATTGAGGAGAAAGTGCACGAGGCTTAGTCCTCTGGAGTGAACAGGAGAAAAGCCGACTTGCGAAGTCACCAAATACTGAAATCTTTGGGACCATCCATCAAGGAGGACACATGGTGAGATCTCGACATTTCGCTGACTCACATGGAGTAAAGGTCAGAGCACACTGTGGTGAGAATTCACAAATTGCGAAATCACGACTCGATATGAGCCATTGGATCGAAAAAGATTGTGAGCCGTCAATCTGATGGGATCGATAAATCGACAATCGAGAGGACATAGCTGCTCCATCCTCCGAGGTCGCGAAGTGCGAAACCCCGACTTGATCGCAACCATCGATCAAAGAGAGGCCTAAACCATCGATCTAGTGCCATCGACATTTCGGGGATTGGGAGAACAAAGGTGTAAGTCATTTGAATTTGTGAAATGCGAAATCTCGAGGAGATCTGGACCATTAGATCCAGAGGAAAGAAAATCATCCATTGGAAGGGATGCGTGGTGAGCGTTCAACACTTCGTGGACTCGTGACTCGAGGGAGTCAACCAACATAGTTTCAAGAACCTGTGATACGCGAAATTGCAAAATAATCGTAACCATTGATCTAGCAAAGATCTGGATCGTCAATCCAGTGCTATCGCAATTTCGGCTACTGGGAAATCAAAAGTGAGAGTTCAGTGAACTCGCGATACACGAAACTCCGACATGATCTAAGCTGTCAGATCAGGAGGAGAGTGGACCATCAGATTGGGAGCTCCGAAATTTCAACATTTAGGGAGTCGAGGAGTCAGGGTTGGCTCACTCGCAAAGTCCTGACACACGAAATCACGACACACTTGGAGATAAGCTCTTGATCACAACCGAAGGTCACATCGGGAGAATTTAGGGGAGGAGATAGCAAGTGTTATACCCCTATCAGGATTTTGGAGATCGGGGATTTGAGAAACAAGAGTTAAGTGGGGTTCGCATGTAGGACTCCCGAAATCTTGAAAAGTGGACCGTGGTCATAGCATCGTGGTTGTGTGGAGGAAGAATAAGAGAGGATTTGAGGGCTCGTTAAGCCCCTTTTGGATTTCAGGACTTGGAGAGTCAGGAGTTGCTCACATGCCAATACTCTCGAGGTTGCAAAACACGACGCGACCTTTGTGGGCTAAGCCAGTGGTCATGTGGGCAAGGAGCTCGCACTCAGTGTTTATTCATGAAGGCCTGAGTTCGCATTTGGATCGATTCTTCCATTACAGTTGGTACAGTTGCTAAAGAACATAGATGAGAGCTCTGAATCAACAGATCTTATGCTCGGATAGTCAGATCTAGCCAGATCGAAGTCACATAAGTGGTCTACCCCATATATTTCGGTCTGAAGTCATTGAAAGAACTTGGAAGACCTGGTTTTACATGCAAGAAACAGGTAAACACAAATTTTTCTAACAATCTTTCTTGTTTTGTTAAATTTTTTAAAAAGATGGCCACGTCTAGAAATTTAGGACCAACTCAAGGACCGATTCTTCTTGGAAAGAATTATGAGTTTTGGTCTCTTCGAATGAGATCTTTCTTGCAAGCACAAGAGTGTTGGGATCTAGTGGATCTTGGATATGTGGAACAAGATCCAACAGACCTTTCTTCCATGACCAACCAACAGAGAACTGCTCAGGCAACACAAAGGAATAGAGAGAATAAAGCTAAATTATGGATTCAAAACTCAGTGGATGACTCAATTTTCTCAAAAATCACAAGCGTTGTTACCTCAAAACAGGCCTGGGACATCCTTAAATCAGCCTACCAAGGAAATGACAGGGTCAAAACAGTCAAACTACAAACCTTGAGGACGCATTTTGAGACTTTAAAAATGACAGAGTCTGAAAATGTTGATCAATTTATGACCATAGTCATGGGAATCGTAAACTAGATCAGGTTGACTCGTGAAGCCATCCCTGATCAACACATTTTTGAGAAAGTCCTCAGAAGTTTACCAAAGAAATCTGAAATGGTCGTTACAACAATCCTTGAATCCAAGGATCTGTCAATTTTTTCAGCAGATGAATTAATGAGCTCTTTGTTGACACATGAGACCAGACTGCATCTCACAAATGAGTCAATTGCCAATGCCTTCAAAACTCAATTCTCTTTTAGCATAGGTAGAGGCAAAGGAAGAGGCAGAGGTCACCAAGGAAGAGGAAGCAGTCCAAGTTACCCTCACTCAAGTGGAGGACACAAACAACAAAACCTGAATCAAAATTTCCAAGGCAACAGATAACATAACCAGAATCAAAATTTTAAGCCTCACAGAGGCAGAGGGAGGAGACCAAATGAAAATTCAACCATACAATACTATTACTACAAAAAGTATGAGCACTATGAATCCGAATGCACGAAGAAGAAAGAAGATCAGCTCTCAGGCAGAGCACATATTTCACATCATGAAGGAGAAACCTCATAAGGTATATTTCTCTCATGCCACAAGACTAAAGAACAACATAAATATCTTTGGTTGCTGGACAGTGGATGCAACAATCATATGACAGGTAACAAAGATTTACTTTCATGCACTGATTCTTCAATTTCCTCTGATATTACACTTGGAGATGATTGTTTAGTCAAATTTCAAGGAAAATGAACTGTACCTATTCTTACTAAAAAAAATGTAAAGAAAGACATAAACAATGTCTATCATGTTCCAGATCTGAAACATAATCTATTAAGTGTAGGAAAACTCATTGAACATGGTTGTAAGGTACTTTTTGAGGGAGAATCATGCAAGATATATGATAAAACCCCTAGCAGAAAATTGATTTCTGAAACCCACATGACTCGGAATAGGATGTTTCTCCTAACCCTCAGAACTACAAATCTGATCCAATCATATGAACAAAGTGAATCCACCTCCAATGAAACTATGGTTTGGCATACAAGACTTGAACATCTACCATTTCTGAGTCTAAGTCTTCTACAAAAGCACTCCATGGTCAAAGGTTTGGATGTCTTCAAAGAGAAAAATCTACCATGTGAGTCTTTCATACATGGAAAACATAAGAGAACTAGTTTTCCATAGTCCTCCACTCAAGCCAAACAACATCTCGAACTTGTTCACACTGACCTATGTGGACCAATGCAAATAGGATCCATAGGTGGTAGATTTTATTTTCTAACAATTATTGATGACTTTAGCAGGAAAATCTGGATCTATTTTCTTAGACACAAGTCTAAAACTTTTGCAAAATTCAAATAATTCAAAGCAGAAGTTGAAAAACAGAGTGACAAATATATCAAAACTCTCAGGTCAGATGGAGGAGGAGAATAAAACTCCAATGAATTTGCAATTTCTGCAAATCATAAGGCATCATCACGCAAACTACATCCAGGTATACTCCACAACAGAATGGAGTGGTTGAAAGGAGAAATCATACAATAATAAATGTGGCAAGAAGCCTACTCAGAGATAAATGTCTATCAAATACTTTTTGGGCTGAAGTCGTAGCATGATCAGCTTATCTTTTGAATAGATATCCCACCACCATTCTCAAGATGAAAGTCCCTCGAGAAGCATAGAGTGGGACAAATCTAAATGTTGCACATCTAAGGACATTTGGATGCATAGCATACACTCACATACCTTCCAAATTAAGGAAGAAATTGGATGATAGAAGTGAGAAATCTATATTTACTGGATACAACGAAACATCAAAAGCTTACAGGATTTACAATCCAATCTCAAAGAAACTAATTCTCAGTAGAGATGTAAAATTTCTGGAAAATCAACTCTGGAATGAATATGAAAATCAGAAAATGGAAAGTCAAAATCCATTGCCACCCATTCCTGAAAAAGAAGAAGATTCAGGACAACCAATACCTCAACATGCTCTTCCAAAACTATAGGTACAAGGACAATCTAAAAACTCTCAGGATAACTCAACTTCCAACAGAGACTCATCCTCTGATCTTCAAAATTAGAGAACTCGAAGTTTGAGAGAAATCCATCAGCAGTTGGATGACATTGAACAACACAATATTTTTGCATTAATGTCATGTCAACCTACATATTTTAAATAAGCATCTAAGGAGTCAGATTGGGTTCAATCCATGAACCAAGAGATTGACTCCATTGAGAAGAACAAGACATGAGATCTTATTGATCTGCCTAGACACAAGAAGAGTATTGGTGTCAAGTGGGTTTACAAAATTAAACTCAATGAAAAGGGACATATTGAAAAACACAAGGCAAAATTTGTTGCCAAAGGATTCTCACAACAACCAGGTATTGATTATGGTGAAACATTTTCTCTAGTAGCAAGATTAGACACTATAAGGACTCTCTTAGCCATAGCAACTCAACACAAATGGAAAGTATACCAAATGGATGTCAAGTTAGCTTTCCTAAATGGTGTCTTTGAAGAAGAGGTCTATGTGGATCAACCACCTGGATTTGAAGTCAAAGAGAAGCCAGCCAAAGTATATCGATTGAAGAAATACTTGTATGGCTTAAAATAAGCTCCAAGAGCTTGGTACATCAGAATTGACACTTACCTAATCAAAAGTGGTTTTAGCAGAAGCCAAAATGAGCCAACTCTTTACACCAAAATTGATCAGCACGGACAAATTATGATTGTATGTTTATATGTTGATGACATGATATATACTAGAAATCTTGAGTTAACCATTTTTAAACATGCCATGCAATCTGAGTATGAGATGACAAATCTTGGCAGAATGAAATATTTTTTGGGAATTGAGGTTGATCAATCAACCAAAGGAATTCTTGCTTGTCATCAAAAGTATGCAATAGAAATCATCAAAAGATTTTGCATGGAAGAATGCAATCTAACAGAAACCCCTATACCCCTAGGCACAAAATTGAGCAAGAAAGATGAAGGCCCTATAGTGGACCCTACACTGTACAAAATCTTAGTAGGAAGTTTGTTGTATCTTACAGCAACTCAGCCTGATATTATGTTGAGGATGACTCAAAAGCATGACAAAATCTAGTCTTGATAGGATTTTGATTAAGAAGAACATGAAATTTAGGTAAGGAAAATATTTCAAATAAATCAATCTCTCTGCCTAACCATAATAAAAGACCGAAATTCAATTTAACAATAAGTACATCTTTAGGATATTGAATCTGTATGTGAATGTGGATTTTAGTAAATCTTTGGATTGATTGGCCCAAAAGTTGTTGTAGTTGCAACCAACGAGCTAGGAGGGTTTGATAGTACCCTGTGATAGAAGGGATTCTTCAGTTCTTGACATGGACTGATTGGCCCAAAATTTTGTGGAGTTGCAACCAACACAAGAGGAGGGTTTGATAGTACCCTAGGGATAGAAGCGATTCTTCATTGTTTCAAAAAAGGCATCCCAAGAACAAATAGGTTGAGGGGTGGTTGCAGGATGATCTCCCAAGTCCACTCCCATAGATGAGAAACCCCTTCCAATTGCAAACTGACAAATTATAGTTTCTCTTCTTTTGTTATCCATTCCTAGGCAGGTCTTGAAGTAAGTGGATAGAATAGGTTCTTAGGAATCAAATACTTCACCATTCGTATTCCTTAAAAACTTAGGAATATGGAAACATGTATCTAACTACAAAGGAACTAGGTGTTAGGTGGAAATATTGTCGTTTAATTCCATTGTAGTACTTGCCCAACTATTTAATTTGTCAATATGAGGTTTGTAGGATTACGAAGCACACACACTATATATGCAGGACTGAAGTAGAAGTAATCTAATCTAAATTGCTGAAATGAAATTAATCTAGGAAAGCATTGAAAGACTAATCTAGGAAAGCAGAAAATTAATCTAGGAAGCAATACAACATGTGAAGAGTTGAATGACAAAAGACATATGTAAGCTCACACAATATATCAATCTCAAATTATATTACAAGAGTCAAATGGAAAAGCATGAAAGAATAACAAAGCTAAGAATCCCCTTCTCCTAATACAAGACCAACTTATGAATTACATGATCTCTAACTCTCAAGATAATCTCCCAATTATGAATAACATGATGCCCCTCATGAAGAGAGAACACTCTCTTATATACATGAGAGTCTTGAATAGTGTCATAATTACAAATCCATTATTCTCTCAACCATTCACAACTACTTTCCCATTATTAGAAGATATGATCCTTTCAAATCCTCCACACATATCTCACATATCTTAGATAGGATATGGCATCTAAATCTTCCATGATCTTCTCCTTTGAATATGCTTGAATGATTGTCCCAAATATTCTTCAAATCTTCAAA
>ML780890.1:1329089-1425961 GCA_009831015.1 Picea engelmannii | reverse complement strand
AAACTATTCACTATGCACACATATTGGCGGACATGCAATTTAAAATCCAACTATATAATGGACATGGAGGAATATAAAAGATTAATCACAAAACCAAAGAAATACAATGATGCTGCTAACCTCTTTGCTCATGCTCTAGGCTTTTAAGATCGTTTCCTTCACTCGCTCCTCTATGCTTTTGCTTCAATGTTCTCCTTTATACTGTTGAACTGCAAATTGGGTCTGCAACTACATAGAAAACGAGTTGCAATTTGGATCTGCAGCTATATAGAAAATAAATGAAATGACAAATATTTGTTTGTTTACATAAACTTGAGCCTACAAGAAACGGTTTGGGAATGGTATTATTGGAGATATTGTAAAAAAAATTATGCACAGCGTGCACGGAACGGAAAACAGATAAAAACAGTAGGAGGGCATCGACAGGTAGAAGTACATGGTAAGGAAATGGCCAAAAATATCACTCCAGAAAAATAAAAAGTCAGGCCAATAAAAACAGCGATATGGCAAATAAAAACCAAGGCAATAAAAATCAGTAAAAAAACAAATGCTTAGGTCATTAAACATTAAACTCAATAAAAACCAAAACCTAAAGTAATTCATCATTATCATGCTAATTAAATCTGACCATTTTCAATTTCAATAGGTGGCGAAATTATTGATCCGTTCTGTAGATACATTTTATTAAAATTTTTAATTATTTTGAGATATTTGTGTTAACATTAAACATCCTGTCTGTGCAGTATTGAATGATGATGAGGATGGATATGTACCATCGAATTTGATTTGCTTCATGACCAGTGGAATCGTCCAGAGCTCATGACCAGTGGTGAGCGACTACTGTTTGACGAATCTTATTATCCCAAACATTGCAAACGAGCGAATAAGGTGGAGTTCATTAGGATTCCATCCACAATTTTGAACTCTTGGAGTTCGTTGGGATGTCGTTGAACAGTGGATAACTCGTTGCTGGTGAAGGCCTAAAAGCTTATAGTTGGTAAATAAGATGAAACTAAGAATATGAAGAATATAAAATTTTTGAAGAATATGAAACAATTGATTGTAATTATGTAGTCGTCATAAGTAAAAATGGCACAAATATAAATTTAATATTGTAAAATGATAAAAAGTTAATAGTGGAGTAAATTTGTAATTTTAATTAAGTTTGTTAATCATTTGAATGTGTCAATTAGATGTTCACATAATAATTTCTTAATCATATTAAGTAAATGTTAAAAAATAAACAGGTTAAGCCGAAGCTTTTAAAAATACTAGAAAATTATGAACATGGGATCTATCTAGTTCATTGATTTAGAATGACTACTAAAAATATACTAACATCTTCAATTGATAACCATAGAATTGAAATTTATAGATAAAAGATCATTAAATGTGTCCATTATCAATAAATATACCCTTTCTGCTTAACTAACATAACACAATTCTCTTGAACATAATAAAAATCAGTTCACGTTTTCTATCCTTTTCTATACCATGTTTGACAAAGAGAGAGAACCGTCTTATGCTAGTCGTCCTATCAGCGGAGAAAAATGAGAGTTTGATACGATTTTGTATACTCTAAGTCGTTGCCATAGCTATTTCGCATAAGCCTGCCACTTAAATGTGAAATACTCTTCACAATATCTCATATGGTTGTACAACAAATACGATTTTGTATGCGCTTGCCACTTAAATGTAAAATACTCTTCAACAATATCTCAAATGGTTGTACAGGAAAATAGGCGGACTGCAGAATAGCGCTTGCATTTATAATATCTCTTCCGACTGTAAAATAGTGCTTGCATTAATAATATTTAATCGATCCATCGTGGGATAAGGGTAATTTATACCTTTCTGTCTTATCTCTTTTTTTAATAAATTAGGAGCTGTGTCTAAAGTCAGAGTTCTATTTTCAACTTTGTCTATAAATTCGGTCTTTGAAGGATTTGGCCAATTTTAAGATTATCCGGGTCATCAGTTTACATATTATAGTCTTAAACATTGGCAGGTTTTGCAGATGAGGATGTGATCCACAATAGCAATACGTGAAGCAATACTCACGTGCTCGTTAAGAAGTCTATGGCCATGAGCACTAGCACTAGAGAGGGGTCAATTTTCGTAGGATTTTCGTGTTAAATATAATGTAACTTCAACAATCTCACTGTACACTGTTAGTTGTTCTGGATCGTTTCTATGTACTATTTTTCTCATATACTCAATATATTGAATAGTATTTATGCTATACTCTTTTTCTGTATTCTCTGCTTCCTATTTTATCATGGTATCATAGCTTCAGACGTAAGCCTTTTCACATAGTTTTGAGAGCAGCCCGATCATAAGAAGCGCAGAGCTTAAACTGTCAACGAGAGAATGGGACACAATTTCTTCACAAAGCTTGGAGAGCAGTCCGCCAGTCCGCTCAAAAGATCATTGCAGACAGAAAGTGCGGGGAAGCAGAAACTGTAGAAGGAAAAAACAATAAATAATCGTGAGCATTTAAAGATTCGTGAAAGATCCACGAAGAAGAGTTGAAGAGGGCAGAAACAATTAAAGATACGTGAGTTCTTTAAAGAATTCGTGAAATTCTTTCCAATTCATGAAAGATTCACAAATTTCCTTCTTCAAGAGAAACTTTTTGTAGAAGCAGCAAAGAACATGCTAAAGCAACAAAGGACAAGCAGACGCAGCCGTAAGATCAGTTCTACTAATAGATCTGAGGCGTTAATCAAGTTCAGAAAGGACGTGGAGCGCATAGAAAAGGAAAAATATTTTCAACTGTCACATTTAGCGCAAAGGATCGATAGTGGTCGGATTGAGGAGAAAGTGCACGAGGCTTAGTCCTCTGGAGTGAACAGGAGAAAAGCCGACTTGCGAAGTCACCAAATACTGAAATCTTTGGGACCATCCATCAAGGAGGACACATGGTGAGATCTCGACATTTCGCTGACTCACATGGAGTAAAGGTCAGAGCACACTGTGGTGAGAATTCACAAATTGCGAAATCACGACTCGATATGAGCCATTGGATCGAAAAAGATTGTGAGCCGTCAATCTGATGGGATCGATAAATCGACAATCGAGAGGACATAGCTGCTCCATCCTCCGAGGTCGCGAAGTGCGAAACCCCGACTTGATCGCAACCATCGATCAAAGAGAGGCCTAAACCATCGATCTAGTGCCATCGACATTTCGGGGATTGGGAGAACAAAGGTGTAAGTCATTTGAATTTGTGAAATGCGAAATCTCGAGGAGATCTGGACCATTAGATCCAGAGGAAAGAAAATCATCCATTGGAAGGGATGCGTGGTGAGCGTTCAACACTTCGTGGACTCGTGACTCGAGGGAGTCAACCAACATAGTTTCAAGAACCTGTGATACGCGAAATTGCAAAATAATCGTAACCATTGATCTAGCAAAGATCTGGATCGTCAATCCAGTGCTATCGCAATTTCGGCTACTGGGAAATCAAAAGTGAGAGTTCAGTGAACTCGCGATACACGAAACTCCGACATGATCTAAGCTGTCAGATCAGGAGGAGAGTGGACCATCAGATTGGGAGCTCCGAAATTTCAACATTTAGGGAGTCGAGGAGTCAGGGTTGGCTCACTCGCAAAGTCCTGACACACGAAATCACGACACACTTGGAGATAAGCTCTTGATCACAACCGAAGGTCACATCGGGAGAATTTAGGGGAGGAGATAGCAAGTGTTATACCCCTATCAGGATTTTGGAGATCGGGGATTTGAGAAACAAGAGTTAAGTGGGGTTCGCATGTAGGACTCCCGAAATCTTGAAAAGTGGACCGTGGTCATAGCATCGTGGTTGTGTGGAGGAAGAATAAGAGAGGATTTGAGGGCTCGTTAAGCCCCTTTTGGATTTCAGGACTTGGAGAGTCAGGAGTTGCTCACATGCCAATACTCTCGAGGTTGCAAAACACGACGCGACCTTTGTGGGCTAAGCCAGTGGTCATGTGGGCAAGGAGCTCGCACTCAGTGTTTATTCATGAAGGCCTGAGTTCGCATTTGGATCGATTCTTCCATTACAGTTGGTACAGTTGCTAAAGAACATAGATGAGAGCTCTGAATCAACAGATCTTATGCTCGGATAGTCAGATCTAGCCAGATCGAAGTCACATAAGTGGTCTACCCCATATATTTCGGTCTGAAGTCATTGAAAGAACTTGGAAGACCTGGTTTTACATGCAAGAAACAGGTAAACACAAATTTTTCTAACAATCTTTCTTGTTTTGTTAAATTTTTTAAAAAGATGGCCACGTCTAGAAATTTAGGACCAACTCAAGGACCGATTCTTCTTGGAAAGAATTATGAGTTTTGGTCTCTTCGAATGAGATCTTTCTTGCAAGCACAAGAGTGTTGGGATCTAGTGGATCTTGGATATGTGGAACAAGATCCAACAGACCTTTCTTCCATGACCAACCAACAGAGAACTGCTCAGGCAACACAAAGGAATAGAGAGAATAAAGCTAAATTATGGATTCAAAACTCAGTGGATGACTCAATTTTCTCAAAAATCACAAGCGTTGTTACCTCAAAACAGGCCTGGGACATCCTTAAATCAGCCTACCAAGGAAATGACAGGGTCAAAACAGTCAAACTACAAACCTTGAGGACGCATTTTGAGACTTTAAAAATGACAGAGTCTGAAAATGTTGATCAATTTATGACCATAGTCATGGGAATCGTAAACTAGATCAGGTTGACTCGTGAAGCCATCCCTGATCAACACATTTTTGAGAAAGTCCTCAGAAGTTTACCAAAGAAATCTGAAATGGTCGTTACAACAATCCTTGAATCCAAGGATCTGTCAATTTTTTCAGCAGATGAATTAATGAGCTCTTTGTTGACACATGAGACCAGACTGCATCTCACAAATGAGTCAATTGCCAATGCCTTCAAAACTCAATTCTCTTTTAGCATAGGTAGAGGCAAAGGAAGAGGCAGAGGTCACCAAGGAAGAGGAAGCAGTCCAAGTTACCCTCACTCAAGTGGAGGACACAAACAACAAAACCTGAATCAAAATTTCCAAGGCAACAGATAACATAACCAGAATCAAAATTTTAAGCCTCACAGAGGCAGAGGGAGGAGACCAAATGAAAATTCAACCATACAATACTATTACTACAAAAAGTATGAGCACTATGAATCCGAATGCACGAAGAAGAAAGAAGATCAGCTCTCAGGCAGAGCACATATTTCACATCATGAAGGAGAAACCTCATAAGGTATATTTCTCTCATGCCACAAGACTAAAGAACAACATAAATATCTTTGGTTGCTGGACAGTGGATGCAACAATCATATGACAGGTAACAAAGATTTACTTTCATGCACTGATTCTTCAATTTCCTCTGATATTACACTTGGAGATGATTGTTTAGTCAAATTTCAAGGAAAATGAACTGTACCTATTCTTACTAAAAAAAATGTAAAGAAAGACATAAACAATGTCTATCATGTTCCAGATCTGAAACATAATCTATTAAGTGTAGGAAAACTCATTGAACATGGTTGTAAGGTACTTTTTGAGGGAGAATCATGCAAGATATATGATAAAACCCCTAGCAGAAAATTGATTTCTGAAACCCACATGACTCGGAATAGGATGTTTCTCCTAACCCTCAGAACTACAAATCTGATCCAATCATATGAACAAAGTGAATCCACCTCCAATGAAACTATGGTTTGGCATACAAGACTTGAACATCTACCATTTCTGAGTCTAAGTCTTCTACAAAAGCACTCCATGGTCAAAGGTTTGGATGTCTTCAAAGAGAAAAATCTACCATGTGAGTCTTTCATACATGGAAAACATAAGAGAACTAGTTTTCCATAGTCCTCCACTCAAGCCAAACAACATCTCGAACTTGTTCACACTGACCTATGTGGACCAATGCAAATAGGATCCATAGGTGGTAGATTTTATTTTCTAACAATTATTGATGACTTTAGCAGGAAAATCTGGATCTATTTTCTTAGACACAAGTCTAAAACTTTTGCAAAATTCAAATAATTCAAAGCAGAAGTTGAAAAACAGAGTGACAAATATATCAAAACTCTCAGGTCAGATGGAGGAGGAGAATAAAACTCCAATGAATTTGCAATTTCTGCAAATCATAAGGCATCATCACGCAAACTACATCCAGGTATACTCCACAACAGAATGGAGTGGTTGAAAGGAGAAATCATACAATAATAAATGTGGCAAGAAGCCTACTCAGAGATAAATGTCTATCAAATACTTTTTGGGCTGAAGTCGTAGCATGATCAGCTTATCTTTTGAATAGATATCCCACCACCATTCTCAAGATGAAAGTCCCTCGAGAAGCATAGAGTGGGACAAATCTAAATGTTGCACATCTAAGGACATTTGGATGCATAGCATACACTCACATACCTTCCAAATTAAGGAAGAAATTGGATGATAGAAGTGAGAAATCTATATTTACTGGATACAACGAAACATCAAAAGCTTACAGGATTTACAATCCAATCTCAAAGAAACTAATTCTCAGTAGAGATGTAAAATTTCTGGAAAATCAACTCTGGAATGAATATGAAAATCAGAAAATGGAAAGTCAAAATCCATTGCCACCCATTCCTGAAAAAGAAGAAGATTCAGGACAACCAATACCTCAACATGCTCTTCCAAAACTATAGGTACAAGGACAATCTAAAAACTCTCAGGATAACTCAACTTCCAACAGAGACTCATCCTCTGATCTTCAAAATTAGAGAACTCGAAGTTTGAGAGAAATCCATCAGCAGTTGGATGACATTGAACAACACAATATTTTTGCATTAATGTCATGTCAACCTACATATTTTAAATAAGCATCTAAGGAGTCAGATTGGGTTCAATCCATGAACCAAGAGATTGACTCCATTGAGAAGAACAAGACATGAGATCTTATTGATCTGCCTAGACACAAGAAGAGTATTGGTGTCAAGTGGGTTTACAAAATTAAACTCAATGAAAAGGGACATATTGAAAAACACAAGGCAAAATTTGTTGCCAAAGGATTCTCACAACAACCAGGTATTGATTATGGTGAAACATTTTCTCTAGTAGCAAGATTAGACACTATAAGGACTCTCTTAGCCATAGCAACTCAACACAAATGGAAAGTATACCAAATGGATGTCAAGTTAGCTTTCCTAAATGGTGTCTTTGAAGAAGAGGTCTATGTGGATCAACCACCTGGATTTGAAGTCAAAGAGAAGCCAGCCAAAGTATATCGATTGAAGAAATACTTGTATGGCTTAAAATAAGCTCCAAGAGCTTGGTACATCAGAATTGACACTTACCTAATCAAAAGTGGTTTTAGCAGAAGCCAAAATGAGCCAACTCTTTACACCAAAATTGATCAGCACGGACAAATTATGATTGTATGTTTATATGTTGATGACATGATATATACTAGAAATCTTGAGTTAACCATTTTTAAACATGCCATGCAATCTGAGTATGAGATGACAAATCTTGGCAGAATGAAATATTTTTTGGGAATTGAGGTTGATCAATCAACCAAAGGAATTCTTGCTTGTCATCAAAAGTATGCAATAGAAATCATCAAAAGATTTTGCATGGAAGAATGCAATCTAACAGAAACCCCTATACCCCTAGGCACAAAATTGAGCAAGAAAGATGAAGGCCCTATAGTGGACCCTACACTGTACAAAATCTTAGTAGGAAGTTTGTTGTATCTTACAGCAACTCAGCCTGATATTATGTTGAGGATGACTCAAAAGCATGACAAAATCTAGTCTTGATAGGATTTTGATTAAGAAGAACATGAAATTTAGGTAAGGAAAATATTTCAAATAAATCAATCTCTCTGCCTAACCATAATAAAAGACCGAAATTCAATTTAACAATAAGTACATCTTTAGGATATTGAATCTGTATGTGAATGTGGATTTTAGTAAATCTTTGGATTGATTGGCCCAAAAGTTGTTGTAGTTGCAACCAACGAGCTAGGAGGGTTTGATAGTACCCTGTGATAGAAGGGATTCTTCAGTTCTTGACATGGACTGATTGGCCCAAAATTTTGTGGAGTTGCAACCAACACAAGAGGAGGGTTTGATAGTACCCTAGGGATAGAAGCGATTCTTCATTGTTTCAAAAAAGGCATCCCAAGAACAAATAGGTTGAGGGGTGGTTGCAGGATGATCTCCCAAGTCCACTCCCATAGATGAGAAACCCCTTCCAATTGCAAACTGACAAATTATAGTTTCTCTTCTTTTGTTATCCATTCCTAGGCAGGTCTTGAAGTAAGTGGATAGAATAGGTTCTTAGGAATCAAATACTTCACCATTCGTATTCCTTAAAAACTTAGGAATATGGAAACATGTATCTAACTACAAAGGAACTAGGTGTTAGGTGGAAATATTGTCGTTTAATTCCATTGTAGTACTTGCCCAACTATTTAATTTGTCAATATGAGGTTTGTAGGATTACGAAGCACACACACTATATATGCAGGACTGAAGTAGAAGTAATCTAATCTAAATTGCTGAAATGAAATTAATCTAGGAAAGCATTGAAAGACTAATCTAGGAAAGCAGAAAATTAATCTAGGAAGCAATACAACATGTGAAGAGTTGAATGACAAAAGACATATGTAAGCTCACACAATATATCAATCTCAAATTATATTACAAGAGTCAAATGGAAAAGCATGAAAGAATAACAAAGCTAAGAATCCCCTTCTCCTAATACAAGACCAACTTATGAATTACATGATCTCTAACTCTCAAGATAATCTCCCAATTATGAATAACATGATGCCCCTCATGAAGAGAGAACACTCTCTTATATACATGAGAGTCTTGAATAGTGTCATAATTACAAATCCATTATTCTCTCAACCATTCACAACTACTTTCCCATTATTAGAAGATATGATCCTTTCAAATCCTCCACACATATCTCACATATCTTAGATAGGATATGGCATCTAAATCTTCCATGATCTTCTCCTTTGAATATGCTTGAATGATTGTCCCAAATATTCTTCAAATCTTCAAAGCTTGAAGATGAAATTCGAATTTGAGGCTAGGTGGTAATATTTGACTTTGTTGAAATCTTCACATATGCCTGCACACATCATTAAACTCATCCAACCTTGATATATAATGAAAATATGTCATTTTTCTAAGATTTAATCATAAATTCACTTATAATACTAAAATAAATAAAGTGAAAAATAATAAGGTGAAACTCAAGTGTATTTATGGAAATGGTATCATGGAAGCTTAATGGGACAATGAAATGTAAGGAATAGTGAAGGAAAAAGAGGATATAAATGTGACATTTCTGAGACCCAACATGCCCCCCAACTCAACTTGTTGCATGTCCTCATGCAACCATGCATGGATCATCTTAAGAACTTTTGGCATTCAAACTATGCCTTTGATTGATGATGTCCTTTTAACAATGAATATTTCCAGGATTTGAAATACAAGAGTAGCAACATGTAAAATACATGTGTAACAACATGTAATACATGTGTAACAACATGTGAAATATGTGTAACAACATGGAAAATTTTCTTATGGTTGGTTCTTGTGTGACAACCATGAATACAAAAGATGTTGGTTCTTGTGTTAAAAACATTCATTTCACTTATTTATTTTCTTGCTGCAATAATTTAGCCATATACTAATTGGAAACAATAAGCTATCAATGTGCATAAGAGAGCATCACTGAGTATGTGAAAGCCTTTTCTTTATCTTTATGAATCATGACAATATGTATATCAATCGAAATGCAACAAAGTTTCATTGGAAAATAAATGTTAGTGAATCATAAATGGAATGATGAGATGGTAAAATGGAATAATGGTAATGAATATGTGGTTAAAGAGTTCCCTCCGCCTCCCCCCCCCCAATTGAATCGGTTGCATGCCCTCATGCAACTTAGTGTAGGTCATGGAAGGAAAGAGAGCATGGTGAGGAAATTTTCCAAAATATTCAAGTCGGCATATAAAAAATTGTCTGATTAAAGCTTATAAAAGAACATAGCTCCACTTACCCAAAAAAGTAGATTTAGTTGTTGCAGTTGCTAGATCAGGAAAATGTGACTAGTGTTGTAGCTACAACTGCTGTAACTGCCGGAGAAAACAATATCTGATTATGACTAATGGAAGATGGAAGGTGTCACTACTGGAAGATCAGGAAAAGGGAACTGCTAATGTTGTTGCTGCTGTAACTGGATAATGGGAAGTGAAGGAATATGAATTTCTACTATTGAATCATGAAAAATGTGGAAGGGAGATAATATGGAACTATGGTACTCTCATAGATCTGAAATCAAATTGCTACAACTGCTGAGGGGATCATGAAAAAGTGTATACTCTTCACCCGCTACAAAACCGATGGTACAATTCTCATCATGCGAATGAATGTGTCGATGTCAAACATGAAGAGAAATCATTGGATTATCGGCCATTAATGAATGTCATTAACTAATGTGAGACAAACTCACTAGTGATGTCAATGAGTGTCAAGGTACCCGAGTACATATTGCGAAGTGTGAATAGATGGGTTGATGTCAAGCCACTTGCAAGATCTAACGATCAAGGGACATTGATGTATTCCCATGATTGTTAGAGAGAGAGCTTGCCATTAAGGCATGCAAGCCTCAAGGTACTCAAAAAGAACTCTAGTCAATTTCCCAGATAAGGTGCTGAGGTCAATGGGGAAAGACTTATTGAAAGGTGGACCTTAAGGAATCCCACATCAGTCAACATGAGTTTATAAAAAGGTTGGTAGGACTATAGATGTAAATATCTCAGTAGCAACAGGGTTTATGGAAAGAAAATGTAATCATGGAAAGGGACTTTGTTTTATTCAGAAGGAAAACTGGAAAGGAAAAAATGAACTAAAAATATAAAGGAAATGATGTATGGAAATCAGAAAAATAGGTGTGTGTGAAGTCATGAAAGTTAAGGCAATGGAAGATGGCTTCAACACGGGGATGACCAATCAGCTTTGAAGGAGAAATGGGATAGTGTCACAACATGGTTGTTGTGTAACAACAAACATCAAGATGCGCAAAAAGTTTTTGTGTGACAAAAAAATGTTTCTGTGTAATAGCATGGTCATTGTGTAACAAAAAACATCAAGTTGTGCAAAAAGTTGTTGTGTAACAAAATCATCATGAAGATCAACTCCTTCAAACTGTTTATCAAACATGTTTTTCTGAAAAATGTTGTTATTCTTGAAGATCACGGTGGGATGGAAAATGAGCATCATGTTCTTGCAATCAATCTTTAGTACTAATCATGCAATCAAAACTTCATGAGAGCATCACAAAACATAAAATGCAAGAGATATGTACAAAATTAAGATAGAAAATAAATGCAATTATACCTGTTGTCCGCACTTATTTGTTTCGTCATTGATTTCTGCCAAAGTGACTTAAGAAAAACCAATGAAAGTTAAACATAAAAACATGTCTTAACTATCGTTTTTAGGAATGAGATGTCCATTTACACTTTTTGACAATGTTTTTTATTTTTATAATTTTGATTTTTATACTGTTTTTGTTTTTCTTTCCATAAAACAAAAGAAATCATTTTTATGATTTTACATTTTTATTGTTTTTATTTTTATAATGTTTTTATAATTTTTTTTTTCTTGTTTTTGTTTTATAATAAAACAAAACAAAAAACATATATAAAAAAAAATAATTTATGTTATTAAAAACTAAAAAACAAAGAAATATTAGTTTCTTGTTGTTAAACAAAAATATATATACATAAATATTGATTTATTTAAACTATTTCATTTATTTACAAACAAAAAAAAAATGAACAAAACTATGATAAAACTTTCCTGCCTGTTTTTGGATGCCAAGCTGGAAAATTGGCCATCCTGAAATCTGTATTTTCATGTTCAGAAAAATGTGAATTTCTCTCAAACTAAGCAGAATTTTCAAAATATGCTCGCCAAATAGCTAAATGAGACCCTTCTGCACAAAACGCGTGTGCTGGATTTTTAAAATTCGTCACTGTTTTCTCCAAATTTGCACCCAAAAATGATTGTCTGCAAATGGATGTCAAGTGACACACAATTTCAATTTGAGTGTTAGAATTGTCTGTCGTTACTTTATCAGTATTCGAAAGAGAAGATCAATCTTTAATTTTGGAGGTGGTTTATATCTAGATCAAACAATTGTTTTCTTCCTGTAAAAATATCTAGCTGAGCAGATTAATAGATTGCTTTAACTTGGAAAACCTCATCACTAAGTTTTTGTATTGATTTTCGGGATTGAAAATGGCCAAAACAAGATTATATGGATATTATAGATCATAACAAAAATAAATTCAACCTAAGAATATTCAACTAAACCCGTAAATCCAGTTGGAGACACACTTTTGGAATAGATCAATTGAAAATTCATCGTAGAATAATCATTACGAGGCCAAAATGTTGGGTGAAGTTACAACAAACATACCCAACGAACTGCATTCTCCGGCTGACAAGGAAAATAGTTGAGTTCAATCTTCCCCAAAATATATGTAGTCAAAACATTTTATCAGATGTGATTCCCTCCAAGGTGTATGTTCAATAAATGGTTATGTAACAACCAATTAGAACTTTTAGTCCAGTTGTGCATGTATGAATCTTAGGGATATGGACCATGGAAGAGGTGGAGGGTGGATGTTGCAGTGCAAGTTGTTGTAGAATAATAGAACCGAGATTTGTTTTTAGCTGAGACTATGATCAGGATTCGCAATTTTAATTGATTCTTTGACATTTTTAATCAATGTTTATCATTTTTTTATTTGGTTGGGTTTGTAAACAAGAGCTTTAGCTTTTGATGATTTGATTATTGGCAGGTTGCAGTGTGTAGGGCCGAATGTAAAAGGATGAGTCTGGTGAAAGGATGGCATAAAAAATAAAATGGACCAGATTGAAAGTTAAAACTGAGAAGAGTGCAAGCATGATATTGTTTAATCATTGTTACAGCAAAAAGCATCATTGTTTTAGCATATAAAATTATTTGTATCAACATGAAATTTTTTGCTGTAATAGCATGTAAATTTTTCGCTGTAACAGCTTGTTGTAGCAGCATGTAAAATTTCGCTGTAACAACGACTGTCTTAGCATGTAAAAAGAAAATTCATTGTTTCAACACAAAAAAAATTTGGTTTTGTTTTTATTCATCTAATGTTTTATTCTTTGCAGAAATGCAAATTTATTCAATCAATGTTACAGTAAAATTTCATTGTAACAACATGTAAAATGTAGTTGTACCAGCATGTTGAAACAACATGTACAATTTTCACTATATCATCATGTTGTAATAGCATGATTTTTTTTTTTCTGTATCAGCATGTAGTAACAACGAAAATTTTCGCTGTAACAACATGTAAGATTTGCATTGTGTTTTATTCGTCTACAATTTTTTTTTGTTTATTGTGTTTATTTTTAGTTCAAAGGATGGATGCAAAAACATTCATTCAAAATAATCCCTATTTTCTAATCCTCGCGATCGCACAAAGCGCGGAGGAGAGCATAATTAGAGAAAAAGCGTTGATTTATTCCTTAGCCTACCTATTCTATGCTAATTGAGACTTAAAGATTTAGTTACGTGTAGTCAAACTTCCAATGGAGCCAAGCATGCAAAAGTAACAAAAATATATTCATGTGCAATTTTTCAAATGAAAAATAGGTTTTTACAAGAATAAACGAATTTTGTTGTTGTAACAAAAAACTAACTAAATAAAAATAAAAATGAAATTTATCTAAATGAGTACTTACCTGGAACCATTGCTCAATAATTATTTCGTAGGTGCAATTTCCCTTTCTCAGATCATGCTACAACTCCTCATTGTCCTCCTCAATTTCCTGAGATGTTGATTCATCGTTTGTTTTCGGAGGAGTATTTAAGCTCTAGGCTGCTATCAAGATATCCTCTTCATGAGAAGAGGAGATCCTGACTTTCGCAAGAATATGAGCGAGTTGTTCCAAGATGACACTCATAGTTAAATCATATTGCAAAAGGGGGTTCTTAAATCACCCAATTCANAAAAAAAAAAAAAAAAAAAAAAAAAAAATTAAAATCACACTTGCTAAAACACACGAAAACCTCTTCACAGTTGCACAAATTGAAATTGCAGAAATTAAAATTGCTAGAAATTGAAACACTCCCTACATGCCCTTAACCATATGTCACCTTAGAGTTACGAGCATGACTAATCATACTTGCATGGAAATTAAAACTAATCTTCAATCCATCATGCTTCCCTGACAACGACACCAAAATATTAGGCAGAAATATTGTCATATAATTCCATTGTAGTACTTGCCCAACTATTTAATTTGTCAATCTGAGGTTTGTAGGCTTACGAAGCACACACACTATATATGTAGGACTGAAGTAGAAGTAATCTAATCTAAATTGCTGAAATGAAATTAATCTAGGAAAGCATTGAAAGACTAATCTAGGAAAGCAGGAAATTAATCTAGGAAGCAATACAACATGTGAAGAGTTGAATGACAAAATACATATGTGAGCTCACACAATATATCAATCTCAAATTATATTACAAGAGTCAAATGACAAAGCATGAAAGAATAACAAAGCTAAGAATCCCCTTCTCCTAATACAAGACCAACTTATGAATTACATGATCTCTAACCCTCAATATAATCTCCCAATTATGAATAACATGATGCCCCTCATGAAGAGAGAACACTCTCTTATATACATGAGAGTCTTGAAGAGTGTCATAATTACGGATCCACTATTTTCTCAACCATTCTCAACTACTTTCCCATTATTAGAATATATGATCCCGTCAAATCCTCCACACATCTCTCACATATCTTACATAGGATATGCCATCCAAATCTTCCATGATCTTCTCCTTTGAATATGCTTGAATGATTGTCCCAAATATTCTTCAAATCTTCAAAGCTTGAAAATGAAATTCGAATTTGAGGCTAGGTGGTAATATTTGACTTTGTTGAAATATTCACATATGCCTGCACACATCATCAAACTCATCCAACCTTGATATATAATGAAAATATGTCATTTTTATAATATTTAATCATAAATTCACTTATAATACTAAAATGAATAAAGTGGAAAATAATAAGGTGAACCCCAAGTGTATTTATGGAAATGGTATGATGGAAGGTTAATGGGATGATGAAATGTAATGAATAGTGAAGGAAAAAGAGGATATAAATGTGACATTTCTGAGGCCCAACACTAGGGATCTCCATTGAAGCTGCATGAGTTCGTTCAGAGAAAGATTTAAGTCCTGAATGGGAGAAGATGATTACAGAGATGTAGAATCCTAATGTTCCCTACGAGGAGGAATTATATTAATATATGAACCAGAAAATAAGAACTAAGAATGGATAGTGCACTCAAAACAAAAGAAAAGGGGTGTTGGAGCCCAAGAGGAAGGACAAACTCTGAAACACAGATTTTGGAAAAAACCCTAGAGCACTATCTTATGGATATAGATCAGGAGCTACAGATGGATGGGAAAACTGTACATCCAAAACCCTAGATCTAGATCCAACCTTGAACCACACCATCTAAATCCCAAAAGGGAGGGTATGCTATAAAAACCTAGGCAAATGCATGCTAAGAAGGAATATTGGAAGGGAGGGGAGGGTGTGAAAAACCCAACGTCTAAATCCCAAAAAGGGAGGGTGTGCTATAAAACCCTAGGCAAACACATCGTGAGAAGGCAAGTTGGAACGAAGGGGAGGGTGTGGAAAACCCAAGTGCACCTTGTCATGAATTGGAGAAAGGGGGATGTGGAAAATCCCCACATTGCATTCTAAGAGATGGAGGATGAGATGATCCCTGAGCACACCTCTAAAGTTGGAAATCATCATAAAGGACTCGGAATTGAAGGTCTAGAACAAACTCTAGCACATTGCATGAGATATGGATGATGGAGCCACCCCTAATCCACCTATGGATTTGAATACTAGGTGAGTGCAGACACTAGCAACCCATACAAAATAAAACAAAAAACTAGGCATGAAACACAATGCTCTGGTACCATTTGAGCTGCAATAGAAATACTTAGTAAATTAACTATACCATAAAAACCTGAATACTATCACCAAAACTAAGATAAAAATGACCATCTCTTTGTTTATAATAGGAAGAAGTCTTGTATAGATGCATGTTATTACATTCTGTCTTGAATAGGTAAAGCTACATCTATCTTCTAACAACTAGTTAGCTAGATCTCATAAACTACTTCCTTATTGATCCTCAATAATGCACATAGCCTAATGATTGAGAGAAAACAATAGAGCACTAATGTAGTAACTAGAGGGTTGAAAAGATGCAACTAACTCACTAATAACACTTACACAAGAAGACACACAATAATCAATAGATGGAAAAGAGGAAAAAAACCCTAAGGATTGGGCTTTGTTTGGTTGAGAGGTACCTCCTCCTTTGACAACTCACCCTGGTAATCTACCTTAGTTCCTCCTAGTCTAGTGGAAAGCATCCCCATTTTCCTCCGAATTTAGGAATGAAACCCTTGAAAAAATATAATATATAATGCCATAACAGAGGATGATGTTGGTTGAATACAATGAATGTTATGGACCTCTATGAAGATGGAAGTATAGTGTTGAGGTACTATATGAAACATGAGAGTGAACTAAATGATGCTATTCAAAAAGAGAGGGATAATGAGAGTGCCATCCAGAAGAGTTGAAGTAGGAAAATAAATGATTTCTCAGATCCAACCAAGGCCTATTGGTTTATGAATAAAACTACAAATGAGACCACTACTATGTGTACTTTGTAACATTGTCAAAGATGAATCTACCTACACAATTATCCACGGCTATGTGTACTATATAATAGTGTCAAAGATGAATGTACCTACCAAGTTATGTTGGTGTTTTGTAAATAAATATCCCAAGCCCGATGTTCCCAAATGGTTAGAAACAATTATAGTGGAGAAGGGTTGCATCTATAGAAATTTGGAGCCAAGAAGAAAAAGACCATTAGGTAGTGTGTATGTCTAGATATACAAGAGGATGTATGTGCTAGAATATGGTTCTTGACTATTGTGAGTGATGTATATGAACAAGGGGTTAGTTGTAGTTAAAGGAAGAGTTATTTTAGGAAATGTTGATGCGGACTATCCTTCTTGGATCAAGGCTTCCACTTTAATTTGAGACTAAAGAAACGACTAAAAATAATGTTTTAAAGGAGATTGAGGTGGGAGGTCTAAGCATGAGAAACCAGATCCATCCATGACATCCTCTCAAAGTTAGACATCCACTTTACTTGTGGAATGAAGAAGGTATTGAGAATAATGTGTGAAAGGAGATTTGGGTGGGATGCATAAGCTCAAAAAACCCAAGCCTCTCATGAACTTTTTTCTAAGAAAGTCTTCCACTTCAAAAATGAAGCACAAATAATGTTGAATGTAGGTGTTGACTTAGATCAAGGTGAGAGGGAACACACAAAAGATTCCAATCTGAAATAATGATTTCGACAATGAGTATTCTAGGTGGGGACAAAGCCAAGGAACCATATCTATAATAAATGAATGCATATGTTGCAAGGTGAAAAATAAATTCCATTATACATCATATTGACTACTGTTGCTTGTGTTCTTAAAATAGTTTATTTACAAATCCTATAATCATGTGCCAAAATATTCTATGCTAGAAAATCGCCTCTAAAATATTTTGAGTCTAGAGGGAAGATTGACAAACATGTTGCAACATTTTTCTCCCATAGTAAATGAACCTTTTGCAAAAAAATGTTAATAAGTCTCCAACGTAGCTAAAAATTATAATGAGGTATACCATAAGTGTTAGGTAGGTGAGCCATGGTGCAACAAGAAGGTACCTTGTGCAAAACATATGAAGTCTATGGTGTAGTTAGTAATTATAATTAGGTTCTACTATAAGTGTTAAGTAGGTGATACTTGGTGCAACAATAAGGTAATCATATAGAGAATAGGAATAGGATTGTTGGTTCCTATTATGGCACAATTTGTACTTGTCTATTACGTGTAGCTAATTCAAACGGTCTATGTCTATGAAATTCAGGAAAAATAAGAGTTTTGTGTACTTTCCCGGAACAAGAAAAATATAACACACACACACACACACACACACATATGGAAATTTCCAAGTACCAATACGATAAAATACCTCAATAGACAATAGACAACATAGATATATGATGGCTGAAGTAAAATTGTAGCAAGATGATGGATTATAACAACCAATAGAATTTTGTAATAGCCACAAGAAATTCAACTCAAAATTACAAGAGAATACAATGAAAACTTACCATTTATCAAGTAGATGATTTATGGGCCACCAGGAAGGGTGTCCCCCTTCCTTGGCCAACTAGAAGAAGAGGATCAATAGCGAGTAGCAAGCAAGGCGCCAAAGGAAATAACCACTATGTTAGGTTTCTCATATTTGTCGTCACTTAGTCACATAATTGTAATAAATACTTCGATAGTATATTAAATAAGCCTATGTATAAATAAATGGTTTGTAAGAAACATCTCTCACCGGCCTGAATGCACATAGAGTCGTAGAAAATGAAATTAGCAATTACATGTTTCGGCCTGCATTATTAAAGGGGACATTTTCCTCTAATACATTTGATGAAGTCTTTCTGAATCCTCTATCTCTTTTTTACGTTTCCATTTTGTTGTGTGTGTGTGTGTGAATTGTTGTGCACCAAGGGACTGGTGCATCATTTTCATTATTCACTTTCATGCTTGCTGGTTTGCATTCTTAGGTAGCGTGCATTGGTTAAAAATAGTGTGCCCTCCTTGGTGAGTGAATTCATTGTTTTTGCTGAAGTGGGCCCTCTATGATTTGAGTGTGCCCTCTTTTTTTTCCATCGTCGGAAAGATCAATTGATATCAGAGCAAGTTCCTTGGGGATGTTTTTGCACATAGGAAAGAAGGAGAAAATGAAGAAAACATCCACAAAATTCACAAAACAATTTTGTTTTCTTCAACTATTTATCCACAATATTTCTAAGAGTGTCGTGGTCACCCTTCTAAGGGTTCTTCAGTGCCTCTGCAATCAGGAAAAATTTTCTCCCTTCTAAGGGTTCCTCACATGCCCTTAGTAGGGCCCCCTTTGGCATCTCACACCTCTAATTAGTGTTGGCTCTCCATGAATTACTTCTACTCCAACAATGTCGACCTCTAGAAACCATGAAAATGGACACATGATTTCAGTTACCAAAGTTTGTCGGACAAATGAATGGTGACATGTTCGATTCCTGGATCTGTAGCCTCTCCAAATACTTCAAGACTTCCTCCGAGATGGAAGAATCCACTTGTTAGAAATGGAAGTCACACCTAGATTGTTGTAGATGTAAGCCTAATACCCATAAGAATGTAAAGGATAATGTTCTTAAAAATGTGGCAAATGGATGTAAAACTCAGTTTAAGATGTCAATCATAAATCCTTCAATGAAATACACACCAACAAGCAAGGCATTGAATGGCTTCAAATCAGGGTTTAAAAGATAGAAATGATAGATGGAAGACTTAGCAAAGAAATTGTAATATGTATATCAATTTACATCGGGTATTTCTGACACAATTATGAAAGAAAACTCATTTGGATAAGAACATATTATATCTAAAGAGAAAAATACTCTGATAATTTTCATGCAATATCACAATAAATATTTTACTGCAATAAAGAAACAATAACATGATGAATAATTCGATAGAGACTGATATCAATGTAAGACATAAATGAGATTATAATGAGAAAAATATTGATTTCCAACATCAAAAGTTTCTTGGATCTGGTCCATACATCAGGAAAAACTATGCTACAAAAATGACACGACTAAAGATAAGAGTTTCTCTCTTTTACAATTTGAACATCTTCTCTTATGACCATGACTCTTAAATAACCAAAATTATCAAAAGAGAGCTTTAAAATTTGTCACTTAACTTCCTCATAGGATTCCATGATTAGGGGAACCGTGGCAACATTTGTACAACTAGAAAATAACAAACTACTATTTTGAAGGAAAATGATGGCAACGTATACAACAAGTCATGAATCAACTGATAATGTCTTTATGCTTGCATCTCCTTGAGGAAGGTGGCCTTACAAAGTGAAAGTAATATTTTGAGTGTTGGTATGAGATCCCCTTCACAGTTGGAAACTTTCCTTCCCTCCAAAACCTTCAAAAACTTGAGTTTGTAGTGCAACGTTGCAAATTGTCCTAAAACAACCAGTTCGCAGCGCCAATGAATCCAGACACTACGAACTTTCCTGTAGCAACCTGTTTTGCTTTGAAAACATTTCAAAACCTTAAAACTTGCATAAGGGGCACTATAATCATTCCATATATGCTAAAAAATTATTACCATGATATATCCTTGGAGAAAAAAACAAAAAATTGCTAAGTCTAGCTCAAAATTAACAACCATCAATAAATGTTGTAAATGCATGCAGCATAAACCTTGAAAAAAATGATGTTGGTTTTAGAAGATCATTTGTATTTAACTTTTTGTTATCAAAATTCTTTTGGTAGCCACCTTGGCTAGCATGTATATGTTTATCTTTGCCACATATTCTCTAAAAGGATGTAACTTTGCCTTCAATTTTTTGATTTCATATTGGTGGGCTCTATTCTTCCTATAGACATTCCTGAGTCTCCTATGAAGGGGTAAAAACCTATTAGCCATGAACCTTACCTTATCAATTCTCTCCTCGTACATATTCATCATCTCCTTTAGAATTATCCTAGAACCCAAATCTTCCTTCTTCAACATATCAACTTCAGCTCTTGCGTCCTTGAGCTGCCTTGTCATCCTTTTGAAGGTAGGGTTACTTTCATGGTGAGGAGTATTGATATCAATAACCTCTATGGGATTCTTAGAAGATTGAAATTTTTATTTTTGCTGAGATGAAGTCTTTGTTGTATCATCCTTCACGGGAACATGTTGTCTGGTTGTTGATCTAGTAGAGGGTCTTCTAGGCTTGACTTTGTCTAAAGCAAGTGGTGGGGAAAACAAAAGACATTTTCATTTCAAGCTTCTTGGTTTTCTTGAAGGAATATCCATGGGGGAAGGTTCTTCCACAGGTGTAACTTCCTTGTCAGGAGGTTTTGAAGGACCACCTTATTCTTACTCATCAATAGCCCTAAAATATTTATCACTCCTTATCACCCTCTTTTTCTTTCTTGAATATGAATACAAAGTCCTCTCAACATGGGTAGGAGTTTGTCTTTTGGATTGTGGTGTAGGAGCAATGTCTAACTGAAAATGTGATGTAGTTAGGAAAGTTTCCAAGTCAGTGTCAGTTTTTGTATCTCTTCCATAACTAACATCTTGATTAGACTAGAGTGAAAAATACAGGTGTCTACCTACTTTGACTTGGCCTGGACTGTGTCTGACATCTTACCAATACTCCTAAAAAGATAAAATGGAAGGTTCATGGTTTATTTTCCAGTGAAGTCTAACATAAATCTATTGTGGTATTGGTATACCATATTGAACCTCCCTTCACATGTGAAATACCTATGTATGACCCTCAACATCTTGTCAAATAATCCCAACATGTGAATTATGTGCACTCCTTTAGACAAGTTGTCTTCTTGATATTCGGGATTAATGAATCATTTTGATAAATAAGAGTTTAATGACATGGATTTAAACCATTTCTCACCACAGTTAGGTATCTCTATTTCTACAAAGATAGAGTGCTCTGAATCTTCAAAATCTAACATCCCCACCTTAGTCTTTGTACCATTAAAATTAAGGGAAAACGCCTTACCCACTTTAGGATGTCGTCTCTGCATCTTTTGAAAAAAAATGAGACAACCCACCCTTTGTAAAGATTCCCTGAACAATGGTTCATAGTTAATGAGTTTCATTTCATATGGTTTAGTCTTCAGAATCTCTACCCGCTTATGAGTCTTCTTGTTTTGGTGACTGTCCATAATCACTTCTTGAAGAACACTTTATGCAAACACTTATGACAATTTGTATGTGAAAAATAGGGAAAACATGAAATTTAGGGTTTGATTACATAGTTGGTTTTCATGGAATTCAATTTTTCTAAACACTTATACACAACAATGATATGGATTAAAGAAAATTTCAAAAGTAAAGATAAAAGGGACAACCACTGATCCTTTTATTAAAAAATGTAGACATGAAAAAATGAAATGTTGTAAATACAAGGGTTTAACAACACCAGTATCAGTTCGTTGTGCCATTTTGGTATGCAATTGAACTTGATTCTATAAAGATGGGCCATATTTTCCATGTCTGAGAGGGATATCATACAACTGGTTAAGACTTGGTCTTAAACTGATTTCAAAATGACAAGGGTTTTGACAATTTGTAGACAAAGGATTCGCATCACACAATCATGGTGCAGAGTTAAAATCAGGCAGTTCCCAGTGCGTAGATATTAGTGGGACAAATGGAATTTTTTCAGAAGGAATTATGAAATGACCTTAAGATAAAAATTTGACAAATAAACATGGTTTAGAGCACCATAGTAGTGGGTTTCTGAGTTGGCAACACATGGACTTTAATAGATCACAACGCCAATAAGTCAAAAAAACTTTAATTCCTTTGTCAACCTCTAAATAACATGCAGATCATCAAGGAATACCTGATATATTTGGATTTGATGGTGGTGATTTGTAAACCTGAGCTAGTCTTAGAGAAAGGAATCCAAACTTGAACAATCTCCTTCAACTAGTTCGTAGTACAAGTTTGTAGTCCTAGTTTGTAGCGCCAATTTGTAGTGCCAATTTCAAATACCAGTAGTGTGCTTCAAGGAAACCGTTAGTGTTTTCTGTGACATAATCCTTGAAAATCAAATTGGATGAAAGAACTGAAAACCATGAAATTCCCCTTGAAAAGTTTCCAAAATTCAATAATGAAAGATAAGTGCATGAGGTACTTATTAGCACGTTGTGAACATTGAAGTGATTTGGCAGCAAATAGACCTGACCTTTGACTTGACCTTTAAATGATTGGAAAGTGGCATAATCAAAACTTGTGCACACCTTTGAGACAGGACATGCCATGATGATGATGTTTTTTTACCAAGAGTGACCCATAAGGACCCTTATTATTATCATGATGAATAATTCTATGACACAAAGGATCTAAAACAAGACTAAAACTATACTATTCTTATAAAATACAATATTTGAGTTATGACATACAATATAACCCAAATACTAAGACTTAAATATCCTATGACTCAAAACAAGACAAAAACAAGATGTTTTGACCCCCTACACA
Organism: Picea engelmannii; assembly: GCA_009831015.1. Lineage (NCBI taxonomy): Eukaryota > Viridiplantae > Streptophyta > Pinopsida > Pinales > Pinaceae > Picea > Picea engelmannii. The sequence goes on along the minus strand of ML780890.1, from coordinate 1,402,655 downwards.
TCCCATGTGTTAACATATGGCTCCTCTAGGGATGGAGACCTCCCTGTGAGGCTCTAAGAACATGCAGTTCTCGTGCCTTATCCATTGGGCTAGGAGTCATTATTGAAAGAAAATAAAACTAACCAAATACTTGTATTTACAATTAAAATAAGCCACTCATGGATTTTATAAAAAGTATCTCTTTAGAAAATGCCCATTGACTAGGCCACTAGGAAATTCAACATCTTCCAAATTTTGCAACTTAAAAGTATTGTTTTACAAAACTTCAATAATTTTAAAACGACCAACCCACAGGGCTTCAAATTTAGCATGTTTTTCCTTATCTTTCCTTTTTGCATCCCATTTTAGTACCAGGTCTCCAAGATGGAAATCTTATTTCTTCACCTTCTTGTCAAAAACTTCTTTGATTTTTTTTTATGGATTTTTTCTCTATCAAAACGATGTTCCCTGGTTTGTTGTACTTCCACAAGTTGATGCATCCTTTTGATCATTTCATATGGTTCCCCTTCTTGATATTTTAGAAACCTTTCCACAAGTAGAGATATATGAGAAGGAAAAACAACTTCATTTCCATAGGCCAACTGAAATGGAGTGGTGCTAATTGACCTCTTGGTGGTTACTCTGTCTTCCCATAGGGAAAACTTCATATTTGAATCTCGTGACTTCTTATTATCCTCTAGAATCTTTCTGATGATATTCACTAAGATTTTGTTGGAGGATTCTTCTAAGCCATTACCTTGAGGGTAATATGAAGTAGAGTGGATAAGTTGAATCCAAATTTTTTCACAAAAATTCACTAGAGGCTCAACTTTAAAATATGAAACATTATCAGTAACAATTTTGTTAGGACAACCAAAACCTTGATAGAATTTCTTCCAGGAAGCCAATAACTACTCTATACATTGAATTTCTATTGGGAATATCTTCTATCCACTTGGTGAAGTAATCAGTCGCAGTCAAAATCCAACGATATCGACCACTTGAGGATGGATGAATTTCTCCAATGAAGTCTAATCCCCACTACTGAAAAGGGCCAGATACCACTATGGGATTTAGAGGAAAATATTTGAGTTGATGTTTTACTGAGTATTTCTGAAATTTGTCACAAGTTCTATTATTTTCACATACATCAATGAATAAGCTAGGCCAAAAGTACCCAACTCTAAGTATCTTCTATGTTGTAGTCCTCCAAAAATAATTACCTCCACATAAACTCTCATGAAAATCAGTCATATTTTGTTTTCCCTCTTCTGGATCCAAACATCTTAAAAGAACCCCTACAATATATTTCCAATAGAGAATATGATCAATAGTGCAATACCTGACTGCTTTAAGGTTCAAATCCCTCACTTTGGTCTTCTCAAGTCCAACAGGAGGCTGCAAATTTGGAAAGATATAGATTAGTTCCTTGTACCAACTACATTGTGTCAATTTTGAGTTGATTTGCAAGATGTTGTTAGGAATATCAATTTTTTGATTTATAGAATTATCATTCATGAAATTTACTCCCAGTTCCTTACACTTAGAGTCAGCTAACAATCTAGCTAAACCCTGAACTTTCACTAGCTTGGTGGGTTTCATCTCAAGATCAAACTCCAAAATCTTAGCAATCCACTTACTTATTTTCCCATCTATATCAGGCTGAATCAAAATTAATTTTACAAAGCTTGAAGGAACAAAAGCAATAATTGTTTAGTGAAGAACATATACCCTAAAATCTTTTAAGGCTTTGGCCAAAGAATAAGATTTTTTATCCATGATGTCATATATGAATTTATCATCTCTCAAATCCCTACTGAAAAAATAAATAGGTTGCACCATTCCATCTAAATTCTTCTGAAGAAGGACAACAACTAATCTATCATTTGAGAAAAAAGAAAAAATCAAAAACTCCTGTGAGTAGTCAGGACTGATTAGAACAAGAGTAGCAACCAATGCTTGTTTTGTTTTCTCAAAATAAATAATATCCTATGGTGTCCATTTTACTTCACTCCCTTTCCTCAAAATGGTTGTGATGAATTGACTAACTCAACAAAGTTAGATATAAATATCCTCAAGAATTGTATCTTACCTAAGAAGGACTGGATTTCTTTCTTGGACCTTGGGAGAGAAATATTTTCGATAGACTCTACTCTATTTGGGTCAATTTTTACTCCATCTGAGACAATATGTCCTAGCAGCTTACCTTATTTCATGGAAAAAATAGACTTCTTCGGATTAAGTGACAACCCATATTTTTTGCATTTTAGGAACACATACTGTAAATACTAGTAATGCTCTTGATCGTATTTTTAAAACACCATGATATCATCTAAGTAGCTAACCACAAAATTATCTTTTTCTCCAATAAATGAAATGCCCATTGGACGTTGGAAATTTTCCCCTGCATTCATGAGACCAAAAGGCATATCGACATACATGAATGTACCACAAGGAGTGGTAAATGTTGTCTTTTCTCTGTCCTCTGGTAATACAAAAATCAGATTGTATCCCGAAAAGCCATCAATCATTGACATTCTTACTGAGCCTGTCACCCTTTGCAAGACATGCTCCATTCTAGGTAAGGGATAGTTGTCTTTTATTGAATACATGTTTAAGTTTATGAAATCAACACAAATCCTGATCTCACCATTCTTCTTTCTAACAGGGACCAAATTAGCTATCCAATCAGAATACCTCAAAGGTATAATCATCTGGGCATCAAGCAATTTTTTGACCTCTTTCTCCGTAATCAACAATAACATAGGGTTTATATACCTTAGTTTTTGTCTAAATGGTTTGGTATAATACTTCAAAGGTATTCTATGCTCAATTATGCTAGTATCATAAGTTTACAAATCCTCATACTTCCATGCAAAAACATCAGCAAATTCCTTAACAATTTGATATATTCAACCCTTTGATTTTCCGAAAAACTACTGGACAATTTGACATATTTAGGTTCCTCTTTAGTGCCTAGATTACATTATGTCATATCAACATTTTCATTTGAACCACTCACTTTCACAGCCACATAATATTTATCAAACAATCTCTCCAAGGGAACCAATCCTTTAGGAATATGATTGCTAGGCAACTGAACAATTTTGTGATTTGCAATCTTGTTCCAAAACTTATCAGCATGCATATTTTTATCATCATCTGTATCCTTGTCAATATGAAGATCAAAAAATTAATCTATTATTTCTAGAAACTTATTTAGTTCTTGATCATATTCAAAAACCTTCCTATGCTTGACATTATCAGCTATAGAAGGTCTATATTTTACCTCAACATCATGATTAGGTCTGGGAGGTAGTGGGATTGTAAAATTACTGGTAGAAACAACTAAGGAATCAACCAATGTATTATCCTCTATGAGAACAAAAGATATGTTGAAGGCTAAGAAGAAATTGTCAATAAGGTCACATACCTCATTCCTATAAGCTCTTAGTCTTGGATTCTTTTCTTGATAGGTATTTTTGACCTGATGCACAATCCACTTTGCATCTCCAAAAACTGATAATTCTTCAATTTTCATGTCCTTTGCAACTCTAAGCCCCAAAACTAAGGCTTCATATTCTACAATGTTGTTTGTTTTCTAAAATTAAAATTTGAAGGACAAGGTTATGACTTCTTGAGATGGAGAAATGAACACATATCCAACACCAACACTATCTTTTGAAGATGCACCATCAAAATACATTTTCCAGGTTTGAAAACCTTGTCTAGATGTCTCACTTCTTGTTGGGGACTGAATTTTTCTTTCCAATGGTGACTGAGGAAAATTAGTAAGATGGAAAATTTTAGATCCTAAATCAGTACCAACAACATATATGGGATTTTTTTTTGGATTTCCTTCATCACTAATGATATATGAAAGTTGTTCTTCTCTATACAACCTTCAGTTTTCACCCCCAAATATTAGTATAATAGCATAGGAAAGATCCATTTGCAATGTACCTCCTATCCTTTTGATCCATGAGCTAGACAACAACATCCCAAACTTCAAAGGAACATATGAAACTACAATATCCATGACTATTCTATTCATAGGTAGTTGAAAAAGAGTGACAACCAAATATTTAATCACTCCAAGACATTTTAATTTTCTTGAATCAAAGGAATACAAATCGTTATATGATTTAGTGATTTCTAGACCCAATTCATCCATACCATCCTTAGGAATCAAGTTGTGGGATGAACCTGAGTCCATAAGGAAATTGTGCAAGTTTTTATCATGTACATTCAAAGAAGTGTAAAAGGGAGGAGAGGAGTCATATCTGTCTTCTACTAGTGGTCCCTATATAATTGCAGGTTTCTCATCCTAGAAATTAGTTGAGTCTGTTGAATGGGAAGAAGATTCATGCTGCAACATTTTTGAAATAGATTTCTTGAAATCTTAATTCTTTATCAACTCTAGGAATGGGACAAGAATTTTGATCTTCTGGATTTCATTCTCAAAGTTAAAATAGGATTGGGACTTCATAATTTCCTTTGTCTCTTGAACATGAGCTTTAATGATGGGTTGATTGTTCTATTCTCCTATTTATTTATTTGGTGCAGCCACTATTTTGGGAGGGGTATCTGATTTTTTAGGTTGTTTAGAAGTACTTGGTTTTCCCTCCTTTTGTTTTGGCCTCAAATTGTATTTGCTTTGTGTTTCATTCACTTTTTCTCCTTTACTTAACTCATTCAGCTGATTTCTCATTAAATCCTCTTCATAAGCACATTGGGTTAAAAGAGGGGAAGCATATGTGTACCCCAAACAATGAATTTCTTCATATGCTTCTTCATTATCTCCTTCTCCATCATCAACCAAATTGTTCTGTAGAGGATTTTTAACCTTTTGATCCTCTCTATTTCTCTGATCTCTCTGAGTAATTTGAGGTGTATTTTTTTGTCTTATGAAATTGTTTCTATTTCCAAAATCTTGGGGGGGGGGTGGTATTTTCTTTTCTCTCTTCAAGTTTTAATTTTTCCATTTTTGTAGAAAGTCAATTAACTAACTTAGTCAATTCATCAACCTGGTGATTATTTCCTGAAGCATTAGAAGATGAGGCTTATGATTTTTGTTTTCTTCTACCCCTATCGTATTTTACCCTTAACTTATCTATTGCCAATATGTTTTATTTAACCTCCATAGAAACATATTGCATATGCGATAATGTTGTAGACCTTCTTTATCTCAATAAAAGAAAAAAATTAGGGTCAAAGGCACTTGCATAGGCTATTTTAGAAGAAGTTTCAATAGGTTTAATCTCAGTAGGAATTTTGTTATACATCTTGTTAAATCTCTTTTAAAAACATGACATTGATTCACTCTCTTTCCTTTTAAGAACCCCAAATTTTGTGATATAATATAAGGAGTCTTTTTTTTCACCCCAATGTATTAAAAAGGCATCATATAGGGCTTCAATTCTATCAATTGATCCAGGAGCTATACTTCTAAACCACTTTCTATCTTCTCCATCTAGACTTTGCATGAAAAACGTCATCCATACATCTTCATTTTCAATATTCAAATTATCTGCATAACTATAAAAATGCAGCAATGTGTTATTCTGCAATGATATATTCCTCTCCTGTCAGCTTGGGAATATACTTAGGGTAATCTCCTATTGGAAGAGAATTCATGGCATGAAGCAAAAATAATGTTGCATACCTAGCAGCCACAATGGAATCCATTCTATTCTGAGGAGGATTAACCACTTCCATTTGATTTGGAAAATAAGGACTTTGATTTCTAGGAGAAGTATAAGGTGACGTGATAGGTAAATATGTGATCTATATAACAAGTAGTTTTTGAAAAAGAAGAGTATAAGGTGGGGAAACTTCATATTTAACAAAAAATGGTTGAGTCTTGGATGAGGATGGGGTAATTTCAATAGAAATTGAGGTTCCTTATTATTTAGTTACAAAAAATTTAAATTAATGGGGAGAAGGAGAACCTAAGAGAGGAAAATACTCCAAACATTCAAGTCTAAACCACTTTACAATTTCAAGGGATGCAATAAAATCAAAATTGTCTATATTTTCTTCTTTCAGCTCAGGAGAAAATGTTGAATATTCTACAAGAAAATATCCCAGTCTTGAGTTTATAGGAGTTTCAACAATAGGTAAATGAGAAACGTGAGAAAAAACAACCGATGTATGGAAATAAGAGTTAGGTGAGCCTCTAAGAGTACCTGAAAATTTAGAAGAAGAGGCTCCTTGCAAATCTTTTTCCTTATTTATGTTTTTTTCTAGATCAAGTTCAAGTGTAACCAGAGGTGAATGTGGATTAGACCTCATGTTCCTACTCTTGGGAGCCACAACTAAACTTTGGAGTCTCTAGGTGCACTATGTAGTCTTTATGTTTACAGATTTATGTACATCAACAAAATCAATAGTGTCTTTGACGTACAACCCAGGGAAATATCTTCAATTCGTTCCCCATCAATGACATAAAAAATGTTGGCACTAGAAGTCACACCTACACTATTGTAGACATAAGCCTAATACCCATCAGAATCTAAAGGATAATGTTCTTAAAAATGTGGCAGATGGATGTAAAACTCAGTTTAAGATGTCAATCACAAATCCTTCCATGAAATGCACACTAGGAAGCAAGGCATTGAATGGATTCAAATTAGGGTTTAAAAGATAGAAATGATAGATGGAAGACTTAGCAAAGAATTTGTAATATGTATATCAGTTTACATTAGGTATTTCTGACACACTTATGAAAGAAAACTCATTTGAATAATAACATCTTAAATCCAAAGAGAAAACTACTCTGATAATTTGCATGTAATATCACAAAATATATTTTACTACAATAAAGAAACAACAGCCCGATGAATCCTTCAACACAGACTGATATCCAAGTAATAAATAAAAGAGATGATAATGAGAAAAATATTGGTTTCCACCATTAAAAGTTTATTGGATCTGGTTTGTACATCAGGAAAAAATCTGCTACAAAAATGACAAGACTAAAGATAACAATTTCTCTCTTTTACCATTCGAACCTCTTCTCCTATTACCATGCCTCTTAAATAACCAAAATTGTCAAAAGAGAGATTTACAATTCATCCCTTAACTTCCTTGTAGGATTCCATGCCTAAGGGAAGCGTGACAACAAGTTTAAAACTAAAAAATAACAAACTATTATTTTGAAGGAAAATGTTGGCAACGTATACAACAAGTCCTCAATCAACTGATGATGTGTCTTTATTCTTGCAACTCCTTGAGGAAGGTGGTATTCCAAAGTGAAAATGATGTTTTGAGTGCTGGTATGAGCTTCCCCTGACATATGGAAACTTCCCTTCCCTCCAAAATCTTCAAAAAATTGAGTTTGCATCACATCGCTACAAACTTTCCTGAAACATCCAGTTCACAATGCCAATGAATCCAAGCGTTGTGAACTTTCCTGTAGCATCGTATTTTCCTTTCAAAAAGTTTTGAAACCTTAAAAATTGTACCATGACAAATGTAATTCTTCCAGATATGCTACAAATTTATTACCATGATATATCATTGGAGAAAAACACAAAAAAATGCTAAGTCTAGCTCAAAATTCACAACCATCATTAAATGTTGTAAATGCATGCAACATAAACCTTGAAAAAAATGATGTTGGTTTTATAAGATCATTTGTATTTATATTTTAGTTCAGTAACTTCTTGTGGTAGCCACCTTGTCCAACATGGCTAAGTTTCTCTTTACCACTTCTTCTCTAAAATGTTATAACTTTGACTTCAATTTTCAAATTTTCATCTTGGTGGGCTCTATTATGGCTATAAACATTCTTGAGTTTCCTGTGAAGGGGTAAAAAATTCTTAGCCATGGACCTTTCCTTATCAATTGTCTCCTCATACATATCCATCATCTCCTTTAGCTTTATTATGGAACCCAAATCTTCCTTCTTCAACTTAACAACTTCAACTCTGGCTTCCTTAATTTTCCTTCTGAGCCTTTTGAAGGTAGGGTTACTTTCATGATGAGAAGTGTTGATATCAATAACCTCTATGGGATACTTAGAAGACTGAGATTTTTCTTTTTACTGAGATGAAGTCTATGTTGTATCATCCTTCATGGGAACATGTTGTCTGGTTACTCATCTAGTAAAGGGTCTTCTAGGCTTGACTTTGTCTGCAGCAACTGGTGGCAAAAAGACAAGTTTTTTGACTTTCAAACTTGTTGGTTTTCTTGAAGGAATATCCATGGGGGCAGGTTCTTCCACATGTTAAAATTATCTATCATTATGTTTTGAATTAACACCTTCTTCTTTCTCATCAAGCCCTGAAATATTTATCACTCCTAGTCACCCTCTTCTTCTTGCTTGAATATGAAGACACAGTCTTTTGAACAGGGGCAGGAGTTTTTCTTTTGGATTGTTCTCTAGGAGGAATGTCTAACTGAAAATGTGATGTAGTTAGGAAATTTTCCCAGTCAGTGTTAGTTTTCTTTAGTTGTTTCATAACTAACATTTTTATTAGACCAGAGTAAAAAAAAGTGGTGTCTACTTGCTTTGACTTGGCTTGGACTCTGTCTGAAATCTTAACAATACTCCTAAAAAGATATAATGGAAGGTTCATGGTTTCTTTTCCAATGCAGTGTAATAGTAATATGATGTGGTATTGGTATACAATATTGAACCTCCCTTCACATGTGAAATACCTTTGTATGACCTTTACCATCTTGTCAAAGCGTACAAGAATGTGACTTCTGGGTACTCCTTTAGATAGTTTGTCTTCTTGATATTCAGGCTTAAGGAATTAATTTGAGAAATAAGAGTTTAATGACGCGGATTTAAACCATTTCTCACCACAGTCATGTATCTTTGTTTCTACATAGACAAAGTGCTATGAAAATTCAAACTCCAACATCCCCACATTAGTCTTTGTACCATTAAAATTAAGGGAAAACACAACCACTTCAGAATGTCCTCTCTGCATCTTTTGACAAAAATTAAGACAACCCACCCTCTGGAAAGATTCCCTAAACAATGGTTTAGATTTAATGAGTTGCATGTCATATGGTTCAGTCCTCACAATATCTCCCCCCTTGTGAGTCTTCTTTTTTTGTTGATTGTCCGTAATCACTACTTGAATAACCCTTTCTCTAAACTCTTATGATAGTTGGTATGTGAAAAACAGGGTAAACATGAAATTTAGGGTTTGATAATAGAGTTGGTTTGCATGGAATTAACTTTGTCTAAAAATTTATACACAACAGTGATATGCAGTAAATGCAATTTCAAAAGGAAAGATAAAAGGGACAACCACTGAGCCTTTCAGTAAAAAAAATAGACAGGAAAAAATGAAACTTTGTAAAAATAGGGGTTTAGCAGCATGAGTATCAGTTTGTAGAGCCAACCGTGTATGAAATTGAGATCAATTCTCTAAAATATGGACCATATTTTCCATGTCTGAGAGGGATCTCATACAAGTGGTTAAAACTGTCTTAAAATGATTTCAAAATGACAAGGGTTTTGACAATCTGTAGACAGAGGATTTTCAACGCCAATTTGCAGCACACAATCGGGGTGCAGAATTAAAATCAGGAAGTTCGTAGCGCATAGATATTAGTGGGATAAATGGAATTTTTGCAGAAGAAATGATGAGATTACCTAATATAACAATTTGACTAATAGATAGAGTTTAGAGCGCCATAGTAGTGGGTTTGAGAGTTGGCAACACATGGACTTTAACAGTTCGCAACGCTAGTAATTCAAAATAGTTTTAATTCCTCTATCAACCTTTAAATAGTATGAAGATTGTCAAGGAATACCTAATATATTTGGATTTGATTCTAGTGCTTTGTAAACATGAGCTGGTAATAGAAAAATTCATCCAAATGTAAATATTCCCCTTCAGCTAGTTCTCAATGCCACTCTATAGTGCCAGTCTAAAACGCCAGTTTTGCAGCACCAATTTCAAATTCTAGTAGCATGCTTCAAGGAAACTATTATAGTTTTATGTGACATAATCCTTGAAAATAAAATTGGATGAAAGTGTTGAAAACCATGAAATTCCCCTTGACACATTTCCAAAATGCAATAATGAAATATAAGTGCATGAGTTACTTCTTAGTACACTATGAACTTTTAGGTGAGTTGGCATCAAATATACTTGACCTTTAAACGGTTGGAAAGTGACATAATGTAAACTTGTGTACACCTTTGAGACATGGCATGTCATGATGATTATGTTTAATACCAAGAGTGTGACCCATAAGGACCCTTATTATTATCATGATGAATAATCATATGATACTAAGGCTCTAAAACAAGACTAAATCAATACTATGCTTATAAAAACCAAAATTTGAGTTATAACATACAATATAACCCAAATACTAAGACTTTAAGACCCTATGAATCAAAACAAGAAACAAAAAGATGTTTTGAACCCCTACACATCCCATGTGTTAACACCACTAAACTACAAATCGCCAATCTGGAGCTCGAATGGATAACGCAAAATTGGTGGGACACTAAATTAGAATAGCCTAAATTGATTGTGGAGCTCGGTACACAACATTCTCCAACAAATGGAAGTATTGATTCTTGGGATGCATTATTTCACACCTTGCAGGAATGCTTCTACCACCTAGGCTATCTCCAAAATATTCTCACCAAATGGTTGCAACTCCGCCAACTTTCCACTCCGTCAGTACAAGGCTACATTGATGTCTTCTGCAAGTTATGCCTCCATCTCCATAACAATGTTCTAGACGAGGTATTAATCATCAAATTTAATTATTTTCTTTGGTTTCCTCTCTGTCCTGAAGTTGATATTTTTGAAAGCTCCTCTTTGGACAAGGCGTTCTTACGGGCCTTGGCCATAGAACATAAGTTATCCCCTCAAATCCGATATCCAGCAAATCGAACCCAATCTGACAACCCACCTCCTTCTCATCCTAAACCTTATCCTTCTTCCTCGTCAGCGACCAAAAAATCATTTTGGTGTACTTTTCACAATACCAACAACCATAACTCTATCGACTATCAAGCCATTAAAAATATTCTCCCCCATTATACCTTGGTTGAATAGGTCACACCCACTGATTTTCCTAAACAACCAGAATTAATCTCACTCACCAACCCCACCGAAGTCGACCCATCCCTCATTTTCATGACTACACCCAAACCGGGTCTCACTAATGTTCTCCTCTTTATGCATAACTGCTAAATTAAACATGAACTCACCACTCTCATTTTGGAAAATGGAATTCAAAAAAATATAGTCTACCAAGACTTAGTCCAACATCTGCAACTTACCACCACCCAAAACCTAGATCCATATCAACTTGGTTGGGTACAAAATGGAGGACCTCGCATCACTATCGCCTAATGTTGCACCGTAACTTTCACCATTGGACCCTTCCAACACATCGTTGTTTGTGATGCTTCACCTTTAGAATGTGCTGACCTCTTGTTGGTTATCCCATACAAACAAGATCGACAAGCCATGTACCATGAAAAATCCCATCATTTAATATTTAGGATGAAGGAAGCACCTATGTCCTTACTTCAACACCTCACACTTCCCCCTCGTCGCATCCTGGGAAAGAAGAAAATAACCATTTCATTCACCACAAAGATGTCTCGTTGTGTTTGGCCCGCCATGTTTATCCCGAGAACCTCACTAATTTCACACCTCCCATCGTACTCCCTCTCCTCCTGGAATTTGGAAATGTCTCTCAGTCTCCCACAAATCTCCCACCCCCTCGATCAATTGCACACTCCATTGATCTCATTTATGATGCATCATTTCCCAATGCACCATCATCTTGACCTATTCCCAATGACACTACTGAACTTGAACGAAAAATGGGTCACTTCCTGGAATCTATCCATCATTGATCCTCCTCCCCTCGATGCGCCTCTCTAGATTTAATTCTTCCCAAGAAGGAGACTATCAGATGTCATCTCGTTACTACTTACCATGCCCTAACCCAAGCCAAAATTAAATATCACTATATGTTACCCCATATTAAAAATTTGCGCGACCACTTACAAGGGGACTCCTTCTTCACCAAGATGGATTTGAAATCAAAATATTTTCAAGTGTGGATGCAACCAACATATATATGTTAGGATGCCTCTCAGTTTACTATTGGAGTGGTGCGTAAAGAGGGAGGTCAATCAATGGCATACCAATCCAAGACCCTTTCTACAACCAAATTCAATTACAAGAACTACGCCAAAGAATTCTACATCTCGATGCATGTTTTGCATAAGTGGTTTCATTACAACAAGGCTACACACTCTTCCACTAGAATATCACCTTTTGAGATGTGTCTTGTCTTTCAGTATCTGGCCCCCACAGAGATGCATGTCATTTTGGATTTGTCGGGATCAACACATCAACACCGATAACAATAGGTTGACGATAGTGTCGTTAATAATTTATCACAACAATACACTCCAGTTGCAGCTACCTTAAATGTAACATCGGATCATGGAAAGCAACATCATGCTTCATACCTGGTTGGTAAACAGTGGAAATCTCTAGCGTAGTCCAAGTGGATGATAGTTGAGATAGTGCAGCAAAAGTTTCCTCAGTTGGTGGGAGAAGAAGGGATGTTTTTCAGATCTAAACAGGGAGGAATTGGGACACCCCTTCCTTGGTCAACTAACAGAAGAGGATCAATAGGTAGTAGCAAGAAAGGCACCAAAGGGAACAATTACTATATTAGTTTTATGATCTGTGTCAACATTAGTCAGTCACATAATTTTAATAAATCTTTCACCGGTATAGTAAGCAAGGATATGTCTAAATAAATGGTTAGTCAGTTTGTGTCATTTATCTACTGCAAGAAACTTCTCTTACCATTCTGAATGCACAGAGAGTCACAAAAATTAAAAATAACAATTATTTTTGTAAGAAGTCACCCTGCATTATTAAAGGGGGCATTTTTATCTAATACATTTGATGAAGTCTTTTTGAATCCTCTTTCTCTTCTCTGTGTTTTCATTTTGTTGTGTGTGAGTGTGTGAATTGTTGCACACCAAGGGACTAGTCTTCCCTCTTTATTATTCACTTTCATTCTTGTTGACCAACCTTCTTAAGTAGTGTGCATTGAGTAAACACAGTGCACCCTCTTTGGTGAATGAATTCATTATTTTTGTTGAAGTGCACCCTCCAGGATTTGAGTTTTCCCTCTTTGTTTTCCATCGCCAGATAGATCAATTTATCACTTAACCCAAGAAATTTGTAAGTATGTTAGATAGTAATTAGAGTGAATTATGCACCAAATTACAACAATTAGGATGGTTGTAGAAAATATTTGCAACAACATCAAGATAATTAGTAAATTAAGCTAAGCTAGGGTTAGAAAAGGTTAGTAAAATGCTTAGAGAGTAAATTTTGAGAGTTGGTTTGATTAAATCCTTCACAATATAGAGAGCAAGTAAACTGGTTCATTTTGGGGCTATGGAGTCATTTACAATAGAAATATAAATTCAAGAAATAATGATGATAATAGTGTCCTAAGGATGATTAAATGAATTTTGAGGTGCTAGCACGTTAGGGTCTCAAGTTTCAAGTGTCAAAAGATGCATTTTTCTAGAGAACAAGTTCTTTTGGGCTCTAGTGAATTCTTCTTCTTCCTTAGATTCTTGAAATATATAGTAACAAATTTTTAGAATAAGACTCCTCAAGTTGTATCACTTAAGGGCTTTAGGAGCCTACTCTAGACAAGAATCTCTTGACAATTAAATAGGTGGAGTGATTTAGAGAGAGGATGAAACACCTTGTAATCCTCTCCTATGGATTTAAGCAAGCAATATCATAATCTTCAATATGAACAAGTAAAATTTACCATAAACATTTAACACATGTAATGAAATTGCAGATTTTACTTACTTCAACAAAAAAAATGAAGTAGAAAACCTTATTTGTAGAAATTTCCACCCAAAACAGGCCAAGGGAGATCAAAAAATAGCTCCTTCAAGCCTAGTGCATGAGTAAAAGAGACCAAGTATGCCAAAGAGGGAGAAAATTTCAGAAAAAAGTCCTCTTGTGTGAGGAAATTTATGATGAAAAACAAAAATGGCAAGGACTATATTTATATGATGCCTTGGAACCATTTTTCTCCACTTTAAAGGTCAACCATAAAATAAGTTTTATGCAAAATAACCCTAAAACAAGGGTGACATCATCCCTTCTAAGGTGATTTTATCCTCCATAAAGGTGAAGTTGAGGTAGAACTATGAAAAAATAGGTTTTCGAAGGCCATGTGTCAAGCCAAATGTGCCAAAACATCACCTCCTAACCCATTTCCATCAAACCCTAGTTTCCTCCATGACTTCATGAGCTAGGTGGTTGACATCTAAGACTCCAAAGGATAATGTCTAGGTGGAAAGAGGTGGGAGATTGTATATTATCCATTCTAGAGTGCCCCCAAGTGCAAAGATATCATCCTTCAAGGTACAAATTATCATCACAATGTTTCCATACACATAGGGTCTAGAACCCTTCCTTTGGTTCTTATGCCCTCATGAAGGTCCGAACACAGTGATCTCCACATGAATACCCATCCATCAAGAAAGTTCCTATAAAGACTAAGAAAAATATATGCAACATTCAAGGGTCCATGAGACACAAGAATCATGCCAAGTAAGCCACATATAGTAACAGAACCAGCCAAGCAAATGCATCAAAACCCCCTTTCAATCTAAAGAAATGTTCGAAGACCTTATACAATTTGTCAATTTAGGTGTGGGCAAGGTGTCAAGGAATCCTATTAGGATAGTCAATCAAAAATTCAAAGATGTTTCCCAAGGTAAACCTATCTAATTCATGTGTTAGTATGAGGTAGAGTATGTTAAGACTTTTGTTTATGGGGTTTCATGAAATACAAGGATCGTGGGTGAGTGCACAAAGTTGGTGGACAAAAAAGTAGCAAGGGGGTTACCTAGAATGAACACTCATGAGAATGCATGAAAATTCTCAATATATGCACTCATTCCTAATCCTATAGGTTTGGAAAGGACCAAACCTCCAGTCATCATGGAATGTAGGTTCATGCACTCATTATGTTCTTAAGAACGTGTGCGTGTTCCTGAAAATGTGTGCGAGTTACTTCTTTGGCCTATTTTTAAGGGACCATGGGAGGTTTTTGTGATCATTTTCACACCATGCACGTGGTTTTCCCATTTGTAGTAAGAAAAAAATACTAATAGAGGAGGAGAAAAACTTGGGATCTTTCCACCATGTCCATTGCAAGAAAGGTATGGTTGATTTTTTTTCATTTCCTCTTGGATTTGAAAAAAACAAAAAAAAATTAGTCATGGGTTATGGATGTAAATACCAATGATATTGAACACTTATTAGCTAGGTTCACAACACATATTTAATAATTCAATTTAAATATTTCAACAATTCACTAATCTTGTATAGGTTTTTTTCAAGTTCGTTGTAAAGATAACACATAGGTTTTCTTTGTCTTAAACAAAATTATGTTAACGATTTTGTTGGGATAAAATGAAATTGTTATTTGTAATAACTTTGTCATAATTCTAGTTATTAAATTTCCTTTTTAAAATGCAATATATGTTATAAAATGGAACCTAATTAAAATGTAAGTTGCCAACCAACAAACCAACGCGAGGATAACCCCAACCCACCACAACCACCCAAATTAAACAACCAAATTAATGAGGGGTTGGACACATTAAAAACACTTTTATATCAATTAAGGGGCATGAAAGAACCAATAAAAGAGTCCTTAGCCACTTATTTGAACGCCATTATGAGATACATTGCAAGTGCCTAATGAAAACTGACTTCTATTTCTTAATATAGGGATAGAATGTTTGAGTATTACAACACTGGATTAGATATAAATAAAATTGAGGACTTGGGTATATCAAAAAAAAAAATGATGTCTATTTTTATTGATCCTAAATCTCAACAACAACCACCCATGACCAAGAAATGAATTTGCATTGATTAGTGCATACCCACAAATTAGTGAAAACTAGATGGATAGGTGGTACATGGTATTTGATCAACCTTCCTGCAATAACATGGATGTGCCTTTATAGTTTTGGAAAAAATTGTGGGATGAATTTATTTTGGGTCAACATGTCAGGTACTTCGACATCAGTGACTTCCAGGGGGTGGGTTGAGGGTCTTCATAGGACCAAGATCATGCTAGACATGATCACATGTTAGGTCGTCATCCCCCATATGAAGGCCTGACTGTTAGGAAATGCGACACACTTACATGCTAAACCTATTAGAAGAGAGGAAGAAATATTTAATCAAGATATATAAATGACGCAATGAGCACATAATACAAAAAGATTTTATCCTGGAAATCCAAACCAGAAAAACCAACATTCTTTTAGCATTCTCCTCCTTGCTTTCTTATTCATTCATAATAAAAGGGTACATGTCTAACCTTGGTCCACACCTAAAACACAATCGACATCATACCCTCTTGCTTATTCAAGAACAAACCTATAGCCAATTCAGTCTGCATCTACATGACCAACAACCTCTACGACTATTTATTGACTCATTGATTATCCGTTTTGGCCTTACATCACACCTTCTTTATAGGATTTGTAGCAGGAAAAACCTTAAATAAAGTGGCACCCAAAAAATGGTTACACATCCATGCAGATCATTGGATACAAATCCCATGAATCTCAATATTCTATTAGAGTCGACTACCAAGTTGTATTAACCATCAAATATGACCTCGTATGCGGTCTCCAGTCAGTTTCCACATGCCCACCTATTGACCTCTTGTTTGTTGACCTCTTTGAATTGTTGTCAATGTCTTTACCATTTCGAACCACCTTGAACTTCGACTTCGACTTTTCCTAGTCTACTAACATCGACCTTCAACTTGTTGTTGATCCACCTCCACCTTGTATTTACCTGGTTGAAACCACTTGAACCTTTGACTTCGATTGTTATTCGATACACCTCGACTTTAACTCAAAATAATACAAAAACCTAACGTTCTCCCACTTGTTGTATTCTTTTATAAAAATGGGAGACCTTTGAAGTTTCATTCACAGAACTAGGGTAGCAATGCACATTGACTCTCTGCACCAAGAGAACTTCACAAAACTCATAGACTTGGTCAATGAGTCTACTATGTTTTCCAACATGTCTACTTTATCTAGTATCACCTTGTTTCTTTCCACCATGTCTCTCACAAAATGATATTATACATCAATCTGCTTAGTCTTCGAATGATAAGTTGGGTTCTTTTCTAGAAATATTTCTCTTTGATTGTAACAAATTATCTTCATAGCTCTTTGTTCAAACTCGATTCCTAAACACATCCTTTGCAACAATAATTATTCTTTTCTTCCATGAGTGGCTTCCATATATTTATCTTTTGTTGTTGACAATGCTATGACCGCCTGTCACTAACTCATCCAACAGATTACTCCACCAAACATTTTGAACACATATCAATTGGTCGACCTTTGTCGATCCAGATATCCATCCAAGTCAACGTCAAAAAATCTATGTACATTGAATTCACTATCTCGTTTTTACTTAGTATAATATAGAATAATCGTTTATGCCACACAAATACGTCAATACTCTCTTGACATTTATCTAGTTATCCTTCCTAGGTGTCAACATGTATCTTCTCAACACTCCCATTGCATGGGAAATGTCTAGTCGAGTGCAAACCATCACTTACATTAGACTAACAGCAAAAATTGCATAGGGAACATGTGCCATGTACTCTATTTCTTCCTGTGTCTTTGGACAATGTTCAATAGTTAGCATTACTCCCAAAGGAATTGGCGCCCTCATCGTTTTTCAATCCTGGATGTTGAAACATTTCAAAATTGTTTCAATATACTTCGTCTGATTCAACCAAAGATTTCTAGTTTCTCAATCTCTCTTAATATCCATTTCGGTAATGAAGTTAGTTGCATCAAGATCCTGCATGTCAAACTTGGAGGATAGCTTCTTGTTTGCCTCCTTTATTGCATCCATGTTGTTTCCAATAAACAATATTTCATCGACATGAAAATCTCCATATATGAAACGCCCACCTTCTTCTTTGGAATATATGCAGTTATCAACTTTGCTTCTCACAAATCCTAAACTAAGGATGTGTTGATGATTAAAATTGCAACGAGAATTTTTCCCGCAAAGTATTTCTAAAGCCTATTATTTATAAGATAATGATATATATAATACTAGTAGGTGGGACCCCATTGTAGATAGGAAGATCAGATGAGGTTCTTATTTTATATTTATGTTGTTGTTTGACACTTCTTACATGGTTCTACATGATTGATGGTGAAATATCGATTTTATTTGCGACATAATGGAAGATGTATAATGCATGGGTTTCATTTCTCTAAGCTCTAAATTCCATGTATGAATGGATTGTATTCAATGTTATTACAATGCTATTGACGCCATGATTTATTACATGTTTCACATGCACAAGTCACATGTTAGTCATAACAAGAGATAAAATAAATATGGAATAAATCTAAGAAAGGAAACTATGCTATGTGAAATTGAAATTTAAAAAGAGTTGATGTTAGTCCTAACTAGCAATGTTAGTGGCTACACGATTTTATTGGAGTTATATGGGGAACATATGAGATATGTTATAGTATGGTTTTGGATTAATGGATAAAATGATATAGAGTGGCGCATTTGGCAAGAAATGTATGTTAGTTTCGATGCATGGATTAATGTTGGTTGGTTGGCGTGTACTACGTAATTGAATGAGGAGAGGATGGAAGCGACATGCATTTACTGCATGTCACTCCATACTTCCACCACTAGCCATCACCCTAGCTTTGATATTGTTCAATTGATTTTCGTTGTGGTTAAGCTCTGATATTCAGGCAAAGAAGGAACTGCTCGACCAAGATCGCATTTTTAAGGGCATTTTGGTTATAAGTATGTTTTTTTCACCATCCATGAAATCTCTTTGTTTATGTAGTAAAAATTGGATCGATTATGTATTGGTATGTGTTTTTCTTGAGGCTAGAAACTATGTAAACTTGTGGTGTTTCTTTGGAATGGTTGTTTGTGTGTTATTCATTGCAAATGGAAAATTGAATGGTTGAAGACGCGATTTCATGGACGATTCTATGTGGTGGAAGCCGTGATGGCTCTCTATTTTTTCTATGGGTTTTTGTTGGAGGGTTTCATTCCATATGGACTTGTTTTTCATCTCCTCACAGTCCTTATAACCATACCCTGTCATATATATTGTTATGGGGTTGTTGTGTAATTTTTGAACCACCTTTGGGTTACTCCATATCATTCTCCACATGGTCATGGGCTCATTTTATGTTATTGGTATATGCATAATTGGTTATGGTGGCTATTATGCCAATAGGTTTTCTTTAGGATTGGATGCTATTACCTGAGATCTACATTTATTTTCAACATTATTTCATTTTTTGGGGGGAAAACCACAAGGGTTATGCCCTATGTGTTTTCGGTGTTATTTACTGGCCAATAAGGAGCCTCTACTCCTCTATTCATAGTTTCTCCTACCTAGTGTGAAATGTCACCCAGTCTTGCAAGCTAATGGTTATGTGGCCTATGTTTCCACTATGCTGTCTCTAAGGTTTCTCAACTGTTGTTGGTATGGTCTACTCCAGTCTCCTTGTTTTGATTCCACCGAGCGAACCCTTGATTATTTAGATCCCTATTTTGATAAGTTGAGCCAGTTATATCCTATCGGGTATCTTGTTGGTTGTTATGAGTTGGTGGACTAGCGTCGATAGTGGTTTTGATTATTGGCTCGTCTATGTTGATAGAGTTGATTACATAGTTATAATAAAAAATGATTATTGGTATATCGTCGCTACCTCCTTGTGTTGTAACAATTGGATTGTTAACTCAACATTATTTTATGGTTGATATAACAGTCGCATAAATGCTTCTTTGCATTATGCATTGGTCTGTATGTTTTCTATAGTATGGTATAAATTGAAATGATGGTCGATGTTACCGTGGGTTTTAATTGCCCGATCGAGATTATTGCAATTTGAATTATTGATGATTGTGGCTTGGATATCTACTGTGTATGATTTATAGATATCGCACATCGTATCATTTGTTTTCACCATCAGAGATGGGTGCGAGGTTTTTAATAGTATGGTTTCATTGCAATTTAATTGTTAAATTAGTTAAAGGAATGGAATCGGGCATGTTTTTTAAAAGAGCTTGTGTATGTGTTTGATTTGAGGAATTAATTTATGGATAATGAACAGGTTTTAACACACGGTATTGTTTAATTGGCCACAATAATTATTTAATTGATGTTGGAATAGTTGTGTTGAATACAAAATTGTTTTTATGGATTACTTAATTGATTTTTCGAACAATATTCGCTCTTTTCCCCTACCATTATCTCATTTTTTGCTAATTACATTCCCCTCACTTTCCCATATTCATTATCCACTCCTTGTTCCTAAAATTTAATTATAGTTAAGGGAAACTCTATATTATGGCAGTTAAAGAGATCGCATAGGGATGAATTACAATGATATATATTCTTTTGGTTTACGACACAGTTGATTGTTTGGTGTTTTTTAGCAGTAATCATGATATTTTGCCCCTCATTTTAACACGTTTTTACTCACTACAACCCTCACATATCTTAGAACCCTTGTTCACCACCTTCTCATTGACAACTACTAAATAATTTTTATGGTTTGGATTGCATGAGTCTGATATGTTTCTGAGAAAAAATTTATTTCATATTTTAAAAGAGTTGTCATGTATGGTTGTTAAAGAAACTATTTGCTAATAAATTATGCATACATAAATGAGATTTTTCAGCAGAGGTAGCCATGGAAGAGGTAACCAAGGAAGAGGTAATTGGAACAGGGGCCCTAGAAGGCCAATATTCTCCATACACGTTGATGCAAACTCGCAAGAGTTAGGCCAGCTATTTCAAGCTGGGGTTTTTAACTGGATTGGGCAAGGAGTGGTCCAACCTAGGCCTGAAAGGCCTCCCTTCCAAGCCCCATAGGTTCTTGGTGTTCTTGTGCCTCCTCCCATCTCACTACAGCTTGAAGTTCCCAAAAACGATGGATGGCAAGAGATTGTCCACCCGACAGTATCCCAACATCGTGGCTGGCCTAACTTGTCTTTACCTGCTTCTCCTCCTATCAATCAAATTTTCCAAGTTTCCCTTGTCCACTCATTTTTTCAGTATTCCCATGTGAGAAAAAGGTTTAAAACTGAGGCTCACCATCCCCATGGCAAAGGAAAATCCATCGCTTCACCTTCCTCACCCTCCAATGACTCTGATAAATCTGTGTCCTCCTGCATGAATTTGAGGGACAATTTCTTTCATGTGATCAACGAGATTATTCCTAAAGGCTCCACGTAGCCTAAGGAAAATTCAGAGAGATCAAAAGGTGATAGCAACAACAAGGGAAAGATTTCCTCCCAGAGTGGAAAATATGGATTTTAAGTTTTTATTTATTAATTGTTGGGAACAGTTAACTTCTGAATTTTTGGACAACACACTATTTTTTGGATATGTGGGTAATATATTTTTGGAAATAATTTCAATTATCATTGATATAAATTGTGAAATATGAATGTGATAATGCGATTCGCAAGGAGGGATGTTTTGTTTGATTGACTAGTTTTCTTGTGATTGTTAAAAGATAAAGGGAGACACAAGGAGTCCCACCTACTAGTTATTATTTATTTAAAATCCCTTATTATGATTTATTAATTTTCCCCCTTAACTAAAAATTTGGTTGAGTTTTAGTTAACTTACCTAAGCAAATAGTTCAACTACTTCAACCAATTCTAATTTGCTTAAATGAAAAAGGAAATGGAGGAATGAAGAGAGAATAGAAGGAGAAGCATACTAAGGTGTCCCCTTGAGTTTTTGATGAGATAATTCAGTTTTCATTCATTCCTAAATTCATTAGAAGCCATGCTTTTTTTATTATACCAGGGTCTTATTGTAGAAAGCGAGATTCAGGGCTGAATTACATTATTCAGAAACTTGTTTTTCAGAGGTGTTGATCTATTTTTGGTAGTCTGTGTAGACTTGTTTGTTTATGAATTAGATTTCATGATTGACAAAGGCTATTGTGTAGAGTCGAGTGGGCACCAATCTATGGCAAGTTGATCCATCTTTTAAATTTCAGTTTTTTTATTTTCTGTTAGAAGTCCTTTTGTATGTTTCAGTGGGGATGTCTAAGTTTGACTTTGGTCCAAAAATTCCTCAGGAAATTTTGTAAAGAGAAGGATTATTTGATGAATTGGAATGAAATATAGGATTTCTTTATGTCTCGTCTATTTTGATTATCGACTTGGTGTCTTTACTTTTGTCTCTATATTTATTTCAGCATCTGTTATGTTCAGAAAAATACATAAATAATGAATTTTTCAGCCAACTTTTATTTATAAAAAAATCAGCCTAAGCACTTGTAAACAAGACTTGTGAATTAGGATAACATTTTTGATGGTTATAAACATAGGGTGATATTCCTTTCTATCTTTATTTAACAAAGTAATATATGAAAATGCTTGAGTAAGGTCAATTCATATCTTTTCCTCAACATTTATTTGGCAACCATACTAGGGAGATCTTCAATATCTCTTTGGTTGATTGTTATGCTTGATTAGCATCGAACACATCTATTTTTTTGTTATTGAATCTTTGACTCTTTCATTTCATAATGATTGTACATATTGCAAGGCAGCCCAATATTGATCCCGGTCTTCAAGATCATACCAACATTGCCTTGAATTGGTTTAACACCCTTTTAGACACTGCTAATAGTTAGGTTGAGATTAATCATTCATGGGAAGCAATTGAATGAGATATTAGTGCCCAAGAACATTGGGAATGTAGATGTAGAAAACATAGAAATCAACAATAACCTTATTGTTTCTTCATCTTTGGTCTTCTTTTCATGTGCTTAGACTCTCATGTTTCTAGAAGAAGAAGATTCTTATCACCTGAAATTAATCCTATTGTTGAAATAGGAAGAAGGAATGTTGTGTTATCAACCCAACAAAATTATCTAAGGAGAAATTTGCCTGATTCATCCAGTTCGTCTTTCTCTCTCTCACCTATCATCCACAACATGGAATATAGTGGTGGCTCTGGTGGCACTGGAAGTGCTTCCTCCTCTCAGTATTCAGATTCGTCAGTGATTGGTAGCTTATATAACCACCATATCCCTATCCAATCTACCACAAATCCCACCAAATTCATTAAAAAGTATGGTTTTTTTTAGTTTGAAGAGGATGCCACAACCACACCATGGCATGTGTCCTGTCCTCTTAACCTAGCACCTTCTACTTGTCAACTTCCTAAATTCAAAGAGCATCTCCCTAGGTTTTCGAGAAATAGAAATGTCATTACAAATGAACACATGGTAGAATTTTCTAATGCTTGTCACAACATAGGATCCAATGACAACAATACTTTCATGCGCTTATTTGTCAATTCCTTGGAAGGAAAGGCTGGGACCGATTTATTTGACCTTCCTCCTAATATTTTTTTCTACTTGGGAGGAGTTAGTTTATTGGTTCAGGTCCACCTATAGGAAATCTAAAATCCCAGCTGAGAAGTTACGACAGTACAATAACATCGCCTATAAGGATGGTGAAACCATCAATTCTTTCATCTTGTGTTTCACTAAGCTATACAATCAAATCCCTAAACTCATTCCACCTAAGAACCAAGTCGCTTTCATGCATTAATACAATGCATTACCTTCTCCCTATCGCCATAGGCTTGAGGAAAAATCCATTGATAACCTCAGTTCCACTCTGCATACTTGTTTAGAGTATGAGGAACAACTTGAAAGAACAAGTCTTCCTTAGGGAGAATCAGTTAAACAGACAAACATTTCCTCCCTCTTACAACTAGTATAAGATATGAATAATCATATGATAGCGTATGAGAGAAAATGAAATGTGTTAGGGACCTAACCCTCACGTAGGTAGAACAATATGTTCGGATGTAATAAAGGTAAATATTAATAAGGCCTTGCAATAAAGTAGAATAAGTTGAATGTAAGAAGACCTAATAGAAGCTTCCACTTCTAGAGGGATATTCCTCTAGATGGTTCTTTTGATAGACATATTTATTATAAATAGGAGTCGAGGGTATGAGAACCCTAGCTTTGATATTATTGTAATAGAGATCTGCGCAACTAGAGGTTGCCCCCTCGAAGAGGCTCGTGAACATTTCTTTTAGTAATCTAAGTGCTCTTTATGGTGTTATTCTGTTATCATTTTAGTATTATTGTGGTGTTATTCCGGTTATATTGTTGTTCATTTTCCATTTCTAGCATTTTATTTTTATTCTGCATATTTTTTATATCTGGAATATTACAAGTGGTATCAGAGCACTTTCCTTGGTAGAAAATTGTGGGTTAAATTTTTTCAGGGTAGAGACATATTCTGGGGTCTTTAAGCCACAAATATCTGTCATTATGCGCATAAACCTGTGGTTGAGGGATTCATACATGCAGGAAATACAAGTGGTTATTAAGCGCACATCTTTTGGCCACCCTTGTAACCCCTATTGGTACCCCTTCGAGTCGTAGCCATCAAACAACACCTATGTATGGATTGACCTAGATTTCATGAAGCCCTCTTTAGATAAACTGAATGACCGCCTGACTGTTATAGTGCCACCGAGAAAAACACTCAGTAAGATTCTCTCTAGTACCTGGGTAGTCGGGTAGTATGGATAAGGGCACGGTCTAGTCTCCTTAGTTAGTTCCCTAAGATATTAGGCCGAGTACTACTG
Organism: Picea engelmannii; assembly: GCA_009831015.1. Classification (NCBI taxonomy): domain Eukaryota; kingdom Viridiplantae; phylum Streptophyta; class Pinopsida; order Pinales; family Pinaceae; genus Picea; species Picea engelmannii. The sequence goes on along the minus strand of ML780890.1, from coordinate 1,377,920 downwards.
TTGGACCCCACACGTATATTAGAGAGCTATAGCATAGGGAAAACCCTTGTCTGTAGAACCCTTGAATACCTAACCCTTAGGGATAGAAACAAAAAATAAACCAGACAAGATCTATTGTCACACAACTATGTTCGTGTTGCCAAATCACTACACATTTCTTCTTGGTTAAGCATTTGGGAATTTCATCACTGTAATATTCTTCAAACCGGAGTCTAACTCCACAGGTGTAAAAATAAAAAATAAAAAATAAGTCTGGAAATTGTTGCACCATTATTTAATACCTATTCCATTGGATTTATTTCATCTCCCTTATCACAGTCATACATATCATTTTTCAACAAAAAAATTTGACAACACCTACCCCGTCTCAATTGCCTAGTCATCATGGCCCATACCCATAGCCAAGATTTGGAAGATCGATTCAATACCTTGCAATCTAATTTCACAAATACCCAACAGGAAGTGAAACAACTCAGTGCCAATTTTTTTTCCCTCAATACAAACATCGAGTCCTCCATCTCCGCCACAATCGACGAACACAAACAAGACATGAATACCCAAATTGAATATATAGTTTCAATGATCTGCACCAAGCTACATATCCCTACAGATAACCATTTATCTGACCCACATTCACCTCCACATATCGAAGCTGGAACTTCCTCTCATTCCCATAATTTTCAGCACCATCACTTTCAGTGTGACCTACGCCTTCCGCGGGTGGATGTGACCAAATTTGATGGCTCAGATCCCACTGGTTGGGTAACCCAAATGGAGAATTATTTATCTTTATACAACATTACATATGACTTGGCCAAACTCTGGTATGGTGTTCTACATCTAGATCAAGAACGTTGGCAATGGTGGCAATGGAGAAAAAATTCTCGTCAAGGGTATATTGCTTGGACACACTTTCTAGCAGATCTTTATGAATGATTTGACATTGACACCAACCATTTAGGCCATTTGACAAAGTTGAAACAATACAAAACAATGGAAGACTTTATAACTTCTTTTGAGCACTTGGATTTTCGGAATGAGGGCATGTTTGATGCCTTTTTCCGAGAATTTTTTACCAGTGGCCTCAAGGATGAGATTGATCCCATGTCCTCATGGCTCGGCCTCAGAGTTGGTTGGAAGTTAATAAAATAGATAAATAAGCACAACATGTTGTATCTTCTCAAAAAAGGAAACCCCCCTTTATTCCTCACACTAAACTAGTCAATCCCACTACCCCCTCTGCTCCACTAAAGATCCAAAAATTGACTAGGGATGAAATGGATGAACACCAACTCAAAGGCCTTTGTTATAATTATCATGAAAAATATTTTTTGGGCCACAAGTGTAAGGAACAAAATATTTTTATGGCCATCTCAAAGGATATCTCAGAAGAGGATGTTGAAATTCCCCTTGTATCTGAGTCACCTGAAACCACTGACATAACCCCTCCCTTAGACCCTCCCAAAGTAGAACTGGTCATTTTCCTAAATGCTCTCACTAGCTTCTCTGCTCCCCAAAACCTCAAGCTAATCGGTTACATCAAGCATAGGAAGGTCATCATTCTGGTTGATAATGTAAGCACCCATAATTTTATCCATCGTCGCATTGCCCAATAAACTCATTTCTATATCCATGTAGTCAATAATTTCCAAATTACAATTGCCAATGGATGCACCATGAAATGTGGATGGTGTTGTGAAAATGCGTGTCTCCAAATTGGTGACTACCACCTGAAATATCATATGTTTTCTATCGACATGGGCGGTTGTGACATTGTGTTGGGTGCAAACTGGCTAAGAGATTTGGGTCCCATTCTCATGGATTTTAAGGAATTAACCATGCAATTTGACCAGGAGGGGAAACAATATAAGTTCCAAAGAATCACTATTGGTTCACCTGAGATCATTAGTTCCCACTGCATGGAAAAGCTGCTCAAAAAAGGTCATTCTGGCGTTATTGCCCAACTCCATGACATACACGAAAATGAGTCACCCTCGGTGCCACAAGACCTCCAATCCATCCTCTCTAAAGATCAAGTGGTATTATCCACTCCCCAGGGACTCCTTGTTTCTCGTGGTGTTCATGATCATTCCATTCCCCTTGTACCAGCAAGTGGTCCTCCCAATACTTGTCCCTATCATCACCCCTTTTCCCAAAAAAATGAAATTGAGAAAATGGTTCAGGAAATCCTTAACATAGGCACTATCTGCCCTAGTACGAGCCCCTACTCTTCTCCTATGGTCATGGTCCTGAAGAAATAAGGTTCTTATAAAATGTGTCCTAACTTCTGTGCCCTCAACAAACTCACCATTAAAAACAAATTTCCCATTCCTTACATTGATGACCTCTTAGATGAATTGAGTGGTGCCTAGTTCTTTACTAAACTTGATATTCATTCTAGCTACCACCAGAGATTTATGAAAGAGGAAGATATCCCTAAGAATTCCTTTATAACACATGAGGGCCACTACAACTTTTTGGTCATGCCTTTTGGCTTATGTAATGCTCCCTCCACCTTCCAAAGCCTCATGAATCATATCTTTCGTCCTTTTCTTCATCATTTTGTCTTAGTTTTCTTTGCTAATATCCTCATCTATAGAAAATCATAGACATACCATATTTCTCATGTGGATCGAGTTCTCCATCTACTCTCTCAGCACCAACTTTTCCTGAAATAGTCTAAATGTGATTTTAGCACCTCAAAAGTCAAGTACTTAGTTCATCTGGTTGGAAAAGAAGGCGTTAGGGTGGATCCTAAAAAGATTGAAGCTATGCAAGACTAGACTCACCCAAAGACTCTCAAAATATTGCATGGATTTCTGGGCTTAACAGGTTATTATCACAAGTTTGTCAAGAATTATGGAAAGATTGCAACACCTCTCACTGCACTCCTAAAAAATAACTCTTTCAATTGGACTCTAGCAGCTGCTCAATATTTTCAAACCTTAAAGATGGCCATGTGCACAACTCCAGTCCTAGCCCTTCCCGATTTCACAAAGACCTTTAGCCTGGAATGTGGTGCTTCAGGGAAAGGAATTGGCATTGTCCTTATGCAAGAGGGTCGGCCCTTAGCCTTTACCAGCAAGCAATTTTCTGAACGAAATCTGGGAAAATCAAACTATGAAAAGAAAATGTTTCCTATTCTACATGTCGTTGATCTGTGGCACCCTTATCTATTGGGGAAATTCTTCCAAATTAATAAAGACCATCAAAGCCTCAAGTATTTTCTGGAACAACGCATTTCCTCCCCAGAGAAACAAAAATGGGTGACTGAGCTCTTTGGATATGATTATGAGATCATTTACAAGAAAGGCAAAGACAATGTGGTTGCAGATGCACTTTCCCGAAAATATGAATATGAAGGATCCCTGTTTTCTCTCTCCTTCATTATACCAGATTGGGTCCAAGCCATTCGCCAGGAATGTCTACAAGATCCCAAAAGTTTGCATTAGATACAACAATTGTAGTCCAATTGTCCAATTTATCTAGGGTACTCTTGGCTCCATGATGAGCTTCGATACAAAGGCCATTTTTATTTAAGTAAACAATCAAAACTTAAATCCATGGTACTTTCTGAGCTTCATGCTACACCCACAGTTGGGCTCTCCAGGTTTACCAAAACCTATGATAGGGTCAAACGTTCTTTTTTTTGGGATGGTATGAAACAAGATGTTTGTAATTTTGTAGTTGAATTTGATGTGTGTCAATGAAACAAGGGAGAAAAAGTCAAATCTCCTGGCACACTACAACTGCTTCCAATTCCACCTACTATTTGGAAGGATATCTCTATGGATTTTATTACAGGCTTACCCAAATAGGGAAATAAATCATTCATTATGGTGGTTGTTGATCGCCTTTCCAAGTATGATCATTTCTTTGCTCTTCAACATCCATTTACAACATCCACTATGGCTCAAATTTTCATGGATTAGGTCTTCAAGCTTCATGGAATGCCACACTCTATTGTTTTTCATTGCGACCCAAATTTCACCAACAATTTTTGGCAAGAATTGTTCAAGCTACAAGGCACCCAATTGCATCTAAGAACAACTTATCATCCAAAGACTGATGGTCAAACTGAAGTTGTCAACAAGTGTTTGGAAACATATTTGAGGTGTTTTTCATCGGAAAAGAAAAATCAGTGGGCTCAATGGTTACCCCTATCTGAATGGTGGTACAACACTTCATACCATATAGCTACCCGCATGACTCCTTTTGAAGTGGTATATGGACAAAAGCCACCTTTAGTTCTCTCATACTTACCAGATGTCTCGAAGGTCTAGGAAATTGACCAAATTGTTACAGTTCGAGAGGCTATTCTTCGTACCCTCAAAGTGAATTTGGTCATGGCACATAATTGCATAAAGCAATAAGTAGATCAAGGTCGCTCTGAACATCAATTTATAGAAGGGGATCAGGTGTTTCTTTGACTGCAACCTTACAAGAAAAATTCCCTCAAGGCTGAGCATTGTCATAAGTTGGCGCCCAAATTTTATGGTCCTTATACCATTTGCAAGCGTGTGGGACAAGTGGCCTATTAGTTAGCTTTTCCCAGTCATTCTAAGCTACATCTTTTTTTTTATGTTTCATGCTTAAAGAAGGTGATTGGAACTAAGTGCCAAATTCAAACCAACCTTCCTGAGTTAGACAAAGAAGGATCTATTTGGATACAACCGCAAGCAGTTTTGGACCAACGTGAGCATCGCCTACATAAATGAACAATCAAGGAAGTGTTTGTCCAATAGAAAGATACAACTCTAGCAAATGCCACTTGGGAACTAGCTACCATTCTACAAAAATTTCCACATCTCAAGCCTTGAGGACAAGGTTGTTTTTAAGGGGGAGGATATGTTAGGGACCTAACCCTCATGTAGGTATAACAATATGTTCAGATGTAATAAAGGTCAATATTAATAAGGCCTTGCAATAAAGTAGAATAGTTCGAATGTAAGAAGACCTAATAGAAGCTTCCTCTTCTAGAAGGATCTTCCTCTAGATGGTTCTTTTAATAGACATATTTAGTATAAATAGGAGTCGAGGGTATGAGAAGCCTAGCTTGGATATTATTGTAATAGATCTCTACTCGACTAGAGGTTTCCCCCTCGAAGATGCCCATGAACATTGCTTTCAGTAATCTAAGTTCTCTTTTTGATGTTATTATGTTATCATTTCAATATTATTGTAATGTTAGTCTGGTTATATTGTTGTTCATATGCCATTTCTAGCATTTTATTTATGTTATGCATACTTTTTATATCTGGAATATCACAAAATGTCTCCCCTCTCATCCCTGGAGCTTCATCCTCTTCTGCACCCACCTTTAGAAATCCAATTGAAAACAATTTTCAGCCTAAAGATATCTTTCCTCGAAGTTGGTGTAAATTTTACGAGCAACACCACTAGGAAGCCACATGTGAGATAAGGAGGAGTGCTAGAGATAAGATCTTTGGTAAAAGACTAGAAACTACCATCGTTGTCCTAGATTTTGTAGAGCTAAAATATTTCATGATCATCAATACTAGGAACAAATCCTATGCTACGAAATGAAAATTTGATCCTCCCTGCAATTCTTCTAGCCCAAGTTCATTAGCACTAGCTACTACGGTTCAGGTTCCTAAGGTTCCTGACAGTCAAGGAAAAAATTCCCCTCTCCCCTCTTCCAAATACAATATTCTGAATTAGTCGGCCAACATTAAAGTAGATTCCACCCTCCTAGACATGGTTTTCGTCCCTGGACAATAGAGGCATATAAAACAACTCATGGAAGGAAAATATTTCATTGTGTCCAACCTCTTTGAAGAGGTAAATTAAGAGGATTCATCTGTAAATAAAGTAGGTGTACATAACTTTATATACCCTACGAAATATCCCCCTTTTATATTTCTATAAATATTATGGATAAGATCACCCATTTTTTCCTCATTGATGGTGGTTCGGGCCCAAGTGTGATGTTGAAGATTATTATGGAAGAGCTAGGCTTGTCTTTTAAAAATGAAAATGCCAAGAGCATGCTCTCTTATAATAGTCTACAATAAACAACCATAGGTGAGATTAAATATGTGACCTTAGTTTTGTGCGCACACCCTGAAATAAGGATGGCCCTTAGTATTAAGGTAATTGATATGCTGGTAAGAAATTACTCAATCATTTTAGGAAGAGATTGGCAAGATTTCATAGGTTGATACATCTCACTCGATGGGACACACTTATCCGTTCCCTAGAATGGTAAAACCATTATAGTCCTTAGAGAGGGAAGGATTTCACCTTACATAGAAAGTGTCCCATGACCTAATGTGAACTATATCGAAGAGGACCTAGGGGTGTATTCCATATTTGTTGAGGAGGATAACATTCCCTTGGAACAAATTGATATAGATGATGGTATGTGGCACATGAACTTTGATGGTTCATTCTCTAATGAACGTAACATATCTAGCATTATCTTGATTTCTCCTATAAGAAAAATCCATAACTTTTCTTATAGGTTAGAGTTTTCTTGCACGAACAAAGTCACTGAATTCAAAGCTTTATTATTGGCCATTGAAAACTCCTATAATCTTTGTTGTGGTCACCTTTTGGTTTTTGGAGATTCTGAGCTTGTTGTGAACCTTGTACGTAAGATTTACTCCCCTAGAAACAAGTTGATGAAACGATACACCCAAAATGTTCGGGCACTTATCTTGAACTTATTATCTTTTAACATCACTCATGTTAAGAGGGAATTGAACTCAATGGATGATCGGTTAGTTGTTTTTTCATCCTCTCCTAATCGACAACTTCTGCCACATAGACCTGATTGTACTTTTCAATCTCTATATCATTCACATATTGTTGAAAATATAGAATCTTGGAAGGTCTTTCCAAGCGATGAGAGCATATATGCTTTCATTCAAAATGAACCCTATAAGATAAAGGAAATCATATCCACAGAAGATAACAATATTCCTAAAGGCTTGACTCCTCTAGAGAGTTCGTTTTCATTGACTGATGTAGGAAATAAAGAGAAACAAAAAAAAATAGGAGTTGAAAAGGAAGGTGGGTGAAACCATCTCCTTGAACATTGGGACACCCGAGTCTCCAAATAATGTTAAAATAGGTGCCCAATGTTCTGATGAAGAGAAAATGAAGGTTTTCAAGATACTTAGTGAATTTCAAGATGTTTTTGCTTGGTCTTATGAGAATCTTAGTGGTTTTGATCCTAGTCTCATACAACATGCCATTCCCATCAAGGAAGGCATAAAACTAGTTAGGAAAAAACAAAGAACTATCAACCCTTTACTAGAAGAAATTATTTGAAAGGATTTGGAAAAACTCTTGAAGGTTGGAATCATCTTTCTGGTAAAGTATTCTAAATGAGTTTCCAATTTGGTTCTTGTTCGGAAAATAATTGGTCAGATCAGATTATGTGTTGATTTTCATGCATTAAATCGGGCTAGTATAAAAGATCACTTTCCTCTCACTAACATGGAAATGATTTTTCAGCAAGTTGCAGGGTCACAAATGATGTCCTTACTTGACGGTTTTTCCGGTTATAATCAAATCAAGGTAAAAAGGGAATATAAATATAAAGCCACCTTTATTACTTGTCGGGGTACCTTTTCTTATGACCATATGCCTTTTGGATTATCTAATGCATGTGCCACTTTTAGAAGAGCTATGCAAATAGATTTTGATGATTTGATCGGTAATATCATTAAGATCTACCTTGATGACTTAACGATGTACTCTAAAATCCAATCAGATCATTTTGGTCATCTGAAAAGAGTTCTCATGCGATGTAGGAAATTTGGCATCTCTCTAAATACTTCTAAGTTCATTTTCATCGTTACCGAGGGAAAGCACCTTGGACACATTCTCTCTGATTCAAGAATAAGCATTGATCCTGAGAGGATTGCTTCCATCCTTAATCTGCCTTCTCCCACTTCCAAGAAGGAGGTTCAAGATTTTATGGAGGTTATTAACTTCATCCGTAGGTTTGTTCCATATTTTTCTATGATGGTCAAACCAATTCATAATCTTCTTAAGAAAGATCGTTCCTTTTCTTGGAGAGATGATGTCGAAAATTATTTTGTAGGAATCAAGAAAGAAATCATCTCCTCACCGTTTTTGGCGAAGCTAGATTTTGAGAAGGAATTAACAATATATACTAATGCCACTGAGGAAGCAGTTTCTGCTATCCTCATGCAAAATGATGACCAAGGTAATGAAAAACTAGTGGCTTACATGAGTCAAAGTTTGTCTGATGATGAATTTAAATATTCTTTTATTGAGAAACATTCTTTCACTCTTGTTAAAGTTGTTGAAAAGTTTCACCATTTCATCTTAGGTAAGCATACATTGGTAAAAGTCCCTTTACCTTCTGTCAAGTTTTTTCTCTCACAAACTTCTCTTTCAGGGAAGCTTGCACATTGGCTTGCCAAGATATAGGAGCATGATTTGAATATCGTGACTTCTACCACTATCAAGGGATGTGACTTATCCCTTCACTTAGATCATCATGCAGAGAACAATGAATAAATTGATGAACATGATAGTTCCCTATCAACACTTTTTTACATTGATAACCAGATCCTTCATGTGTCTGAACATCCATTGTATAAAAATTTAGTTTAATACTTACAAAGCCAAAAATGTTCAAAAAACTTAGACAATCATCAAAGGAGAAGACTCAGTCTTGAGTCCACAAGATACGTCATTATAGGATACTTCTTGTTTTCAAGATCTATTGGTGGTGTGTTGCTTAGCTGTGTAAACGATGAAGATGCACATAAAATGTTTCAAGAAAATCATGGCTCTTCAAATTATGTCATTGATATAGGGGGTAATTTTTCTGCTAAAACCACTTCTTTCAAGATTGTTAGAAAAGGATACTATTGGCCTTCAATCTTTCGTCACTCTTATATTTTTTCGATATATTGTGACAAGTGCCAAAAAAATTATGGGAAAGAATGCCTTTCAACCATGATATTACAACCTATCCTCCCAGACTTTCCCTTTTCAAAGTGGGGATTGGATTTTATTGGTCCTATTAAAACTTCATCTTTAGCAAGCCAAGTTTTTATTTTGACAGCCATAGACTATTTTACAAAATGGGCTGAAGTTGTCCCACTTAAGCATTCAACGGATGATCATCTAATTTATTTCCTTGAAAATAACTCTTTTCCATATTTGTTCTTCCATTGGAAATTATTACAGCCAATGGTCCCACTTTTGTTTCTGCTAAGATGACCCAATTTTTAGCTAAGTTGGGGGTTAAAAATTTCACCTCATCGGCTTATTATCCCCAAGGAAATGGGCAGGCTGAGTCTACCAACAAAAAATCTAGTGTGAATCATCAAAAGGATCATCGAAGATAAGCCTCGTCAATGGCACACTCTCCTCACTTACACCCTTTGGGAAGATCGAACTACCTCCATGGGAATAATGGGTTGCACCCCTTTCCAACTTGTTTATGGTCAAGAATCTGTCCTTCCTACTGAGATGGAACTTTCTTCCTTAAGGTCGATGCTACATATCGAAGAATTAAATTCTTCTGATGTTTCACAAAGGATAAATGCACTCCTAGATTTGGAAGAGAAAAGGATTTTTTCCTTGGATAATATAAAAAGGAGACAACAGATTGTTAAGAAGTATTTCAACAAGAGTGTCAAGACTATCAAATTTAAAGTCAATGAAAAATTAATGTTCTGGGATTCAACTCACGCTGATAGGGGAAGACATTCAAATTTTCAAAAACTGTTTCAAAATCGCTTTTGTCCTGGGTACTAACTCTTACATTCTAAAAGATTTACATGAGTGATTATTCTCCTACAACACTAAAGGTTCTCACTTGAAACATTACGTGGAACCAACTTGAAGATTTTTAACGTTGTTTAGATTTTCTGTGTATTAGTATTTTAGTTTTTCTTTCATCTTCCAATTGTTTTTCATTTCTTCTTTTGATTTATTCTTTCCTTTTGATATAATTCCTGTTTCTTTTACAATTCTGTCTTTTTATTTTCTATTGCTTTAAATTTTGTAATCTTAATTTTGTCATGTTTTTTTTTTTATTTTCATGTTTTAATTGATTTTTGGTCAAGAATGAGATTTTGGATCAGTTTTTCCACAATGACACTACTGCAATATATTCTTAGTCAATAACAATCAAGATTACACAACTGTTAGGATGTTCCCCCTTAAATAACACTTGAATTTTTTATCTTCTTTCGTTGTTGTCTTATAAAGAAATTGGATATCTCCCACTTTTGCTTTCCATTTCTTCATCCAGTTGATAATTTAAAAGAGAAAGTCCATAAAATTTTCTCCTTGAAGTAGAGAGATGATCCTGGTTGAATGATTCTGCATACAGGGATAAACCCCCTCATACTTAACATTTTCCATGAGTTATTCCCAAATTCCTGGTCATTTTTCCATTAAATCCACTCACTTCCCCCCCTGTTGCATAATCTTCCTGGTTATATCTTCTTGATTTGTTATTCTTGGTCTACGAAACCATGTGTTCTGATTTCTTAATCTCTTGGAAACATATTTACCTGTGGAGTCACCAGTTTGTTGATGATTAAAATCGCAACGAGGATTTTTCCTGCAAAGTATTGCTAAAGCCTATTATTTATAAGCTAATGATATATATAATACTAGTAGGTGGGACCCCTTTGTAGATTGGAAGATCAGATGAGGTTCTTATTTGATATTTATGTTGTTGTTCGACACTACTTACAGTTTTCTACATGATTGATGGTGAAATATTGATTTTGTTTGTGACATAATGGTATATGTATAATACATGGGTTTAGTTACTCTAAGATCTAAATTCCATGTATGAATGGCTTGTATTCAATGTTATTACAATTCTATTGACATCATGATTTATTACATGTTGCACCTGCACAAGACACATGTTAGTCATAACAAGAGATAAAAGAAATATGTAATAAATCTAAGAAAGGAAACTATGCTATGCTATTCTATGCTATGAGAAATTGAAATTTCAAAAGAATTGATGTTAGTCCTAACTAGCAATGTTAGTGGCTACATGATTTTATTGGAGTTATATGGGGCACATATGAGACATGTTATAGTATGGTTTTGGATTAATGGGTAATATGATATTGGGTGGTACATTTGGTAAGCAATGTATGTTAGTTTCTATTCATGGATTAATGGAATGGATTAATTTTGGTTGGATGGCATGTAATACATAATTGAATGAGGAGAGGATGGAAGTGACGTGAATTTATTGCACGTCACTCCATACTTCCCCCACTGGCCATCATCCTAGCTTGGCTATTGTGTTAGATTACTGAGAGGGGGGGTTAATCAGTAATAGTGTAATTATAATCCATTTTATTCAAATAATCCAAGGGTTATATCAATGTAGAATTATTATCCAATAATGAGAAATAATAAATGAACAATCGCACCCATACACAATACACCAGTGTTTTATGTGGAAACCCAAATCGAGAAAAAACCACAGAATGATTTTTCTTATATGTCTTGAAGAATTACATTCATTGGAAGCACCAACTTCCTTTGTTTTCCAGCTGCAGTTGGAAGGAGGCTCCAACCCCATAGTTTCTCAGGCTACAACCTCAGGGAAGCTCCAACTCCCCAATTCTCTGGCTACAACTAGAAGGAGGCTACAAACCCTATGTTCTTTGGCTACAACCACCTATCCTTGCCCCGTCTAACCTCCTTGAAGTAGAAGTAGAATGATGGAACCACTGTTACATTATCACTGTGAGATATACCATTGTAAACCTGTACCATTAAACCTAAACCATTCATCAACCTGTACCTTAACCTGTACCATAAATAAGTGCGTCAACCATGCACCAACCTATACCATAAACAAGTGCATCAACCATGCACCAACCTGTACCAAAGAATCTATAATCAACCTGTACCATAAAAAGCTGCAACAAACCAAGTAACAAGTATGTACCAATCATGTTTCAACTACTCATCATCTATAACTCATCAATATGTACCGACATCATCAACTATACACGTCATGTATGGGCCAACTCATCAACTACTTGTCTCAACCATGTACCCAACTTGTACCTCAACCAAAATATCTCATCAATTTCATAATCCAAATATGATTTATAACTATGTAATATACCTTGTGTATATGATAACATACTTGCAAACCTTCCTTAACTTTAAACAACAAGAGACTAGTATTTACATCAAACTTTTCTTTAGTCTCACATGACTAGTTTTGGATTAGTCAACAACCCTAACTTGAAATAATCATAACTTTGTACCTATAATGAATAAATATATGGAACTGATATACAATGTTATTCAATGTGTTTTATGCAATTCCTCCAGGTTTCACTACTTGGAACCTCTTAGAAAAGTAGTTATAGAAAAAATGGCATACCTTGTTGAATTATGGCTTATTCTAGAGAGCGACCTTGTAGAGAGTTCCCCGCATAGAATATTTATTGAATCGATCTGAAATTGTTACACAGAATACTATGGATGGTACTATAACCAAAAAAGTTTATATTATGGAATTTGGATCTCTTATGAATAAGTTATGACATTTTTACCCAAAACACTTTTTTTTGACTAGTTTCAGGACTAGCCACAAACCCTATTTTCCACGGAGTGTAACTCCAAAAATACAACGACCCACAAGATGAATTTTTACCAAAGATACTTGGATATGTTTCCTCAATGGCATATAAATTTCACGTTCTGAATCATTCTATAAAACAATTATTGAAAAAATGGTGAGATGACTTGTAAATAACATACCTTAGACAAAAGAATTTATCCTTCCTTGAATTCCGGCCTTCTTTTCTTCACCTTCCTTTAGAAATTTGGCTTATATATACTTTGGTTATCTCAGAAACCTATAGGTATTCAATATGTTCAAGTGTATCTAAAATGAGAGAGCCTTTTCTCTCATTTATACTCTCCAAGTGGCTTCCTTAAAAACATCTTCTAGGCCACTTTGCCCACTTTCCTTATTTTAGGGTTAACTCACTTCTAATTTCTCCATTAAATTTATTATTTAAATAATTTATTTTGTATTCACTTTGAATTATAGTACACTCGTCAATTCACTTTATTATTTACCTTCTAAAATCTCTTAAACCACTTTGACAACTTTGACCTTTTAGGGCTTCTAGATGACATAAGAGGGTCCTCCAATTTCGTAAGGCCATAACTCTCAAACTGTGAGGAGTTATGTGACGTTACTCATATCACCATAAATGGAATGAAATGTACCATCCATATACAATAGTATTACCTACAAATATATCAAAACTCATACTATTATCCATCAAAAAAACTTCTGTCCATTACCCAAACTTCGGTTCTCCAACTTCTCATGGTCATAACTCTATAACCGTGAGGAGTTATGTGATGTTACACATACAATCGAAAATGGAATGAAAATCACTATCCATATAGGATAGTTTCAATGAAAAATTCACTGACCTTCATCTCATTATTCCAAAAATAATCATGGTTTCTCTAACCATACTTCTAGGATAATTCATTCCGCAAAGTGTCTTCCCGTGAGGGATTTCACCATAAAGGGACCACTTTGGAGTTCATCCATTTCTATTTATTATCAACCATGAAAATACAATAAGGATTCATATTTACATCAAACAATATTGTATCCATTACCCAACCTTTGTGCTATGGGTCTTTCTTCAAGGGTTGACATTAATGACAACCAACCTTAATCAACAATCTCCCCCTTTGGCATTGATGGAAACACTTTGATGCAATACTGAAATCATATCACTCATGCTCCCCCTAGAACCATGCCTCTGTCCCCTACATTTGATAAATCCCCCCCCCCCGAGAACCATGCCTATGTCCTCTGCATATGATAAATATCTCCCCCTTTGTCATCAATGACAAAGGTATCTTTCCATCCGAGGTTGCTCCCCCTGAATAAATCGTCTTCTTATGGTGATTCCTCATGTAAATCTAAGACATATAAGATAAGCATTCAAAAGCATTCATTTTGGAGTAGAAATAACTCCGAGTCTCTGGCGAAGATACTCAAAGGATTCCCATGGAAGTGGTTTTGTAAAGATGTCTGCCACTTGTTCTTTTGTGCCCACATACTCAACTCTGATGTTATTTTCTGTAACATGTTCCTGTAAAAAGTGATACTTGATTGGAATATGCTTTGTCTTGGAGTGCATCACTAGATTATTTGAGATATTGATGGCACTTTTATTATCACAATAGATTGGAATGGGATCATCATACTCAACCTGTATATCTGTTAGAGTTTGTTTCATCCAAAGAACCTGTGTACAACATGATGTTGTTGCAATGTACTCTACCTCGACTATAGATAAGGATATTGATGATTGTCTATTGCTTAACCATGATACTAAACACTCACCCAAGTAGAATTTTGCTCCAATGGTGCTTTTTCGGTCATCAATACAACCTACCCAATCTGCATCTATGTAGGAAATAAGTGATATATCCTTTCCTTTTGGATACCATAATCCAAACTCTTATGTTCCTTTCAGATATCTGAAAAATCCTCTTCACGGATAATACATGTGATTCCTTTGGTGTTTCTTGAAATCATGCCACCTTTCCAACCATTTGCATTACATCTGGTCTAGATGTTATCACATATAGTAGGCTTCCAATCATTGACCTGTATTGCCTCTAATCTGTAGACTTCGAATCATCATCTTTGCCCAATTTGCAACTGGTTTGCATGGGAGTGATAACTAGTTTGAAATATTCCATACTGAACATTTTTAGCATTTCTATGATATACTTGGTTTGATAAATACAAATTTCTTAGTTTATTTGGCGTATCTGAAGTCCCAGAAAGAAGGATAGTTCTCCAAGTAACAACATTTCAAATTCATTCTGAATATCTTTTGCAAATTTCTGGCTTAACATGTCATGATCACTACCAAAAATAATATCATCAACATAAAATTCAATTAATAAAATATTACCTTGACTTAACTTGATGTAGAGGTTGTTGTCTGCACTTCCTTTTCTAAAATTTGTGCGTTGCAAATACTTATCCAGTCTAGAGTACCATGCTCTAGGAGCCTATTTTAGACCAGACAAGGCCTTATTTAATTTGCACACATAACCTATGTTTTATGACAACTTAAATCCTTCTGGTTGTTCAATGTAGACTTCTTCTTCAAGTTCCCCATTCAAAAAAGTTGATTTTACGTCCATTTGATACATTTTAATATTTTTGGAGCATGCATAAGCTAAAAGAAAACATATTGCTTCCATTCTGGCAACTGGGAAAAATCTCTCTTCAAAGTCGATTCCTTCAACCTGTGCATATCCTTTACATACCAATCTAGCTTCGTTCCTTGTAACCTATCCATATTCATTCAATTTTTTCCTGAAGACCCACTTTGTGACGATCACATTCTTATTCTTTGGTCTTGGAACCAGTTCCCAAGTGTCATTTTTCTCTATTTGATCCAATTCTTCATCCATGGCCTTAGTCCAAGATTCATCCTTGTTGGCTTCTTCAAAACAGTTTGTTTCAATTGTAGATAAGAGTGCTAGGTGTGGTTATTCTGGTGAACAAATTCTTCTTCTAGTCTCAACTCTTGCATCATTTTTTCCGATAATCTGATCTGGAGGATTATTCTTCTGTACTCATTTACTGAGTGTCTTTGGAGACACTTGCTGAAATTGCTCTTCTACTTCTCTCAGATTCTCTTAATATTCCTCTTCTACTTCATTTTCATCTTATACTTCTTCTTCTAAGGGATGTTCCATTGATTCATTTTATTCCTTTGATTTTGGTCTTCCTATTTCATCAATTGTTATGTTGATTCTTTCCACAACTTTGTTCAATATTAGATCGTAACACTTGTATGATTTCCTTGTACTTGAGTAACCAACAAGTACTCCTTTGTCCACACAAGATTCAAAATTTCCCATTCCATCATATTCTCTTTTGATATAGCATTTTCTTCCAAAAACTTTAAAGTGCTTTACATTTGTTGGTCTTCCTTTCCATAGTTCATAAGGATTTTTTTCAGTGTTGTTTCTGACTATTACTCTGTTTTGAATGTTAATTGTTGTATGCACTGCTTGTGTCCAAAATATATCTGTCAATTTCGAATCCATTAACATTGTTCAAGCCATTTCTTGTATTGTCTTGTTCTTTCTTTCAACAACTCCATTCTGTTGAGGTGTCCTAGCAACAAAGAACTTCCTTTTTATTCCATGATTGTTGTAGTAGTCCATAAATTACTTTGAGGTGAACTCTCCTCCATTATCAGATCTCAAGCATTTGATTTTTGAATCCATTTCATTTTCAACCATTTCCTTGTAGATCTTGAAGTTTTCAAAATCATCTGACTTATTCTTGAGAAAACAAACTGTAGTCATTCTTGTATAATCATCAACTAATAACATGAATTATTTATCACCTTTTAATCCCTTTGTTTTAGTTGGTCCAACTAGATTAGTATGCACAATTTCCAGTGGTCTTGTCATTGAATATTCCTTTGATTTAAACCTGGTCTTTGTTTTCTTTCCTTTTTGAAAATGCTTGCATAAAGTGTTGGTTGGTTTCGTGTTCTGGGGCATTTCTTTGACTGCTTCTCTTTTGATGACTTTGACAAGGTTATCAAAATGTATGTGCCCCATTCTTCTGTTCCATAGCCAACTTTCATCTTCCTTTCCTAGACAACACTTTTCATTTCCAATTTCACTTAACACATATATCTCTCTTGAAGTTCTTGCAGTTGTAGAAACCAATTTCCCTGAACCTTCTTTTTTTATCTCAGACTTTTATAAATCAAAAGTAACTTTATGACCTTGGTCACACATTTGACTCACACTTAGAAGATTATGTTTCATATCTTCTACTAGTGGAACATTTTCTTCCTTTTGATTCTTGTTCCCAATTTGGACTGTGCCTTTTCCAATGATTTTGGTTGAATCATCATTTCCGAAGGAGACTAATCCATCTCTTTCATTTTGAAATGTAAGAAAATTTTATTTATCACCTTTCATTTGTTTTGAAAATCCACTATCAACATACCAACTACATTTCTTCTACTTATCTTTTAGAGAAATTGTGCATTCTTCATTGCTATACTGATCTTGCTTTCTTATCCATGTCAATTTCTAAGGTTCTTTTCTATGACTATTGTTATTCTATTGAGGTTCTTTAGGATTATGCAATCTTTGGCCACATGTCCAAAATTGTTACATTTGTAGCATTCCACTTCAGTGCTCAAAGATTCAAACTTGTTGTAACTTCTTATTTGTGTTTCACGAGGTGTTCTTGAATAACCCCTTTGTGTATGACTCTCAAAGTTTTTTTTGTTCATGTTGTTAGCTCTCCAATTCACAACTTTATGTCCAAAATTATTACATGCATAACATAAAACAAAAAATATAGTTTGATACTTGGGAATTGAATATATTCTAAAAGGAGGTGCTCTTATGAATCCTTCTTCTTCTTAAGGCCTATATGTTTGTTGTTGATTTTGAAATCTGAATCTTCTTGGTGGAGGAGTGTCCCTGTAATCTTCCTTTTATATCTTCCTATCCCCTTTAATTGTTTCTGCATAACTTTTTGGATATGTTTCTTGCTTTGTTGTTTTGGAGCTTGATCCCTTTTCTATCTGATTGTATCCAAGTCCGAACTAGTCAAGATGAGATTTTTGACTACTGATATTGTCATCCAGAACTTTTGAGCTATTCTACATATTTTTCTTTTGAATATCCTTTCTTAGTGCGACAATATCTCCTTCCAAGTTTCCAATGATTGTCCTTTTCTTATATATTTTATTTGAGTGCATGATCAATTCTTTTATCTTGTTCTATTTGAACCTTCAATTTGTGATCATTTGTTCTAGTTCTCGAGTATCCTTTTTCTTGTCTAGTTCTTCTTGTACTTTCTTGTTTTTCTTCTTTTATCTTCCGATAACTTCTATGGAAAACATTAATTCTTCTCCATAGTCAACTTTTGCTTCTTCAATTTCTTCTTCGACTTCTTCACATTCTTCTTCGGCTTCTTCATATTATTCTTCAGAGTCTTCTTTGTCAGAGTCTTTTACTACCATGAATAGAACTCTTCCTGTTTCACTGTCACTGACTTCATCTTCATCTGATGATGAGATTTCTTCTTTGGTGCATAAGTTTTTCTTGAAAACTTTCTTTGTATTTTTTTTTCCTTTATATGTGTGTTTTCCTTTTGAGTAACCTTCATCATTTATCTTTTTCTTATGAGGACATTTGTTAGAAAAATGACCAATACCATTACATTTAAAACAAATTAAAGAAATTTTACCTCCATACCTACCGTCGGTTCCCTTGTTCAGTCTTTTCACAAAGTTGGCCACTTCTTCATCATCTTCTGAGACGTCAATGTTGCTTCTATATTTTTCTTGTTCCTTTTTCTTTTGCTTTTATCTTTTGGATGCTTTGAAGGCTTCTTATTTTACATCTAGATTTTTCTGTTCAGTTCTCATTTCATATGCTATGAAGATTCCATGTAGTTCGTCCATGTTTATTGAGTTTAGATCCGATCTTTCTTATAATGTTGATATCTTAGGGTTAAATATCATAGGAAGAGATCGTATTACCTTTTGAACAATTACAGATTCTTCGATTTCTTCTCCCAATACTATGATTTCATTCACTATTTCATTGACTCATAAGTAGGCTGCAATATTCTCATCTTCCTTCATTTTTAGTTTTTCAAACTGACCTCTATAAGTTTGAATCTTTGTTGATTTGACTTTTGTATCTCCTTCATAAATATTTTAAAGCTTGTCCCAAATCTCTTTAGCGGATTTACAATTTGCAACTTTGGTGAATACCATATGACTGAGACCATTCAAAAGTGAATTTTTATCTTTTGAATTATTGTCACCGAGTTTCACTGCTTTGTCATTTGTTGGTGAAACTATTGGTGCTATGTATCATATACAATCGATTTCCAAACTTGAAATACTTGTTCCTGTATATATGTCTTCATCCTTATGCTCCAAAAAGCATACTTTTGTCCATCAAACTGTGGTATTCCATTTTTATACAAGTTGGTAATCTTCATGATCTACCTTTCAGTGGTAAAAATGATTTATGAAGGAACCTTATCTTATACCAATTGTTGGATTACTGAGAGGGGGGGTGAATCAATGATAGCGTAATTATAATATTTTTTCTTCAAATAATCCAAGTGTTATATCAATGTAGAATTATTATCCAATAATGAGTGATCACAAACATACACAGTACACTAGTGTTTTACATGGAAACCCAAATTGGGAGAAAACCACAGAATGATTTTTCCTATATGTCTTGAAGAATTACATTCATTGGAAGCACCAACTTCCTTTGTTTTCCAGCTGCAACTAGAAGGAGGCTCCAACCCCCTAGTTTCTTAGGCTACAACCTAAGGGAAGATCCAAATCCCTAATTCTCTTACTACAACCAGAAGGAGTCTACAACCCCCTATGTTCTCTGGCTACAATCGGAAGGTGGCTACAACCACCTATCCTTGCCCAGTCCAACCGCCCTGAAGTAGAAGTAGAATGATGGAACCACTATCACACTATCACTATGATATATACCATTTTAAACCTGTACCATTAAACCTGAAACATTCATCAAATTGTACCTCAAGCTCTAATCAACCTGTACTAGAAATAAGTGCAGCAACCATGCACAAAACTGTACCATAAACAAGTGCATCGATCATGCACTGACCTGTACCAAACAATATGTAATCAAATTGTACCATAAACAAGTGAAACCAGCCATGTACCAAGTATGTACCAATCATGTGTCAACTAATCATCAACTGTATCTCATCAATATGTACCAACATCATCAACTATACACCTCAGGTATGTGCCAACTCATCAACTACTTGTTGCAACCATGTACCCAACTTGTACCTCAACCAAAAGCCATCATCAATTTCATCATCCAAATATAATTTATAACTCTATAATAGACCCAGTGTATATGATCACATACCTACAAACCTTACTTAACTTTAAACAACAAGAGACTAGCATTTACATCACACTTTTCTTTAGTCTCACATGACTAGTTTTGGATTAGTCAACAACCCTAACTTGAAATAATCATAACTTTGTACATGTAATGAATAAATATATGAAATTGATACACAATGCTATTCAATGTGTTTTATGCAATTCCTCTAGGTTTCACTACATAGATTCTCTCATAAAATTAGTTATAGCACAAATGGCATACCTTGTTGAATTCTGGATCATTCTAGAGAGAAACCTTGTAGAGCGTGCCTTGCATGAAATATTTTTTGAATATATATGAAACTATTACACATAATACTAAATATTGTACTCTAACCAACACATTTTTTCTTACTAAATTTAGATCTGTTATGAAGAAATTATGATGTTTTTACTTGAAACACTTGTTTTTGACTAGTTTCACGACTAGCCACAAACCCTATTTTCCTTAGAGTGTAACTCCAAAAATACAACAACCCAAAAGATGAATTTATACCACAGATACTTGGATATGTTTCCTCAATGGCATAGAAATTTTATGCTCCGAATCATTCTAGAAAAAAAATTATTGCGAAAATGATGAGATGACCTGTAAATAACATACCTTAGAAAGCATCATCAAAAGAATTTATCCTTCCTTGAATTACGACCTTCCTTTATTCACCTTCCCTCAAAAATTTGGCTTATATATCCTTCGGTTACCTTAGACACCTATAGGTATTCAATATTCTCAAGTGTATATAAAATGAGAGAGCCTTAGCTCTTATTTATACTCTCCAAGTAGATTCCTTAAAAACATCTTCTAGGTCACTTTGCCCACTTTCCTTATTTTAGGGTTAACCCACTTCTAATTTCTCCATTAAATTTATTATTTAAATAATTTATTTTGTGTTCACTTTGAATTATAGTAAACTCATCAATTCAATTTATTATTTACCTTTTAAAATCTCTTAATCTACTTTGACAATTTTGACCTTTGGGGGCTTTTAGATGACATAAGAGTGTCCTCCAACTTCGTAAGGCCATAACTCTCAAACCATGATGAGTTATGTGACATTCCACATACCACTAGAAATGGAATGACATGTACCCTCCATATAGATTAGTATTACCTGAAAATATATCAAAATGCATACCATTATCCATAAAAAAAACTTGGGTCCATTACCCAAACCTCGGTTCTCCAACTTCTCATGGCCATAACTCTCCAACCGTGAGGATTTATGTGATGTTCCACATACCACTAGAAATGGCATGACAAGAACTATCCATATAGGATAGTTTCAATGAAAAATTCACTAACCTTAATATCATTATTCCACAAATGAGCATGGGTTCTCTAACCATACCTCTAGGATAACTCAATCCACAAAGCCTCTTCCCGTGAGGGATTTTACCATAAGGGGACCATTTTGGAGTTCATCCATTTCTACTTATTCTTAACCATGAAAAGACAATAAGGAGTCATATTTACATCAAACAATCTTGGGTCCATTACCCATCCTTTGTGCTATGGGGCTTTGTTCAAGAGTTGACATCAATGACAACCAGCCTTAATCATCATATTGTTCAATTGATTTGTGTTGTGGTTAATCATCGATATTTAGGCGAGGAAGGAATTACTCGACTAACATTTCATTTTTAAGGGAATTTTGGTTACATGTATGTTTTTTTCTCCATCCATGAACTCACTCTATTTATG
Source organism: Picea engelmannii (assembly GCA_009831015.1). Taxonomy (NCBI): domain Eukaryota; kingdom Viridiplantae; phylum Streptophyta; class Pinopsida; order Pinales; family Pinaceae; genus Picea; species Picea engelmannii. Next base: position 1,356,203 of record ML780890.1, on the reverse strand, counting down.
TAATAAATATTGGCTCGGTGATGTGTCGGTCTGTGTTTTTCTTGAGGCTAACAACTATGCAAACTCATGGTGTTTCTCTGGAATGGTTGTTTGTGTGTTATTCATTGCAAATGGAAAACTGAATGGTTGAAGACATGATTTCATGGAAGGTTCTGTGTGGTGGAAGTTGTGATGGCCCTTTGTTGTTTCTATGGGTTTTTTTTGGAGGGTTTCATTCCATCTGGACTTGTTGGTTGTCTCCTCACAATCCTTGTAACCATACCCCGTCGTATTTGTTGTTATGGGGTTGTTGTGTAATTTTTGAACCACCTTTGGGTCACTGCATACCATTCTCCACCTGGTCGTGCGATTGTTTTATGTTATTGGTATCTACACAGTTGGTTATGGTGGCTATTATTCCAAGAGTTTTTCTTTAGGGTTGGTTGTTATTACCTGAGCTCTGCATTTATTTCAGCATTATTCATTTTTTTGGGGGGAAAACCACAAGGGTTATTCCCTGCGTGGTCTCGATGTTATTTACTGGACAATAAGGAGCCTCTACTCCTCTATTCATAGTTTCTCCTACCTGTTGTGAATTGTCACCCTGTATTCCAAGCTAGTGGTATGTGTCCCATGTTTCCACAATGTTGTCTCGAAGGTTTCTCACCTGTTGTTGGTATGGTAGACTCAAGTCTCCCTATGTTGATTCCACTGAGTGAAGCCTTGATTACTCAGAGCCCGGTTTTGATAAGTTGAGCAAGTTATATCATGTCGGGTATCTTGTTGGTTGTTATGATTTGGTGGACTAGCATGGATAGTGGTTTTGATTATTGGCTCGTCTCTGTTGGCAGAGTTGATTACACAGTTATAATCAGAAATTATTATTGGTATATCATCGCTGCCTCCTTGTGTTGTAACAGTTGGATTGTTAATTCATGGTTGATATAATAGTCACATAATTGCTTCTTTGTGTTATGCATTGGTCTGTAAGTTTTCTACAACATGGTATAAATTGAAATGATGGTCGTTGTTACTGTGGGTTTTAATTGCCCGATCGAGATTATTGGAATTTCAAGTATTGATGATTGTGGCTTGGCTTTCTACTGTGTATGATTTATGGATATCATGGAGCATATCATTTATTTGCACTATTCGAGATGGGAATGGTGTTTTAAATAGTATGGTTTCATTGCAATTTAATTGTTAAATTGGTTAAAGGAATGGAATCAGGCACATGTTTTAAAAGAGCTTGTGTTTGTCTTTGATTTGAGGAATTAATTTATGGATAGTGAACAAGTTTTAACACACAATATCGCTTAATTGGACACAATAATTATTTAATTGATGTTGGAATAGTTGTATTGAATACAAAACTATTTTTATGGATTACTTAATTGTTTTTTCAAACAATAGTCTCTCTTTCCCCCTACCATTATTTCATTTTTCGCTAATTACATTCCCCTCACTTTCCCATATTCATTATCCACTCCCTGTTCCTAAAATTTAATTACAGTTAAGGGAAACTCTGTATTATGATAGTTAAAGAGATCGTACAGGTATGAATTATAATGATATATATTCTCTTGGTTTACGACACAGTTGATTGTTTGGTGTCTGTGAGCAGTAACTGTGATCGTTTCCCCTTCATTTTAACACCTTTTCACTCACTAAAACCACTTGCATATCCCATAACCATTTTTCACCCCCAACTCATTGACAACCACTAAAAAAATTGTATGGTTTGGATTGCATGAGTCTGATATGTCACTGAGCCAAATTTTTTTTCATATTTTAAAAGAGTTGTCATGTATGGTTGTTAAAGAAGCTATTTTCTAATCAATTATGCATACATGAGTGAGTTTTTTCAGAAAACATATCCATGAAAAAGGTAACCGAGGAAGAGATAATTGGAATAAGGGCCCCAGAAGGCCAAGATTCTCCATACACTTTGATGCAGACTTGCAAGAATTAGGCCAGCTATTTCAAGATGGGGTTTTTAACTAGATTGGGCAAGGAGTGGTCCAACATAGGCATGAAAGGCCTCTCTTCGAAGAACCATAGGCTCTTGGTATTCCCAAGCCTCTTCACGTCACACTACATCTTGAAGTTCCCAAAAATGGTGGATGACAAGAGATTGTCCACCCAGAAGTATCCCTACATCGTGGCTGCCCTAACTTGTCTTTACCTGCTCCTCCACCTATCAATCAAATTGTCCAAGATTCCCTTGTCCACTCACCAGTTCAGTCTTCCCATGCGAGAAAAATTTTTAAAACTGAGGCCCACCATGCCCCTGACAAATGAAAATCCACTGCTGCCCCTTCCCCACCCTCCAATGACTCTGATTTATCCATGTCCTCCCACATGGATTTGAGGGACTATTTCTCTCATGTGATCAGCTAGATTAGGTCTAAAGGCTCCACACAGCCTAAGGAAAATTCAGAGAGATCAAAAGGTGATAGTAGAAACAAGGGAAATATTGCCTCCTAGAGTGGAAAATATTGATTTTAAGTTTTTATTTAGTAATTGTTGAGAACAATTAACTTCTGAATTTTTGGACAACACACTATTTTTTGGATATATGGGTAATATATTTTTGGAAATAATTTCAATTATCATTGAGATAAATTGTCAAATATGAATATGATAATGGGAGTCACAAGGAGGGATGTTTTTTTTTATTACCTAGTTGTGTTGTGATTGTTAAAAGCTAAAGGGAGTCACAAGGGGTCCCGCCTACTAGTTATTATTTATTAAAAAACCCTTATTATGATTTATTACTTTTCCCCCTTAACTAAAACGTTTGTTGAGTTTTAGTTAACTTGACTAAGGAAGTAGTTAAACTAATTCAACCAATTCTAATTTTCTTAAAGGAAAAAGGAAAGGGAGGAATGAAGGGAGAATAGAAGGAGAAGCATACTAAGGTTTGCACTTGAGTTTTTGTTGAGATAATTCAATTTTCATTGATTCCTAAATTCTTTAGAAGACTAATTTTTTTTTATGATAGTAGGGTCGTATTGTAGATAACAAGATTTAGGGTTAAATTACATCATTTAGACACTTGTTTTTCAGAGGCGTTGATCTATCTTTGATAGTATGTGTATACTTGTTTGTTTATGAATTAGATTTCATGACTAACAAAGGCTATTGTGCATGGTCGAGTGGGAAACTATCTGTGGCAAGCTAATCTATATTTTAAAGTTCAGTTTTTTATTTTCTGTCAGAAGTTCTTTTGTATGTTTCATTAGGGACGTCTAAGTTTGACTTTGGTCCAAAATTTCCTCAACAATGTTTTTAAAGAGAATGATTCTTTGATGAACTGGAATGAAATAAAGGATTGCTTTATGTCTCATCTGTTTTGATTACCAACTTCATATCTTTACTTTTGTCTCTATATTTATTTGAACATCTATTATGTTCAAAAAAACACATAAATAATGAATTTTTCATCCATCTTTTATTTATAAAAAATCATCCTAAGCACTTGTAAACTATACTTGTGAATTAGGATAACATTTTTTATTGCTATAAACATAGGGTGATATTCCCGTCTATCTTGATTTAGCCAAGTAGTATATGAAAATTCTTGAGTAAGATCATTTCATATATTTTCCTCAAGAGGATGTATGTATCGAATGTTTGGTGCCACATCCTTGGTGATTTGTTTAGACCATAAAGGGATATTTTTAGTTTACACACCAAATATTTCTTTCCCTTTACTACAAATCCTTCAAGATGTTTCATGTGGATTTCCTCTTCCAAGTCCATGTGTAGGATCATTTTCTTCACATCCATGTCTTCTATTTTCATATCAAATGTTGCAACGAGATATGTTAGTACTCTAATGGAAGTTAATTTTTCAACAAAGGAGAAAATATCACCGAAGTCAACTCCTTCGACTTGGGAATATCCTTTCGCTACCAGTAGAGGTTTGAATTTCTCGACTTGACCTATTGCATTCATCTTCTTCTTGAATACCCATTTTCCACCGATAGGTTTTATTCCACTAGGAAACTTGACTAAGTACCATGTCTCATTGCTTTTCAAGGATTCCATCTCTTCAACCATGGTGTCCTTCCATATTTTTCCCTATGCTGAGTCGATTGCATCCATGATCGACTTGGGCTCATCATCAATGGTAGTTAACACGAATGTGGAAAGGAATTCAGGTGGACTATACCTTTCAACCGGTTTTCTTACTCTTCTTGACCTCCTTACCACCGTGGTCATTTGTTACACCTATTTTTTGATTCAGTCGACTCATCTAAACAATATTATGTGTTCCTTAGCTCAAACTGCACCATCTTAGGATTATTCTCGGTCTGAAAAATTTCTTCAGTCTTGGTCTTACTTATGAATTCTCTAAATACCACATCTCAATTGTACACTATTTTCCTTAATGCAAGATCCCAAATATTATATCATTTATTTTCTTCTTTGTATCTAATAAAAATACATTTGACTTCCTTCTTGTCCAACTTGCTCCTATTTTCCATGGGAACATGCACAAATTCATCATAGCTAAATACTTTGAGATGTGAAACCAAAGGATTCTTACCCAACCATACCTCATTTGGAGTCATGTCGACTAGCATCGGAGAAGGATACATATTCAATATATATTTTGGAGTGTCGAGTGCCTCCCCCCATAATTCTTGTGTGAGCCTAGCACCACTAAGCATGCTCCTTACCTTGTCCATCAACGTTCTGTTCATTCTCTCAACAAATCCATTTTGTTGTGGGGTATATGGTGTGGTACTTTGGCGTGCTATGCAACACTTCTTGCAAAACTGATCAAATTCTTGTCCACAAAATTCCCCACTATTGTCAGTTCTCAACACCTTAATATTCTTATCTATCTGGTTTTCTACAAGAGATTTAAAATCTTTGAATTTCTTGAAAACCTTTGATTTATTCCTCAGGAAATATATCTATGTCTTCCTAGAAAAATCATCTATGAAGGAGACATAATACAATGATCCACCAAGTGAAGGCTCTGTAATAGGGCCAAACACATCACTATGAGCCAACTCTAGAATCCCATTTTCTGTTTTCGCTCCATATGGGAACCTCACCCGACTTTGTTTTCCATATATACAATGTTCACAAAAGTAGACTTTTAAATTACACTCATGAAATTATTTGACCATACCTTTATTGTGCATAGATTGAATTCCTTTTTCTCTAACGTGTCTCATCCTCTAGGGCCATATCATGGTTGGGTCGACTTTATGATCACTTGTCAAATTAGTTTGAATCAAATCATCCTGAGTTGAGTCGAGTTTAGTTGAATTCGAGTCATAATTCGAGTCAAATTCAAGAACAACGATGTTGTTTCATCTAGTCGAGTCAACTAGTACAAGATTTCAAACTTGTCCCACAGTTTCTTGGTCGAATCTTCACCTGAGACATTCAATAGCACCAAATCTACAAGACAAAGTCAAATCTTACTCCTTTCTCTTCTCTCGATTTTATCCCATTCTTCTATCGACATACCTGTCGACATGGTACCTGGACAGATTGTTTTCCATTGTTCTTGATCTACAAGGATATATTCAATTTTAAGCTTCCAAAGCTAAAAATTCTGGCCATTGAACTTTTCAATCTCTATTCTTGAACTGATCGCCATTATTTAACACAATATTTAACACAATATTTAAATATTTCAGAGGGAGAAAGTGTAGTAGTACTAATACATTAGTCTAGCCATGAGATGTTGAGGAAGTAGGAATGGAAGTGGTTGTATTGTATGTAGAGGAACTCCCATAGAGGGAGGCAGTACTACATCTAGAGGGAACATAAATTGACTTACCTCCAGAGAAGGAGGAAGAGTTAACTTCAATGTTAGAGGGAGCAGAGATAGAGGAGGAGGTAGCTTTCAAGAGATCTAGAGGATCTAAAATGGACATTGATAGTGAGAGACATGAAGTGATGGTGCCTTCTCCCCCTCACCCTCTAGAATTCCATAGGGAGACAGATTCTCCTATTGATCCAATTGATCTTGTTGATCTTGTAGCTCCAGTTGATGTTTCTACAGATGTTGTAGTAGGTCAGAAGAGACTTGCATGGGATCATTAGACATTGTAGGAGGAATAAGGACATGCAAATCCTCAATGTACTTTACAAGAGAAAAAGAGGCCTCATATATATTCATTTTATTCCACAACTATGAGCCACATCATTGATTATGAGCCTTCCTATTATGAAGAGGCATCTAGTGAGACAGTATGGAGAGATTTCATGACAGAGGAGTATTAGTCGATCATGAAGAATGATGTGTGATATATTGTTTTGAGAGTTGAAGTGAAATGTGTAATGACTTCCAAGTGGATATATAATATCAAACACATAAATGGGGAGAGAATCGAGAATCGCAAAGTAAGATTTGTTTCTAGAGGATTCTATTAGGTGGAGGGAATATATTATGAGGAGACATTTTCTCTTGTTTCTTGATACACTTCTATCCAGATGATTATTTCCCTTGCAACATCCATGGGTTGGAGACTACATCAAATGGATGTGAAGACAAAATTTCTCAATGGAGAGATTGAGGAAGAAGTATACATCAAGAAACCAGGAAGTTTCATGATACATGAGAAGGATTCTCTTGTGTGCAAGTTGAAGAAGGACGTGTATGGAATCAAGAAAGCACCTCGAGCTTGGTATGAGAGGATTAATTGACACTTGATGAGTTTTGTATTCAAAAAAAGTGTTTATGATCCCAAACTATAGTACACGACTGTTAATGGTGAGTCCATGATTTTGGTCCTCTACATTTATGATTTATTCCTCACCGATATAAAGAGCCATATTGTTGAATGGAAGTATGCATTTGCCTCTAAGTATAAGATGAAGGACCTTGGTATGACGAACTACTTGTTGGGAACATAGGTGTGGTAGAGAACTGAGGATATCTTCATGAGTCAGAGGGAGTACATAGTTGAGATATTGAAGAAGTTTGAGATGTTGAACTGTAAGCCCATGGCTACACAAATAGTGACGAATCTAAAGAAACTATGTTTTTAGACACAGTGCTACGATATTTGCATTGATGTCAATAGGGTGCGAAGAATCCAGTATAAACCCAAATCTCAGAAGGAAGAATTTTAATCAAATCTTAGAAGAGATGATGCATTCTAAATAAAACAAGAGACATAGTTCTGCAATGTGAAGAAATCCTTTTGTAAAGGTTCGAGTTACATGATACATTGATTCTTATTTCTAGATATTCTAGGATCCTTAAATCGAGGTAAAGGCAGAGGTTGGGAAGGATTAAATATCAATCGTCATATCTGAAGAAGGAGCTTCATATGGTTTCCCAACCATTGTATCAAGATTCGATCTGGAATGGAAATATTGAAACCGTTAGATCACACTAAAGAAGTTGGTCAACTATGATGCTGACCACTCCAGTGAAAAGGAGTCTAAAACATGTAATTTTACCCGAAGGTCGAAGATCTAAAGTCACTAACTTTCGTCAATCATTGATCTGGAGTGAAAAATTGAAACTGTCAGATCACACTAAAGGAAAGAAGGTGGTCAACTCTGATGCTGACCACTCTGGCAAAAAGGAGTCTAAAATAGGTAAGTTTACTTGAAGGATAAAACCCCAAAGTCATGAAGTCCCATCGACCATTGGATCAAAGAAAGAATAGGAAATCCTGTCAACCTTTGATGTGGAGTGAAAATATTCAAAGCATGCTAAGGAAGAAGGTGGTCAAATTCGTCCTTGACCTACTTCAACAATAAACAACTTAGATAAACCAAGAAATCTTGAACCCCATAATTCCAGAATAAACAAAGGCCATAAGATAAAGACAATTTAAAATCTATGATGGTGGATCTATTTAGAAATTCAGAAATAATCGATGGTATAAAAGTGCCAAAACTCTTGAAGCCATGAAGTCATACATGTGGAAGAAGACAAATATGACATGTGTCCCAATAGGCCAATGACAAGTGTCAAGGTATAGTTGGCACATTAGGTATATAAAAGTTACGAATCAAGGTGACACGTGGCAGCCACTGATCTAGTGCCACATCAACAGTGATGTCAGAAAGCTACATCACTCTGGGAGTACATCCTTCAGGGATATCCAACTTCTCCTACCAACAAAACTACCCAAAGCGTCGAAGGCCGAAATCAAGAATAGTCAAATAGCCGAAGAGCAAGAGCTACTTTATGCCTAAGTCTACGTTCCTAGATCCTAGATATATGAAGGTTATAAATTAGGGAGTGTTGATACACCATTCGATGAATTGTTTTCCAAAAGAGTTGGAATACTGCAAAGGCCTGAGTCTCGAAATTTTGAATTCTCGAAGTGAACGAGAACCATTCATCTCAAACGTGAAAATAAAATGTGATCGTCAATCTTGATAAGTGATTAAGCACTCATTTGTATTAGCTCTTAGTCACCGCCTATGGTCATATGGAATAGAGGTCCTGAAAGTACATATGTGAAAATTTTAACATACATACGAAGAATTTTTCCTCTGTGTTGTCATAGGGGCAGACCCAGGGTTCAACGCTTCAACAATGCACCAATAAAATCCTAACTACCGACCCTTTTGGCAACACCTGCGAAGCAGATGAAGTCTCACCCGAGGTAGAGGTAGGGGTGGTTACAGGACTCAAGAATCTACAACCTAGTTGGGATAGATATGTGATTACAACACTTAACAAAGAACTTAGTAGTTAACATTCATCTGCATTTAACCCTTAGTCACATCACATGAGAAAACACTAATTACAACACAACCTGGTATTCAACAGGGTCTAATACATCCAAGCACTTAGCATATAGAAATAGATCAGATATAACATTCATTCACATTATTAAGTACTAATATATTATATCATATGCATCTAACATATATCACTGCACTAAGAATAAATCACATTAATAACATAAAAACTATAATGCACAAAGAAATCAAAACACATGATATATGTGGTTCACCCCAGTGTGGGGCTATGCCCACCAACTCTTCTCTTATTTATTGTCTTCTTTCAATATTCTATAAGCACAAAGCCACAAGAATCCACTCTGCATTGGAAAAGAGATCTGCGCGCACCTTGCAAGACCCTCCTTCCTCGAGCTAGGTTACAGCACAAAGCCTCTTTAMAATCACTTGCACTTATCTCTGCAAGTTATCATGCACACAATATGCACAAAGCTAACTCAACAACATAGATCCAAYTAATCACTTGCACTCAACAGATTATAACACTTAGCACCACGTCTCTGTTAGACCTAGTGTGTGTTTTTTCTTACATCATCTAGCTTTCTATTTATACATTATAAAAGGGGCCAAGGCATTGGTAAACCCATGGGCTGACATCCCATACCCATTACCTAAACCCTAAACCCAAAAATTCCCTAAGAAGGGGCCGATATCATGCAATCTCCACCTCACCTTCTTCTCTACCTTCGAACAGCCTGTCAAAGTCCCAAAACTGGTCAAATGTGACCAATGTTCTCCAAAACTTGGTCAAGGGACAAAATGCCCCCAACACTCACCTGTGACTCATCTTGAGTCACTCTGATCTAGGTAAAAATGCCTCAAATTCCTCGAGCTTGCCTCGAGCTCCCTCGACCTATTGCTTTTCTAGAGCCTCCTTCTCAATGAACTCTTGAATAAGCTTCTCCATCATAGGTCCTTCCAAGCGTTGTTCCACTGTGGTGACCACTTGTTCCAGTTCTTCACCTTGTCCTTCAATATCCTCAAAAAGTATGCAAGTTGCATCTTGCACTAGCTGGAGTCGTTGATTCACTTCCATGACCTTACTTTGTATGGCATGGATGTGTTGTTGAATTGTGTGTTGTTCCTGGGATCATTTCATCGTCTCTACCACTTATAGTGGCTTCACTTGTGCTTACATCATTGCTACTTGTTTCTTGGCCTCCTGAAGCTGTGACTCTAGTGCCCTTAGTTTAGGGCCCTCTGCAAGGCACTCATAAGTATGCACACTTCAACTGCTGAGTTGTTTACATTCTAAGGCCAATGCCTTGATTCTTTGGACTATGCTTCAGGAAGTTTCTTCTATCTGGTCTTGCACTTCATGCAGAGTTCTTGGCACTACTTGTAACTTCAGTTCTGCTACCCTATGTTGGAGCTAATGAATGGATTCAACAAGCTTCCCTACTTGGCTTTCCAGTAGGTCTTATTCCATCTATTCTAAGCCTGTCACAGAGCGAAGTGCTCTAGTGACTTCTTCTTTAACTCCAATCGGCTTTGCGAGGAGATTTTCCTTCTCCTTCTGGATCTGCACTCTATCCTCTTCAAACTTGGCTTGTATGTCATCTTTTTCCTTTTGTGCAACTCGACGTTATTATATGGATTTTTCTTTTGATTTATTTAAGGCCTCTATGGCCAGCTAATTTTCTTCCTGAATAGGATGAAGGTGAGCTTCGGTTGCATCTATTGTTCGGCATAGCTGGGTGGGTTCATCTCCCAACTCTATTCCTTTTAATGACAGGGACGTACTAGATACTGTGAAGCTAGAGTAGAGGGATTGTTGTACCCCTTTCATCTCTTCTCCAATTATTTCATACATGGTCTCTTGTTTGGCTTCATTGCACTATAAGATATATTATGAGGTATCTAAGATAGCGATGATGATGATATCTATGTCATCCATCATGAGCACAGTCTGCATCTATGGTTTACTAGCTTTGGACTTCTTCTACGATGTAGGTTTCATTGGGGAAACCTTTCTTTTCTTGGAGGTCTCAAATTATTCAATGAATCAATAGGGTCCCTAGGCGGTGTTACTTCACCTTGTTTCCTCTTGTCTTCTTCTCCTTTGTCCTCTTCTTTTTCTACTTCATCATCACCTTCCCCTTCAGGTGAGTCTGAAGCAGTCTCTTTTGATGTGATGGTCAGCTCCTGTACCTCTTCCTTTTTCTTCCTTATACTACTATTGGGTGCATCATCCTCTTTGAGAGTAACCATAGGAATTTCGATGAGGTTGGGGTTGGACATTGCTGCCTGGTCGACTGGTATAAGGATCTTTGCAAGCCATTCCTTAGTGATTTCTTCGATGTCCTCCTCTGTGAGTTTATAGTAACTTTGAAAATATTCTTTGTGTTCGTCTCTACGTGCAATGATATAAATAAAATGTCTATCTGTGTGGAACTTCACAAATGGTCTAAACCTGTGTAGGGTGTTCAACATCATCCGAGGGAAAGACTCAATAGCCCTCTTCAATTGCAGGTATTATATGTGGAACACTGCGTTTGAATGCCATTGTTTCACCATGTCGCTTGAATACCATAGCATGGTGAAATTCATAGCTAAGGGTTCTAATGGCTCAATCTTAGGGAAGGTCACACCTTCCTACATTTCCCAAGCAATGAAAGCGATGAGGATCAACAATCAGCTGAAGTGGAACTCGTAGCCCTGATCCTCAACTTCGCGACAGTCTTTCTCTAATTGGTTGATGAGGTAGCTCACCTATCTCATTTGTATCCCTTCCATGCATTTTCCCACAAGGTCAACAAGGAACCCTATGACATGTGTGGGTTTTTTCTTCCTTACTATATTACCAACGATCAACTGGCAGGCTAGGAACACTGCACCATTCTAAATGGAAGCTACCTTGTAGCCTCACTTCCCCTTTTCCACATCGCCATATGTATCTTTAATTTTCTGTGCCATGGTGTGATCTGCAGCCTTCCCTGGATAAGATTCTTGTGGGTCTGGTCCTTGCATGCTTAATCCGGTGATCTGATGGATCAACACCAGATCTGCGGTGATGCATCTGTCCATCCACAAATAACCACCATGGAAGCAAGACAACAAGAGTTTAAGGCATGTGTTAACCTCCTGATGCCTTCCAAAGTGTGGTATCTTCATCACGTTTAGGATAGTGGACCTCACGATGTCCATCGTCTATGGTTGGGGGATGATATTCAACTTCTTCCCCTTGGTCCTGGTAAAATACTTGTGTGGAGTGAGAATTGCATGGTTCTTGCGATCTCCCGAGTTGAAGTCACTGATATTCAACATAATGATTTGTCCTAACTTTGGTCCTACTGTGTGTATCCCCTTCGGGAGGTATGCAATAATCAAGGTGTAGTCAAAGTCCCTCAGGACATTGTCATGGCTCAATGCACTAGCCATAGATGGGACATAATCGGGCATGATATATGAGATGAGCTTCACATTCACCAAGTCATCACGATGCTTGGTTCATTTCTCTGTCGCAACCTGATATGGTCCAGATCCACGAGCAGTCGACGGGGATTCTTGCACTCCTCTCATCGATGAGGCTTGGACTCATGTGGACATGACCTTCTCAACCATGAGGTCTATGAGGATCTTTTCGATGAATTTCTCTACTTCGCTGAAGTCACCCGACATGCGTGCTTGAGATCAGGTATCACAGGTCGGTGAAAAAACAATCATGGTAACATAATGAGTGGCGAGCTTTCAATAGGCACTCTGCGAAAGAAACTAGTTCTCTATGGGATCAGATAATCACAATTGGAAAAAGTGTTCTCAGTGCAATGCTCAATGGGATAAATAGACAATGTCGTAACAGACTCCTCCAATGACTAGGAACACCTTAATCAATGCAATTCCATCCGTTATGGCATGGTCTCAATGGTCTAATGGTGATATTTCTGGTCGTAACTGTAGTTCAAGCCATTATGGAGCATCGGGGTAATGGTTGAGATGTCTCCAACGGTCATATTTCTTTTTCACGGCGAAGTGCCAATCTTCATTTTTCTATAATCCCGAAAAAGTTCCATTTCTTTAAACCTTCCTTCTCTGAAGTCCTCTCTGGAACTTCTTGTAATTTTTCTAACTTTGCTTTCTTCTTGCTGAGCTTTCTGGATTTCTTTCTTGTAATCTGAGTCACTGGTTTCCTCTTTCCATTATTGTTCTTATCTCCTCTTGGCATAGTAACTTCACACTTTGGAGGGTCTTTCAAGGGTTCTGAGAGTAATACTTCTCTTTTCGGGTAGGTTCTCTACTCTCTTGTATAGACATGTGTTTCAATTCTTCCTGTGTTCTTTCAACTTCGACGTCTAGATATCTGGTCCTCAGTAGCTTTGAGTGGTCCTCTTTTTCTTCCATTAAGTGCACTATTCTCCTAGCCATGAAATCTCTCAGTTCTTCTTTTTTCTGTGCTAGATCCCATTCTTCTTGTTTCTTTCATATCTGATCTTTCTCAATCTAGGTTTTTCCTAGCAAAATAGCAAATGGGGCATTATTCTCAACAAATTTAACGATCTCAAATTATTCTTCTGTCGAAGTTCCATGAGAACTCATAGATGTCTAGGTAAGCCTTCCACATAGGGTTATCAACTTTCCTCTAAATAATCCTATTCCTCCTCATGAAGGAACCATAGCAGGCTTTCCCAAAATTTCCCAAGTTCTTTTTGTCATGATATTCACCTGTGTTTGTTCATCCAGAACATAGTCTATGTCAGAGTCTCCTATTCTTGTTTCAATGCATTCCTTCTCATTTAAGATATCTGATAAGTTGATATCTCTGTGATTGTTCATGGTTTCTTCATCTATAATAATACAATCTCTGATTATTTCTAGGTTTCTATAATATCCTTAGTTTCTTGGCCTATCTCATGTTTTTCTTGTCTCATATTCATCTTTTCAACTTTAGCAATCATTCTAGGGAAATGAAAAACTTCATGGTCCATAGCTTTACAACAAATACAACTAAGACCTCTACTAGGGAATTCCTTAGAAATATGTACCAGTATTCTGCAACTATAACAAAGAGTTAATCCTCTCTTTCTTTTAAATGACCCCCAACTTTTCATGTACTCCACACCGGGACCATAGTAACTAACCTGCAAAAAATTATTCCTAGGATACTGCATCCATTTGTTAATCCAAACATTCTTTCTATTCATAGGAATAACATATATTTCACTATTCTTATCAGATCTACTCATATCCAATCTTCTTTCTTCTAGCTGTGCCCTAGTTTTCATATTAGGAAAAAATCTATTGGACATACCTAGATCCATTCTTTCGAAACAAAAAATTTCACTTATCTTACCTTTCTCAAAGCACAAAGAGTTAAGATATTACCTCTTTTCTTCATATCTAATTCCTTTCTTAGCACAAATCTTCGCAGTCAAGTAGAATACTACGCATTAAAGAAAAATATCTGCGCACAAAGCTTTCTTTTCTTCAGTTCCTAGCAATCCTAGTTTCAGGTCCCAACAACGGAACCATTTTCGAATTAAAAGAAACCGATCCATACCTGTGATCGATTTATGAAAATATATCTTACTAAATTGAAAATATTTCACGTTAATGCGTGAATAATAATAGAGGAAGATATTAATTCTAAATTAATAGAAAATAAATTATTATTGTTAATTTAATGAATAGGTGCAATTATCCAAACAAAAGGGACACAATGCTTCAATGCTCACACTATTTGGAAGACTATATAAGAAATAAAGAACGATGAAGAAGAGTTGTCTCTGCATTCTGGATCAAAATATAAAGAACATAAGCATAGTCCAGGAAGAATAACTGATGATACTTATGCAGTGAGGGTGGAAGGGAGGAGAAAGGAAGTATTCATATCCTTTACTAATTAAAGTATTAATATAATGGAGTTGGTGCTTACTAGGGTTGTTTCCCTAAAGATAAGGGAGTTGTTACTTGCTAGGGTCGGTGCCCTAAAGACAAGGGAGTTGTTGCTTCCTAGGGTTCATTCCCTCAAACAAGGGAGTTGGTGTCTCCTAGGGTTGGTTCTCTGAAGAAGGGGATTTGTGTCTTCTAGAGTTGGTTCTCTAAAAAGGATTGATGTCCTTCACTATATCAGATTATTCTTTATAAAACCTTGTAACTATTGTTAATTATATTTATATAATTGATTTTAAATAAAGTTCCATTATTGATCTATTGTAGTGATTAATAACATAACAAAATAATTGTTAATTGTTTAAAAAAGGGTAATATTGATTCACTTCCCTCTAAGTATTTCCAACAATTGGTATGAGCGCAAGTGCCTTCAACAAAGTCTAATAACTGAAAGGTAGATCCTGAAAGAAATGGATCAACAAGAGAGAATGTCTTCCAACAAAGCACCATTGTTTAATGGAGGTGGTTATGCTCTTTGTAACATAATAATGAAAAGACTCTTGTTTTTGATGTCTAGCAATATGTTGTAGATGGTTACACCACACCATCTAATCCACCCACAAATACTACAGGAAAGACGATCTGCAATGACAACTCAAAAGCATTTAATGTCATTCTAGAAGGATTGTAAAATTTTATATGTGTGAAGGTAATGCATTGTAATCCATCTAAGGAAATCTGGGAGAAATTTTAGGTGGTATGTGAAGGATACAACAAAGTCAAGGAAACCAAACTACAAACCTATAGAACTCGGTTTTAAAATTTGAAGAGGAAAGAAGAAGAGAACATTGTTGAATACTTTCATAGGGTAGATGAGGTAGTTAATTCAATCAGAGAAATAGGAGCATAACTTATTGATAAAGATATTGTAAAAAATATCTTAAGGTCATTACCTATGAGATATGATGCCAAGATTTCAGCAATTGAAGATAGACCAAAACTTGACAAACTCATAGTAGATCAGTTTCATGGAGTTTTTACAGCATATGAGATGGGAAAAGGGAACGAAAAACCATCAAAATTAGAGACAACCTTTAAATCATTTAAAACAAAGATGAGGCATGATCAAAATAACAATGACGAGCTATCAGATCTATATGATGAAGAAATTTCCAACTTCATGAAGAAACTCATGAAAGGGACTGGGAAATACAAAGGAAAGATTCATCTAATATGTTTAACCATGGAAAAATTGGACACTTTGCCAATAAATGTCCCTATCCTAAAAAGGGGGAAAGTGATGATGAAAGAACCTTCAAAGATCAGAAGAAAATAAGAAAGAAAGATAAAAGGAAGTTCTATAAGAAGAAGAAAACATTATTTACCTAAGAAGACAGTAGCTCATCTCAAGAAAGTGAATAACAGGAGCCAGAGCTTCTATTTATGGGAATAAAAACTCAAGATGATAATCATTTAGAAGATGAAGAAGAAGTGAACCTTGAGGAAGAATTCATTTGTGCAATTGAAGAACTAAGAAAATCTAAAAAGAAAAACAAGTTACTAAAGGAACAACCTCTAGAGATTGAAGAAGCTACTAAATCAAAAGAAACTGAAGTTTCCAAAACGATTAGTGAGTGAGAACAATTGATTATTAAGTTAAAAATTGAACTCCAAGAAACCGAAAGAAAAGAATAAATTTTGAATAAAGAACTCAATGAAAAAAAACAAATATGTAAGATAATGGAGGATGAAATAGTTCAACTAAAAGGGAAACTAGAAAAAGAAGATATTCAATCTAAGTTTGAAAAAAAATAAAAAATCTTGAATAACATTCTTAGCAGTCAAAGATCATCAAATGATAAGACAAGAATAGGATATGATCCCTCTACATAACAATAAAATGACAAAATCAGCTATGGAGATGTTCTTAAGAACCCCATAAGAAGAAAAGAAAAGAAAACAAGAACAATAGCATTGAAAGCTATCCCAAATAAATAGAAATTTTCACTTTCTATTAATGAAACAGATGACAAGAAGAAAATAATCATCATAAGGAATCCCTCTAACAAAAATCAATATATCTTCCTTGGTTATTTCTATTCCTACAAAAAATTTGGACATAAAGCAATACACTATAAGCTTATAGAAAGTACAATCCAATAAATTTTCAAATATATGAAAATAATAAGAATAATGTAAAACGAATAAATTATAACTCCTCTCCCTTACAAGACTACAATTTTGAATTTTACAAATGCAACAACTATGGTCATAAAGCTAGTGAATATAGATTGTCAAAATATGACAAAAGGATAAATATTCCCAATAATAAAAAAGTATGGAAGAAAAAGAAAATAGAGTGCAATGTAGCCCTATATGAGAGAAACCAAGGATCTCAATGGTATATAGACAATGGATGTTCCGAAGACATGATTGTATATCAAAGAAAATTTCTCAAGTTAAACAAGAAAGGAAAAGGAAAAGTAACCTTTGTAGATAATATGTAAGACAAAATACTGGGAAAAGACATTGTCAGTTTAGTAAATAACAAAACCAAAGAAGAAGATGTATTTCTAGTAGAAAATATCAAACCTAATCTCCTAAGTGTAAGTCATACATGTGATCATGGTAACATACTTACCTTTGATTCTCAAAAATATGAGACCAGAAAAAAGATACTGGAAAGCTAGTAGTAGTTCCACCAAGAACATTTAGCAATGTGTCCATCCTTGATATAGATGAAGGAGAAAAATGTTGTTTAATCCAAGTAGATTAAATTTGACTATGGAATAGAAGGTTGGGACATTTAATCTTTGAAAACTTGATCAAATTGAACAATAAAGAGATAGTAAGAGATCTACCAAAAGTCATTAACCCTTCAAATTCTATTTGTAAACATTGTCCAATAGGGAAGAAAACAAGAGTTAGGTTCAAAACAAAAGATCATTTCACAAAAAAACCATTAGAAATTATTCACACAAATCTATGTGGACCTACCATAACTAAAACTACTTATGGTGAATATTATTTTAAGTTGATTGTTGATGATTACAAAAGATTGACCTCGATATACTTTCTAAAGGAAAAATCAGAATCCTTTGAGAAGTTTAAAACATACAAAGCCTTGTAGAGAATGAAAGGGATCTCAAAATTAAATGTCTGATATTAGACAATGGAGGATAATTCACCTCTAAAGAGTTCATTCAATTATATTAAAATCATGGTATCAAAGGATAGTTTTCATCTCCCAGAACTCCTCAATAGAATGGAGTGGTAGAAAGGAAAAACAAAAAAATTAAAAAATCTACAAGAACCATATTAAATGAAGCCAAGATTCCAGACAAATTTTGGAGAGATTCAATATACACAACATTCCACATCCTTAATCAAGCTCAGTTGAGACCCAACCATGAAAAAACTCCTTATGACTATGGTTTGCCAGACCAACGTCTGTAAAACAATTTAGAAATTTTGGAAGTAAATGTTACATTAAGAATGATGAAGATAATTTAGGAAAGTTTGATCCAAGATATGATGAAGATATATGTTTAGGGTATTCACCTAATAAGAAAGCATAAAATTTTTATAATATTATACTACTAAAGATAGTGGAAAGTACCAATGTAAAGATAGATGATCTAAAAAAGAGCATATACCAAGAAATATCAAAACTTGATAAACAAATATCAGAAAGAAGATGATGATGTAGGATCTCAGCATGAATATGATGATAATGAAACATAGGAAAATGAACCGTATATTGATTAACAATTAAATTAAGAAACACCCTTTCCAAAAGCTCCATCGAAAAGAGTTCAAAAGAATCATCCTGAAAGTCATATTATTGGAGATAAAAATACAGAAGTGGAGACAAGAGGGAAAATCAAATTTGACTCAGAAGAAACAGTGTTATCCCTGATAGAACCTAAGTCATTTAAATAATCCAACAAAACTAAATATTGGATAAAATCAATGAATGAATAACTAGACCAAATAGAGAAGAACCAAACTTGGGAACTAGTTATAAGACCCAAGGACAAGAATGTGGTAGGAACCGAGTGGATCTTCAGGAACAAACTAAATGAAAATGGGGAGATTATAAAGAACAAAATTATATTAGTTTGAAAAGGATATTCCCAGGTGGAAGGTATTGATTTTGAAGAGAATTTTTTTCTAGTAGTAGGACTTGAGGCCATCAGAATGTTCCTAGCATTTGCATGCTTTAAAAATTTCAAAATATATCACATGGATGTCAAGTAAGCATTCCTTAATGGAACACTAGAAGAAGAATTATATGTTGAGAAACCAGAAGGATTCATGTTAACATAAAATCAAGACTATGTGTGCAAGCTAAAAAAAGGCCATGTATGGTCTTAAACAAGCCCCCAGAGCATGGTTCTCAAGGCTTGATGAGTACCTGTGAAAACAAGGATATAAAAGAGGGACCACTAACAACAACTTATACATCCAAATTGAGGATCAAGGCATGATTATTGTGGCAGTATATGTAGATAACATCATATTTGGAAGTAATCTTACTACACTAAGCATAAAGTTTGAAACAAAAATGCAAGAATAATTTGAAATGTCTATGATGGGAGAATTGTCCTTTTTCTTAGGTTTACAAGTAAATCAAATAGAAAAAGGAATATTTGTTTCCTAGGAAAAATATATCAAGGAAATGCTAAATAAATTCGAAATGTAAGACAATAAACCTATGAGTACTCCCATGGTCACTAGATGTAAACTCAACCTAGAAGATGACTCACCAAAAGTGGACCAAATGATGTATAGATCAATGGTTGGAAGTTTGCTATATTCAACAACAAAAATAACTGACATCATGTAGGATGTAGGACTAGTGGAGAGATTTCAATCCACACCTAAACAAAGTCACTTAAAAGTAGTAAACATAATATTCAAATATCTTAAGGCACCTTAGAAATTGGATTATATTATCCAAAAGATAAAGACTTCAATCTAACTACATACATTGATGCAGATTGGGCCAATAGTATAGATGATAGGAAAAGCACCAGTGGAGGAGCATTTTTCTTAGGAAAATGTCTGGTAGCATGGATAAGTAATAAATAAACATCCACATCAGAGGCAGAACAATTTTTTGTTGCATCCTGCTATGCACAATTTCTTTGGATGAAGCAAACATTAGAAGATTTAAAAATAAGATATAATGATCCCATTACTATCAATTGTGATAACACTAGTTCCATAAGTATCTCTAAAAATCTAGTAATTCATTCTAAAACCAAACACATCCCAATTAAATACCATTTTCTAAGATATCAGGTTACCCAAAAGGTGGTTAAAACAATGTATGTGGACACAAAAGAACAAAATTTTTTCCCATGAGTACTTTTGAAAATCTTCGACAAAAATTGGGAGTAATTCACATACCTCATTAAAACCATAAAACACGTATCATAAGAAAAGGGGCACATGGTTAGGGGGATAATTTACATAGGGGGATAGAAGAAATATCCCCTCTATCATTGTTGTCAAAGGGGAGGAAATTAATAAGCAATAAAAATAAAAATATTTCAAAGAAAAGGTTGCCATCAATGCCAAAGGGAAAGAATGTTGGACACACTGGTACGATATTGTCATTGATGTCAACAGGGTGCATAAGAATCCAGTATAAACCCAAAGATCAGAAGGAAGAACATTAATCGAAGCTAAGAAGAGATGACACATTGTAAATATCACAGGATACAGATTTCTGTAAAGTGAATAAATCATTTTGTAAAGGATCAAGTTACAGGAGCCATTCATTCTTATTTCAGGACAATATAGGATCGTTAGATCAAGGTGAACTCAGAGGTTGGGAAGAATTAAATCTCAACCATCATATCTGAAGTAGGAGCTTCAGATGGTTTCCTAGTCTCTTGCTTCAGATGGTTTACTAGTCATTGGATCAAGATTCTATCTGGAATGGAAATATTGAAACCTTCAGAGCACACTAAAGAATGTGGTCAAGTATGATGTTGAAAACTCTGATGAAAAGGAGTATAGAAAAGGTAAGTTTACCTGAAGGATGAAGCCTCAAAGTCATGAACTTTTGTTAACCATTGATATGGAGTGAAAAATTGAAACTGTTATATCACACTAAAGGAAAGAAAGTGTTCAACTTTAGCGCTGACCACTTCGACTAAAAGGAGTCTAAAATAGGTAATTTTACCCAAAGGATGAAGCCTCGAAGTCATGAACTCCTTTCGATCGTTGCATCAGAGGAAGAATAGGAAATCCCATCAACTATTGATATGGAGCGAAAATATTTAGAGTGTGCTAAAGAAGAAGGTGGTGAAATCCAACCTTGACCTACTTTGGCAATAAACAACTCAGATAAACCAAGAACTCCCGAACCCCAGAGTTCAAGAATAAAAAAAATTCATAGGATCAAGAAAGTTTAAAATAAAGGTGGTATATCTACTTGACCCTTAGGAAATAATCAAAGGATGATATAAAAGTGCCAAAACTCTCGAATCCATGAAGTAAGACATGTGGCAAAAGAAAAAGATGACACGTGGCCTAATTGGATAGTGACAAGTGTCAATGTATAGTTGGCACATTAGGTATACGAAAGTCATGAATCAAGGTGACATGTGGAAACCACTCAGCTAGTGCCACATCAATAGTGACATCAGCAAGGTACATCACTCCAGGATCACATCCTTCAAGGATATCCAACTTATCCTACCATAAAAACTGCCTGAAGCACAGAAGGATGAAGTCACGAATAGCCAAATACCTGGAGAGAAGGATCTCCTTTGTGACTAAGTATATGGTCCTAGATCTTGGAAATATAAAGTTTATCAAGCAGGGAGTGTTGATACACCCTTCAGGTGAACTTTCTCCTGAAGAGTTGGAAGACTGTAAAGGCCTAAGTCCCAAAACATCAAAGTCCCGAAGTGAGCGAGAATCATCCATCTCTAACGTGAAAATAAAACACAACCGTCAATATTGATAAGTGATTAATCACTCATTTCATTTATCTCTTAGTCACCGCCTATGGTCATATGAAATAGAGGTCCAGAAAGTACATCTGTGCAAATTTTAACATAAATAGGAAGAATTTTTCCTCTGTCATAAAGGAACTTTGAACCAGACAGGATTTGGATTCTGTCCTCATTGATATTAAGTGATCAAATACATCCAATTCATTGGAAGTCTAATCGAAAATTTCAAATATGATATGTTGGAGAACTGGGTAGGCAACAAAAGCTTAAGAATAAAATAAAAAGACATGGGATTGATTTAAAACAAATTGATCTATACCTGTGATCTATTTATGAAAATATCTCTTACTAAATTGAAAATCTTTCATGTTAATGCATGAATAATAATAGAGGGAAATATTAATTCTAAATTAAAAGACAAAAGTAATTATTGTTAGTTTAATGAAGAGGTTCAATGATCCAAACAAAAGGGACACAATGATTCAATGATCAAACCATTTGGAAGACTATATAAACAATAAATAATGGTGAAGAAGAGGTTTCTCTAGAGTCAAGTTCAAAATATAAAAAATAGAAGAAGAGTCCAAGAAGAAGAACTGGTGATACTTATGCAGTGAGGGTGGAAGGGAGGAGCAAGGAAGGATTCATATCCTTTAGTAAGTAAAGTGTGAATATAAGGGAGTTGGTTCTTCCTAGGGTTGGTTCCCTAAATACAAGGGAGATGGTGCTTCCTAGGGTTGGTTCCCTAAATACAAGGGATTTGGTGCTTCCTAAGGTTGGTTTCCTAAAACAAGGGAGTTGGTGCTTCCTAGGGTTGGTGCCTTGAAGAAGGGAATTTGTGTCTCCTAGAGTTGGTGCTCTAAAACAGATTGGTGTCCTTCACTATCTCAGATTATTCTTTATAAAACCTTGTAATTCTTATTAATTATATTTATATAATTGATTTTAAATACAAGTCCATTGTAGATCTGTTGTGGTGATTAATAACATAAAAAAGTAATTGTTAATTATTTAAAAAAGGGTAATACTGATTCACTACCCCCTCAATATTTTCAACATAATTTGGTCTTCTTACAATTTCGATGATATTGATCCAATCCTATACACATATATGATTGGATCATTGATCTATCTAGTTAACACCATACCAAATACTTCTTATGAAGTGATTGCACATATCTAGTTTAAGGGTCAATCGAGACAGACACATTGGATTGATGTGAGGCATGTGTTAAGATACTTGTGAGGAACAGTTGGAAATGGTCTGAGATATAATTCCAGTATTGACATGAGATTGAAAGGATATAGTGACTCTAATTAGGCAAGGAGTGCAATGGACAAGAATATCACCTCCGAGTGTTGCTTCAATTTGGGATCTTCCATGGTTTCCTGGTGTAGCAGGAAACAAACTTCTGTGGCTTTGAGAACTGCAAAAGAAGAGTACATTTCATTAATTGTGGCATTATGTAAAGTAGTATGGCTTCCCAATATCCTTGCATATTTATTTGAACATGTGTTGAAGTCCATTTTTATTCATTGTGATAGCTAGATATGTGTGAAGCTCTCAGAGAATCGAGTCTTTCATGACAAATAGAAACACATTGAGTTCAAGTACCATTACATTTGATACATGGTGCATAGGAAGGAATTAACGGTGCAATACCTTCCTAGATATGAGTAGGTTTCTCATGTTTTTACCAAACCCCTTACCAGGATGAAGTTTGAGTACTTTCGTGACAGATTTGGCATGGAAAAGAATGCCTCCCTCACTAATATGGAGTGTTGATGTTTGCAGCTTCCTGATACATTCTCTAGATTGTACTCCTCTATGACTGAGTTGAGTTTATATTTGAGGAAACTTATATGAGAGGGATAAGTGTGTTTGGGATTATAGCCCAATGCCCCTTATTGAGAGAACATGAGGACATATCAAGGTAGTTGACCTTGACGTCACACACTATGGGTATTTTACCCTAGTGTTTCTAGAGGGAGTAGCCTCTATAAGTACACATGGGAATGCCATGTGTGAAAAACCTTTTACTACAATGTCCCAAGTAAGCATTAGGTGGAGCTTATCCTAGATTGGGCTGTAGACCAAGGAAGATAGGATGCATTTATCAAAAAGGTGTACTTATGGTAAATGGGCCCAAAAATATTCCTTCCTTGATCATGACGAGGAACAATATTGACTCAAGGTGATTTCCACTTGTCAGCTAGCATTAGGCTGAAATTCACTCACAGGGGTGTACCTGTGGTGAATGAACCTGGTGTGGTGTTTGTCCTTGTCACAATGATTTGACAAGGAATTATAAAGACTCAACATGCTATATGCTATCACATGTGGACCTATAGTGAGCCTGATATTAGAGAGAGCAAATTGGCTCAGAGGGAGAGCCACTTAAGGAGTTTCCCCTCGATTTAGGTGGGAGATATACATCTCCCAAGATTGACTGACAAGTGTCATGATTCTAGGGTGAATTTTGTATACTTCATATACAAGATTTGGCATGATGAAGAATGTCTCCCTCATTGAGAGGGAGTTTTGATGTTTGGAAAACATCGGGAATATATTATTCCATATATATATATGACATTATATTTATAATACAAGGTATACATATAGATAATAAATAAGTAGTTATTTATTATCCAATGGGACACATCCTTTCATGGATGGTCACCATACGTTCTCTATATATGGAACACTCATCATTGTAATAAAACATCAATCTCACATATTATCTCATATAGAAAAATCAACAGTGGCTAGGTGAAGCAACCAAGATTTCCCAAGTTTTATTTTTGGAAAATGAAATATTACCACCAACTTAGGATCAATGTAACTATGACTAGCTCCTGAATCAATTAAAAGACAAACATGTTGACCATTGATATTACCTTCTACTTCAATCATATGCGATTGAAATTCATATTTCTTGTTGTATAGGGATGCATAGATTCTTGGCATGCTTCTACCCATGTCATCAAATGTATCAACCAATTGTACATTGTGAATGGTCTTCACTCTTTCACCTCTATGAAGGAAATATTTGTACATGTGATCTCTCTCACAACCATAACATTTAATAAGATACTTCCTTGGCATTTTCCCCAATGTTTGTGACATTGTGGGCTCATTTGGAGTTGGTTGCCTATGACAATCATTCTTGAATATTGGTGTCATGTAACCTTTCTTCTTCTTATCCATATTAACTTTCTTCTTGTATTCCCAATCCTTTTGGAAATTTGGCCTCCCTCTATCTTGATCATAGAGGCACTTGTCCCTCCTTATTTCTTACTCTAATTTCTAAGGATCATCATACTATATTGTATCACTGAATATTGAATGTATCCCACTAAGGAACATTTGATTATCGACCTGCTCATCCTTAATGAAGTCAACATCTCTTAGAAACTCCAAGAATAATCTCTCATACTAATCCATGGTAATTCTCCCAACCTTGAGTTGAAATCATTCCATGTGATCTTGTTCTCATCAATGTATTTTCGTTGCACAAGATGGTCCCAACACATTGAAGTTTTTCCCTTCAACTGATAAATTGCAATTGTTCCTTATTATTATGAGGAATAATTGTGTAATGGAAAATACTTCATCATCCCCAACAATCAATACTTTGCATCCCCATATTTCTTTTTCACCATGAAAGGTGGGAGGTTTGGTCTTCTTCATTTCTCCTCACAATACATCCACTCCATCGCTTCTACTATGATTTATGACAAGAGATAAAAATGTGATACTTTGTGCTCTTCTAATTAAGTTCCTTGGTTAGTTATAATGATTCCTACCAACATTTATATATTCTCACCTTTAGCATCATATATATGACTATTTTACTTACTTGATTCTATCTGATTATCCCACTTCTTCTCTATTATGTCCAAGCTTTGAAAAAACTTGATGATGATTCCATCCTACTGGTCCTTCTCATTTATAAGCCTCCCATTATCAACTTTATAAATCAACATAACTATTTTAATACTTGTTATGGTATATACCAAGTTTATACTCTCATGTTTTCCTTCTCCATGCCCATTTGATTGTGTCCCAACATCAACCATGTTGACATAAATTCCCCTGACTTCATCCTCATGGTTGTAGGTTCTGTGAGCATCCTCCATGTATATGATCTCTCTTTAATGATTCCTATATATTCTATTTTTGCCCTTAAATTTTCAAAATTTCCAAGCTATAAGATTTGTTAAATCACAATAATTTATCAAATGTATAAAATTGTGCATCATTCTTCCTTTTAAATGCACCATCATATTATTTCTATTTTATTGTGAGTTATACTATTCATTTCACATTCCTGGGTGAATATATAAATTCTCATATCCAATACCTTTCTAATGAATACTTTCTTGCTCAATTCTGAGTCTTGAACAGGATGTTATTATCATTTGATCATTACCCATTTACTCGTTTTGCACACCATTCAACCTGGTGTAATTTTGGCTATGTTCATGGATCAATTAGACCAAATTATTTCATATTTTGATAGGATATCAATTTCATTCCTTCATAACCCCATTTTGAACAACCTATCCAATTTTCACCTTCATCTGAGCTCTAGGTTGATAGTTACAACATGTTGAAGTTTTGGTTATTTTTTGTGTTTAGCACTAAATGCTACAAGAGTATTCCCTCTCATATTATGCACTTTTGAGTAACCATACTTCCAATATGGCTCCATGGTTTTCATCTATGGCTCAATATATTTTTATAGACTTCTCTTGTCCCAAAAAATGATTTCGGAGAAGGAAATTATGGCCTTTGGAGTAGATTGGTACCTGAAATTTACCTTCCATTGTCTAGCCTATAACTTCCTCATACAAGCTCCATTTTTTTTATCAGGTTTATTCGTCGGAAATCACTCTTTAATATATTTCATTCAAAAAAAAAAGAAAAACTATGTACTAGCAGTACAAAGAGTTTTGTAAAATTTTATCTTCTAAAAATGTTGTTTAGGCCCTAAAAAATGGCCTAAAAAAAATGACCTGGGAATAACTAAATTTTTCTGAAAAATTTCATCATTTTCTAAGAATTTTAGTTGATTTCTACTAGCTAGGAATGATCACGTGGATTCCTAGGTCCATCTGACACCTTTAGGTAACACCATGTGTAGTGTCCCCAAGGCCGAGCCCCGTTGCAGATCATGTTATATGCAAAGAATTGTAAATATGTTCTATAGGCTGGTGAGCCAAGTTTTGAATAAGATGTAGGCTTATGAGTTTTTTTAGGTCAGGGAGCCTAAGTGTTGAAGGCCAGGAGCCTGTGATATACTTGTATGTATGTAGGTCATTTAATAAAATGTAAATACCGCCAGTGCAGACCGACCACGATGAAAGACTGATGGGGGACTGAGCATCCACAGATTGGGCAAGGGATTTGGGGCTGAAAGGTGGGAAAGGGGATGAGTAATGAGCCTAGGGGGCTTAGGCCTAGAATAATATTTTAATATTATTTCCAAAAATCCATGTGTACATTCTTTTATCCTAAGTTCCTTTGGAGGGACCCGTGAGTTCCCAAGTGGTGGGAGGAAGGTGTACGGTTGGAAAACATGCAGTT